>CM059205.1:43032756-43632756 GCA_030347435.1 Clarias fuscus | reverse complement strand
TGCCCATGGTCCGATATTGCGCTTGATTTTGTGACAGGATTACCTCCCTCTGATGGCCACACCTGTATCATAACCATAGTGGATCGGTTCTCCAAAGCAGCCCACTTAATTCCCCTTGCAAAACTCCCATCCGCCAGGGAGAATGTGAAACTCATGATCCTCCACATTTATAACCTCCACGGCCTCTCCAAGGATATCGTCTCTGATCATGGTCTGCAGTTCACCTTTCAGTTCTGGAAGGCATTCTGTAAGCTCAGCAGAGCTACCCCTAGTCTGTAATCAGGATTTCACCCTCAGTCCAATGGACAAACCAAAAAGGAAGAACCAGGCTCTTGAGGTTGCTCTCAGGTGCATGACCTCTCGAGATGTCACTTCCTGGAGCATGTTCCTGCCATGGGTGGAATATGCTCACAACTCCCAAACCTCGTCATCCACTGGCCTGTCCCCCTTTCAGTGCTGCTTGGGCTACCAACCACCTCTGTTCCCTTACCTGGAGGAAGACGTTAACATCCCATCAGTGCAACATTTCATATTACAAGCTAAGAAGACCTGGCTACATTACTACAAGAAACAAGCGGGTCGGGGGTGTTCTCATGCTCCTAGGTACAGGGTGGGTCAGAGAGTCATGCTTCCCACCAGAGATATTCCACTAAAGACCATCTCCCATAAACTCTCTTCCCCGATATGTTGACCCATTCACGATTCCAAGGTCGTCAACTCCTGTGCTGTCAAACTCTTGCTCCCCTCAACCATGCGAAAAATAAACCTCACATTTCATGTATCCCAGTTACACCATCTCCCTCAAGCCCATTATATCAGACTTTCATAAATGCTTCCCTGAGACTCCTCGCCCTAACGCCCAGAGACATTTGTAAGGGGGGGGGGGGGGGGGGGGGGGGTACTGTCATGATTCACATTCTGTCTGTATTTTAACCACGCTGTGACTTTTGACATGTGCCTTTGTTTTTCCGACCTGTCAGCTGTATTTTCCCACGGTCCTGTTTCCACCCCTTCCACGCACCTGTTTCCTATCCTCCGCTGATTACTCCAGTGATTAAAGCATGTGCTGCGTGCTGCTTCAATCGCTGGATTATCTTGTGTATTTTAGCCTTGATTCTCTCACGTTTTTTTTCTATGATTTCAGGTTGCCAAGTTTGTTTGTTCCCTCATTTTCTCGTCTATCGCTTTTCGCTTTGGATTGTCGCTTCGCTGCTTGATCTCCCGGCTTTTGATCTCGCGCTTCCTGTTTTTGACCACGGCTTTTGTTTTACGTGTTTTATCTGTTGGGATTTATTTTAACTTTTTTTAAAGGTAAAGTGCAGGTTAATTTGTTTTATTTTTACTTTATATATTTTATTAATTATTTTTCTATATTTATTTTTTGGGCTGTGGAACGAATTATTGGAGTTTTCATTATTTCTTATGGGAAGGTTTGATTTGGTTTACGAGTGTTTTGAATTATGAGTCCACTTCCTGAACGAATTATGTTCGTAATCCAAGGTTCCACTGGATTACTAGCGATCATGTGTGTTGATGAACTGTGTCATCATCATAGCCCCAGAGAACAAATATATTAATCCACAGTTCAGGCATTTAAGTGGCACCAAAATGAGGCACCGAAATTCGCGTTATGTTTCGGGCCAGTACATACTGCTTATAGAGGTACCGCTTCTGTATTGGCACCGGTTTTCGGTACCCAACCCTGCACTTGAATCTACCATATTTACATCAGTCACATTATGAAAGCCCATTTTGTGTTCTATGCAAATAAGGGATATGTATTAGCTATTATATTGGTAAAGATTTAAAATGTACACAAATTTAAGAAGAGCGCTGAATCACTGCATGTCTTCAGAAAAGTCTCAGACCCCAGAAGGGCCATTAAATCCATTATCCGATGCCAAAAACTCTATATTTCCCATTGATTAAGCTTGTTCTGGTGTTGAATTTTCCACACTGACAAAAACCACACTGTGTACATACCTCTCATTAATACTGTGCAAATATCACGATCTGTGTTATTCTCCTGGATGATGTAAACTCCTCCATCACTCGACTTTACTCCTCTCAGTGTGAGAACTGTGTTAGTGAGTGATGTTCTCTGTTCGTATTCAGCTGTACACTTTAGTAAGCCTTTATCGACAGTGCAGATCTCTACATCCTTATAGATCACCTTCACTCGATCTGATCTGCACAAATCCAGTAGCAGATCTTCACCAGAGTTCACTGAAACTAAGGAGGTTGAGGAAAGGACTGAGTGGATAAAGGCTGAGCGGATAAAGCCTGAGTGGGACAAGGCTGAGCGGAAAAAGTCTGAGTGGAAAAAGGCTGAAAAGGAAGGAAAAAAAAACAGACAACATCTTACTGTAATTATATGGAAATGTGATGTAATGCATTAAACCTAAACCAGTTTATAAACTATAGAGCAAATAAAGACACTTACTCTCGACGATTAGATGCACATCAGTAACCTTTGTCCCATCACACTGACACGTGTATAAACCCCATATACTGTAATCAGCTGCAGTGATGGTGAGGGTGAGATCTCCCTTCAGGTACTGATCATGTGACATGTTTAACCCCTCCTTTATTGATCTGCAGGATGTCTGATCACACTCAGCCACAGTGTGATAATCACCATGTAGGTATCTTAACCAACTCCATTTGGCCAAACTAGGATGATTACATTTACAGGGCAGAGCAGCAGGCTGATTAAGCTTTACCCACCTAATAGTTTCAGCTGATACAGACACTGAAGTGGGAAAAAAAATATATATATACACATCAATGTGTAGTTTAATTACATATGATTAAACTACACATTTCAATAAAAGAACAGATTCTTTCAGGAGTCAGACTGTGTCAGTCATGCTAAAATGTTCTTCACTAACCTTTGAAAGGCTAATATACTGACCATTGAACCTAGATGATGCCAATCAATCAATCAATCCATTCATTCATTATCATGAGCAAGTTAAAACTGGCTCAACAATACAAAAATGAAATGTTTTGGAAGACAAACCAGCAAGTAGCTTCTGTGCAACAAAAACAATTTAAATAACATTAAAATAATTTTAAAAAGAATATTTTATAATAAAATACAATTTATGCTGGTGTGTACATCATAAGAATGTGTGTGTACAAGTAAAGTGCAAGTGATACAGGGGTATTGCACATCAGTGTATATCAGTTTTCCACAAGGTAAACAGTACAGAATCAGTATACAGTGTGAAATAAATGAAACCAAGACATGCAATAGTCAAATACTCCAGGTAGGTAAATTAAGATGGTCTGATGGTAGAAACCAATCCGGTGGTGTGTGAAGCCATACTCCACATTTTCACTAGATTCAAATTTACCAGATCTTAATCTAATTAAGAATCTGTGGGATCCATTACATATCTGAGTGTTACACACGTGGACAAAATTGTTGGTACCCTTCGGTCAATGAAAGAAAAACTTACAATGGTCACAGAAATAACTTTAATCTGACAAAAGTAATAATAAATAAGAATTCTATGAATGTTAACCAGTGAAAGTCAGACATTGCTTTTCAACCATGCTTCAACGGAATTATAAAAAAAACCCCGAAAAATAATGGTACCCCTAACTTAATAGTTTGTTGCACAATTGTTTGAGGCAATCACTGCAATCAAACGATTCCTGTAACTGTCAATGAGACTTCTGCACCTCTCTGCAGGTATTTTGGCCCACTCCTCATGAGCAAGCTGCTCCAGTTGTTTCCGATTTGAAGGGTGCATTTTCCAGACAGCATGTTTCAGCTCCTTCCAAAGATGCTCAATAGGATTGAGGTCAGGGCTCATAGAAGGCCACTTTAGAATAGTCCAATGTTTTCCTCTTAGCCATTCTTGGGAGTTTTTAGCTGTGTGTTTTGGGTCATTGTCCTGTTGCAAGACCCATGACCTGCGACTGACACCCAGGTTTCTGACACTGGCCAGCACATTTCTCTCTAGAATCCCTTGATAGTCTTGAGATTTCATTGTACCCTGCACAGATTCAAGACACCCTGTGCCAGATGCAGCAAAGCAGCCCCAGAAAATAACAGGGCCTCCTCCATGTTTCACAGTAGGGACAGTGTTCTTTTCTTGATATGCTTCATTTTTCCGTCTGTGAACATAGAGCTGATGTGCCTTGGCAAAAAGTTCAATTTTTGTCTCATCTGTCCATAGGACATTCTCCCAGAAGCTTTGTGGCTTGTCAACATGTAGTTTGGCATATTCCAGTCTGGCTTTTTTATGATTTGTTTTCAACAATGGTGTCCTCCTTGGTGGTCTCCCATGCAGTCCACTTTGGCTCAAACAACAACGGATGGTGCGATCTGACACTGATGTTCCTTGAGCATGAAGTTCACCTTGGATCTCTTTAGAAGTCTTTCTGGGCTCTTTTGTTACCATTCGGATTATCCGTATCTTTGATTTGTCATCAATTTTCCTCCTGTGGCCACGTCCAGTGAGGTTGTCTACAGTCCCATGGATCTTAAATTTCTGAATAATATGTGCAACTGTAGTCACAGGAACATCTAGCTGCTTGGAAATGGTCTTTACCTTTAACATGCTTGTCTATAATTTTCTTTCGAATCTCCTGAGACAACTCTTTCCTTCGCTTCCTCTGGTCCATGTTGAGTGTGGTACATACCATGTCACCAAACAACACAGTGACTACTTGGAGCCCTATATATAGGCCCACTGACTGATTACAAGATTGTAGACACCTGTGATGCTAATTAGTGGACACACCTTGAATTAACATGTCCCTTTGGTCACATTATTTTCAGTATTTTCTAGGGGTACCATCATTTTTGTCCAGGCCTCTTCCATGAGTCCATTTTTTTAAAATAATTCTGTTGAAGCATGGTTGAAAAGCAATGTCTGACTTTCATTGGTTAACATTCATAGACTTTTTTAAAATTATTACTTTTGTCAGATTGAAGTTATTTCTGTGACCATTGTGAGTTTTTCTTTCATTGACCGAAGGGTACCAACAATTTTGTCCAAGTGTGTCTTTCTGGCTCACTGAAGCTGCATCTGCTCATAACACTGCAGAGCAGAACTTTGATATCAAGCAGGAATCACAATAGCATTCTCCAAGTTTAAAGTACATTTCAAATTTAAGCTAGAAATTATTGCACACTTTATGAAGGATTAATGATAAATCCACAACCCTATTCATTAGAAAATCATCTATAAGAGTAGTAAACTTCACTAATATTAGCGTAACATTAGTTGCAGAATTATAATGACCTGATTCATTTTCATCATATGGAGATGAACAAACACTAACATTCATGATCAGACATTTTGCTTAACACTGTTTTCCCTTAAATATCGCTTTGTTAATTTTGTCATTACTTCCATCTACATTTAACACAAGCATCTTGGGCTGCTGAATGCCGCAGATCAGACAAGGCGGTCATAAAAACTCCATAAATGCACTTGAATTTATAATGACTTGATAACGGCACTTAAGAATTGATACCAAGGCGTCTGAGGCATTAATGTCAGAAGAGGGCAGCTGGAATTTTTGAACATGCTCCAACTTCCTTCCCGATACTAATGGCGCCGACAAACATGACAGAATTCAAATCAAGCCCAAAAGAGGGTGTAAGCAGCTCTTACTATCCTCAACTATACTATCCAGAGGTCATAACACCTTTTCACTGGTCTAGATTCACCTAACCAAACAAACCAATTCATTTGGATTCTTTGTAGTATGCATCAAAACCACTGCAGTAAGAATTTTCACTTTGACCCCCAGAACCCTCAAATAAAATCCTGGAAATGTAAATGAAATGTATCCTATACCATGTTTAGTGGATATTTGTTAGATTGTAAGAGGGACTATCTGAGTACAGAGTGAGCAGCGAGACTGAAATCACACTCACCTGTGATGAAGGTGATGAATAAAAGCAGGACCTGGTGAGGAATCCTACATGACTCCATCTCTGAGACACACACCATCAGCAGTGCTGCACAGGTGAGAACAGGTGAGGAGTTAAGATTTAACACTGTGGATAAGATCAAGAACAAAGTATGAGGATTTGATATAGAACTTTAGTTCTCACACACACACAGAACTACAGGTTATATCAATGTGAATTCTTCAAAAACCTATAACTCCACCTCTCACTGTTTTGTACCAATACTTACAATCACCCTGCAGTTGGATTTTGGTAATGTAAATGTGCGATTGAGTCAAACACAGAAATGGCAGCAAATTAGATCTAGGAGAAAAGTGTTGATTTTTTTGTTGTTGTTTTTTTTCCCCCACACAAAACTTTAATTACAAACAGTGTTAAAGATTATGAAGAAACATTATGACCAACACAAAAAGTTTACAGCATCATCACCCTCGTCCCCTACTAGTTTCAGGTTCACATTTCAGTTGCACCATATCACATATTGATATTCATACAGAACTGCATATCTGTTCATCCGATGTCTGACTGCACATACATCTGTGGGTGCAAAAGGTTATAAAATAGCTCAAAAGTCCCAATTCAGTCAAGACTAGCAAATGCAGAGAAGCCAACAGCTTCCCACACATAGTGGGCAGGAGTGTCTTAGTTCAAACCGAACCACCACCAATTTGAGCAAGACCCATAACCCTCACCTGCTCAGATGTATAATTTGATGAAAAGGTAAGTCAATCGGGATAAGGGTATCTGCCAAAGACGGAAATGTAATTGTGTACGTGTGTGTATCTTATGCAAGCTGGGTAGCTCTGTTGTTAAGGCATTATTTTACAGTTTGGAAGGTGCCAGGTTCAATTGCACAACCAATTCATCATTGTTGGGCTCTTAAATATGGCCCTTACCTTTAACTGATAAAAAGTCCTTCTGGATAAGGTGGTCTATTCTGAAATGGTTACACAAAGTTTGTGGGACTTTGCACTGTGCGCATAGTGCCTGGAAAAGTTTGGCCCTTTGTTTGGATATATGTTGGACTTAAATGATTATGATCATCAAACAACCATTTCCCTGACAGAGTTTTTGAACATGAATGGCCTTATAAAGCATTTCAATAGGATTTAAGTCCAGACTTTGCCTAGGCCACTCCAAAACTTTAATTTAGTGATGAACTTGCTGGCGTGATGGACTGATAGACATTCTCCTTCAGGATTTTCTAGTAGAGCACAGAATTCATGATTCCATGGAATGTAACAAGTCGTCTGGGCCCCTAAGCTGCATAACCCCAGACCATCATACTAGTTGTTTAACTGTTAATATGATGTTCTTTTCAGGACGCTTTGTTTTTACGTCAGATGTAATGGGATGCACACCTTCCAAAAATGTAAAATTTTTGTCTCATAATATTTGCCCAAAAGTCTTGCTGATTTTTGGTGAACATGAGAAAAGCTTTTCTGTTATTTTTGATCAGCAGTGGCTTTCGCCTTGGAACTTTCCCAGGGAGTGTCTTGGCCATTTTTTGGCCAGTCTCTTTCTTATTGCTGAATCATAAACACTGAACTTAATTGAGGGGAGTGAGACCTGCATGCCTTTAGATGTTCTTCTGGGTTCTTTTATGATCACCTGTGTAGTGCCCCCATGACCAGCACCCGGGCGCTGGTTGTTAAATTTTATTTAACTGTTTAACCTGGATTCCTATGTTGGGTTCTCACCTGTTGCCTAACTGGCTTTACACTGTGAACACTCTCTACCCCAATAATTACAAACAATGGACAGACACAACCTTGTATAAATAAAAACAAAATAAGTACTTCAAATAAACACTTGTCAAATTGAAATAAATAAAACAATTCCCTGTAAAGAAAACAAATATAGATATAAATAAAATAAATAACAACTTAAATACTCTCATCAACTTAATTCTCTTCAGCTTTTAAACTTAGTCTAATTCTAGAAATAAACCAAAATAGCAATACAACAACTTATTGCTTTTAATACACCGATTCTGTTATGCACACCTCTGTAAAATAACTAATGTGATCGGTCACCTAGCTGTAAAGACAAACAAACTAATATGCTGGCAGAAACATGACTCGTTGCAGGCCCATTTCACCACACTGTACTCACAGTCTCCATTAAAATGTCGCACCACAACGTTTTAAATACCTCCCAGTCGCTTGTTGCAACTACTAAACTCCTTGTTGTCAGCAACTCAGGTCACCACATGATGTCCTCGTGTCCCTCGTTGGCCAAGCGGTGGAACCCCAAATGTTCCCAGTAGAACGGGGCGCTATCAGTTAGCTCTGCTTTCAGAGATAATCTCACAAATTGTCCCAGTTCTCAATCTCTGTAGCAAACCCCTTTAGTGGAGCATGACAGCATTAGCATGGCCTGCTAACACTTCAGCTACACACCATCTTCTATCCAAACACGTGTGGATTAACACTCTTTACTTAAAGAGGTTTACAGCACCCCTTAGAGAACTATGAAAACATTACTAACTTTAAAGAGACTTTCTAGTGTCACAAGCCAGCCAGATCAACCCAGCACTTCCAGAGCCTAGACTCCACTCCAGGTTTTTTTTCCCCTCCAAGCTCACCTGTTGCTCAGGCACACCTGAACGTGATCAGTCAATCATCTCTCGGCTTTTAAAGCACACAGAGAGAACCATTCAGTGCCGCAGTGTCTTACTCGTGTGCCTCGTGTTTTTCTTTGCCCAGTGTTTTTTCGTATGTTCTAGTCTCGTTCTCGACCCTGCCTGTTTCTCGGATTTCTCTCTCGTCTTTGCCCCTCAGTACCTCAGCTACTATCGGACTGACTAATGTGTATGACCTTGCATGCTTACTGGATATCGAATTGGTACTCACGTTTCTGGATTCGTTTGTCTTCGCTTCCGGATTCCTGGTTACCAATCACGCAGGATAAAACAATACAGTAATCCTTCACTGCCCCATTCCCCGTAATGCGACTGTCGTTTCCGTGCATAAGAACTTCCGCGTCGAGCACTTCCGCATTCGCCGACTTCAGCGAGAAAGCTCAAGTGCGCGCTGACCTCCATTCTCTCCGCGAAGATTAAGTCGCTACTATTAACATCCTCTGCATGCGAAGCGGATTTACAGCAAGAGACGCTGATCAGATTCGCCCGTGTTCACTTCCGGGATAGTGGAGATTCCCTCTCGTCATAGCCCCGCCTCCAGCGTCACCACTAGGGGCCTCCCAATTCACTCCAGGCATTCTCTGTTTCCCACACACACACATTGCTTCTCTCCTCTGCTCGTGCTGCACCTGCTTACCAAGGTTCCCGTGTGTAAATAAAATTAAAATTAAAAGGTTCCTGTTTTTCTGCTATTGGGTTCACTCTCTCAGCCAACCCAGCAGACGCATCTCGCCCAAGGCCCATTCTTCGAACTAGATCCCAGCCCAGACCTAGTGCCCGTTTTGGTGCCCAGCTACGCCAGATCATTTCCCAGCAGGGGGCTCTCGTAAACTATCATCAGCTAAACCTCCAAAAGATCTCCCAGACAGTAGCCAAGTTATCAATGCAATTTCAACAAGTGTGCTCTACTCTTCCTTCCACTCTGACACCACCGGTTTGGCACGAACCTCGTCTGCCTAATCCTCAACCATACAACGGCGACCCTGATACATGTCGTTCCTTTCTGTCTCAGTGTTCCTTGTTACTTGAACTCCAGCCATCAACCTTCCCCACTGAACGCCCCAAGGTGGCGTATATCATCACTCTCCTTACAGGGAGAGCCCGTGAGTGGGGGACTGCCGTCTGGGATGCCAAGGACTCTTGCTGTGCCTTTAACGCCTTCACTGAAGAGATGGGGAGGGTATTCGATCGCTCCCACGCAGGCCGGGAGGCCGCGAGAAAGCTGCTGGAGCTGTGTCAGGGTTCCAGATCAGCTTATGATTATGCCATCGAGTTCAGGACTTTGGCGGCCGCCACTCAGTGGGACACCCGGGCCTTGTATGACACCTTTCTGAACGGCCTTTCAGAGTCACTCAAGGACCAGCTAGTTTCTCAGCAGCTCCCCAAAAATTTAAGCGACTTGATGGATCTAGTAGGACGTTTGGAGTAGGCCTCAGGCAAAGGCATCGCACCCATAATCAACCACGACTCATAGCCAGCACCTCCCCCACTCCAACTGTTTCAGCCAGCTCCCCAGCTGAACCCATACAGATTGGTCGGTCCCGGATCTCGCCAGAGGAACGGCAACGTCGAGCTCTGGCTGGGGCGTGCTTCTATTGTGGCAAGGTCGGTCATCAACGTCTCCAGTTAAAGACAAGCACCCTCCCAGTTAACCTAGGCACACTGGAGGGGGCATCCCAAGCGCATCTGCCTAGAGATCACTCACTTCTCCCTGTCGTGCTCCTCTGGGATAACCAGCCCTATATTCTTCATGCCCTCGTTGATTCTGGCTCTGATCAGAATTTAATTGATGCCAATAAGGTCAAGGAACTGAATGTGCCAACCCTTCCCTTGGAACCACCGCTGTCAGTCCGTGCTCTCGATGGTACGCTCCTTCCTCCGATTACCCAGCGAACCGTTCCGGTCAAGCTGAGGACATCAGGAAATCATTCGGAAGAAATTTCGTTCCTCGTCATGCAACGAGCTCAATCCCAGCTGGTTCTTGGACGCCCCTGGCTCATCCGCCATAACCCACAGATAGACTGGCTGAACAACGTCGTCCTTGGATGGAGCTCCCTCTCCCTAGCCTCATGCCTTAAGTCGGCGCTCTGTCCCTCTCCAGTAGCAACCTCCTCAGAGGAATTTCCTGACCTCTCCGCAGTCCCGCAGGACTATGCTGATCTCAAGGCAGTGTTCAGCAAGTCTCGGGCTATCTCTCTTCCCTCCCACCGACCCTATGACTGTGCAATCAACCTCCTTCCAGGCACTACTCCACCCAGGGGGCGTCTTTACTCACTCTCCCAACACGAACGGGGAGCCATGGACAAATACATATCCGAATCGTTAGCCGCTGGAATCATCAGGCCTTCATCATCTCCTGCTGGGGCAGGCTTCTTCTTCGTGGCCAAGAAGGACGGGTCCCTATGCCCTTGCATTGATTACAGAGGACTTAACGATATCACCATCAAGAATCGCTATCCATTGCCCCTGATGTCCACAGCCTTCGACCTCCTGCAGGGAGCCCAAGTCTTCACCAAGTTGGATCTCCGCAGTGCTTACCACCTAGTTAGGATCAGGGAAGGAGACGAGTGGAAAACTGCCTTCAACACCCCGTCCGGTCATTACGAGTATTTGGTCATGCCTTTCGGGTTGGCTAACGCACCGGCAGTCTTCCAAGCTCTGGTCAACGACGTTCTTAGGGACTTCATCAATGTATTTGCCATTGTCTATCTAGATGACATTCTCATTTTCTCACGTTCCTTAGAGGAACACGCAAAACATGTTCGCCAGGTACTTCAGAGGCTCCTTGAGAACCAGCTCTTTGTCAAAGCTGAGAAGTGCGAATTTCATCGCAACACAGTCTCATTTTTGGGTTTCATTATTGCTCCTTCGAAGATCCAGATGGACCCCGCCAAGCTTCGAGCAGTTACTGATTGGGCCGTTCCAACCACGCGTAAGGACCTCCAGCGTTTCTTGGGCTTCGCCAATTTTTACAGGCGATTTATCCGTGACTATAGTTTGGTAGCCATGCCACTCACCTCCATGACCTCGATAAAAAGCCCATTCGCATGGACGGAACAAGCAGCCAGGGCATTTTGGGAACTAAAGACACGATTTACCTCGGCCCCTATTCTACAACAGCCTAATCCTTCGCTTCAGTTCATTGTTGAGGTAGATGCCTCAGATTCTGGAGTAGGAGCAGTATTATCACAAAGGTCACCTAAGGATAACAAGCTGCACCCTTACTGTTTTTTCTCTCACCGACTCTCGCCCACGGAAAGGAACTACAGCATAGGGGATCGAGAGCTACTGGCAGTAAAACTGGCGTTAGAGGAGTGGAGGCATTGGCTAGACGGGACAGAGTCCCGTTCCCGGTCTGGACGGACCTCAAGAACCTAGAGTATCTCAGGACAGCCAAACGCCTCAACTCCCGACAAGCGAGGTGGTCCCTATTCTTTTCTCGTTTAAATTTTTCCCTGTCCTATCGCTCGGGTTCAAAGAATGCCAAACCAGATGCACTCTCCCGCCAGTTTTCCCCAGCTCATGATCAAGCATCCGAGGCCACCATTTTGCCCCCTCAATGTCTGGTAGGAGCAGCACTACTGGACATCGAGTCACGGGTCAGGACGGCGCTCAACCAGGAACCTGGTCCTCCAGAAACACCTACAGGCAAACTCTTTGTCCCGAAGGCAGAACGACCTTGTGTCCTGGAATGGGGGCATGGCTCAAGGCTGGCGTGTCACCCAGGGGCGGCACGCACACTAGCCCTTATCCAGCAACGATTCTGGTGGTCCACCATGAGGGACGACACCCGCTGTTTTGTGAGTGCCTGTGATGTCTGCACTAGAAATAAAACCAGCAATAAGCCACCTGCTGGTTATCTCAGACGTCTCCCTATCCCGCACCGACCCTGGTCTCACATAGCTCTAGATTTTGTCACCGGACTTCCAGACTCAGAAGGTCACACCTGCGTCCTCACGGTTGTGGACCGTTTTTTCCAAGGCGGCTCACTTTGTTCCCCTGTCTAGTCTCCCTACCGCTAAAGAGACTGCTGAACTGCTAATCAATAATGTTTTCCAGCTACATGGACTCCCGACGGACATTGTGTCGGACCGTGGGCCCCAGTTTGCTGCACAGTTCTGGTCTGCCTTCTGTAAATTAATTGGTGCTACGCCTAGTCTATCTTCAGGATATCACCCACAGACTAACGGCCAGACGGAGCGAGCCAACCAGGATCTAGAAACAGCCATCCGGTGTATGACCTCGAAGGAGCCCCGTTCCTGGAGTCGGATGCTCCCATGGATCGAATACGCTCACAACTCCTTGCCCACGTCGGCCACCGGCCTCTCACCTTTTCAGTGTTGTCTCGGGTACCAGCCTCCCCTGTTCCCCTCTCAGGAGGAGGAGGTCTCGGTCCCTTCTGCTCAAGCTTTTGTTCGTCGATGCCGGAGAACTTGGTTAAATGCAAGGTCGAAGATTCGCCAGACCGTCTCAGCCTTCAAACGACAAGCTGACCGGCGTCGTTCCAGGGCTCCGCTGTATCGAGTGGGCCAAAGGGTCATGTTGTCCGCTCGTAATATCTCCCTCAAGACCATCTCTCGCAAACTGTCCCCCAGGTTCCTCGGCCCATTCACAATTGTTAAAGTCATCAACCCCTGCACTGTGAGACTTCGTCTTCCCTCCACCATGCGTCGGATAAACCCCTCGTTTCACGTCTCCCAGATCAAGCCTTTGGTCTCTTGCCCACTGAATCCACCCACCCACCCAGTCCTCCTCCCCAAATCGTCGATGGTGGTGAGGCGTTCACTGTACGCCGACTATTAAATGCTCGACGACGAGGTAGAGGTCTCCAGTATCTCGTAGACTGGGAGGGCTACGGCCCAGAGGAGAGAAGCTGGATTCCGTCCAGATTCATTTTGGATCCATCCCTCATCAATGACTTCCACCAACAACATCCTAATGCACCGGCCAGAACGCCAGGTGGCGTCCGTAGGAGGGGGGGTACTGTCACAAGCCAGCCAGATCAACCCAGCACTTCCAGAGCCTAGACTCCACTTCAGGTTTTTTTTTCCCTGCAAGCTCACCTGTTGCTCACGCACACCTGAACGTGATCAGTCAATCATCTCTCGGCTTTTTAAGCACACAGAGAGAACCATTCAGTGCCGCAGTGTCTTACTCGTGTGCCTCGTGTTTTTCTTTGCCCAGTGTTTTTTCGTATGTTCTAGTCTCGTTCTCGACCCTGCCTGTTTCTCCGATTTCTCTCTCGTCTTTGCCCCTCAGTACCTCAGCTACTATCGGACTGACTAATGTGTATGACCTTGCATGCTTACTGGATATCGAATTGGTACTCACGTTTCTGGATTCGTTTGTCTTCGCTTCCGGATTCCTGGTTACCGATCACGCAGGATAAAACAATACAGTAATCCTTCACTGCCCCATTCCCCGTAACGCGACTGTCGTTTCCGTGCATAAGGACTTCCGCATCGAGCACTTCCGCATTCGCCGACTTCAGCGAGAAAGCTCAAGTGCGCGCTGACCTCCATTCTCTCCGCGAAGATTAAGTCGCTACTATTAACATCCTCTGCATGCGAAGCGGATTTACAGCAAGAGACGCCGATCAGATTCGCCCGTGTTCACTTCCGGGATAGTGGAGATTCCCTCGCGTCATAGCCCCGCCTCCAGCGTCACCACTAGGGGCCTCCCAATTCACTCCAGGCATTCTCTGTTTCCCACACACACGCACTGCTTCTCTCCTCTGCTCGTGCTGCACCTGCTTACCAAGGTTCCCGTGTGTAAATAAAATGAAAATTAAAATGTGCCTGTTTTTCTGCTATTGGGTTCACTCTCTCAGCCAGCCGTGACATCTAGATTTTTAGAGGCTCACTGGCAGTGACGACTAATCTAGCTCCTCGCTTCTAAACACACAACACCATTATCAAGGTTTTACCTTGGGCTACACTTGGATGTCTTCATTGTGCTTTTGGAGTAAATGTGGTGGGCTGGCCACTCCTTGTAAAGATAAACATATTTCAGGTTTCTCCATTTGTTGATAAGAGTCCCAAAGCCTTAATTATTATTTCTTATTAATTAATTACATTTTTTAAAAATTATAAATTTCAAATAATTTACTGTCATCTATTTTCCATTTTCTTTAGATCGCAGCATGATGTGATTGTTGCTTTGAGTAAATTCTAAATTGAGTAAAAATGTAAATTGTTAAAAACGCTATTGAAAATTAAATGTGAGACCTTTTAGCGTACTTCACTTTGTGTTAAGTGCATTATTCTTTGCTGCTACCTGTTGGCAGCCAAATCAGAAGCAGTAACTCTAGGAAACTCACCAAGCTAATCAGGAGGCTGGTTCAATACTGGGCACTCCCCTGGAGTGTTTGGAGCTGGTAATGGAGAGAAGGATGCTACACAAACTGTTCACTATCATGGAGAACACCTCACATCCACTCTACAAACTACTGGTTAAATAGCGGAGCACTTTCAGTAAGAGATTGCTTCAGCTCCACTGTGACTAAGAACACTACAGCAAATCTTTCCAGACTTTACAATAATTCTGCCCTGTGTCAAGACAGGGAGCTCCTTCTCCCTGTCTCTCATTCTCTTTTTTAATTAATATTACCACATAGAAACAGTATATTATTATTTTATACTCTTTTATTTACTTCAAAAATTGTAAACAGTGTATCATAGGTTTTTTTTTATTACCCTTTTCCAATCATTATTTTTTCCTTGTTGCTTATTTGTTGTATAATGTTTTATGTTACACTAAAAAACAAAAAAAAAATATTTCTCTAATAATCAGCGTTTTACAATTATTATTGAAACCAATGAAATACTTAACATTTCTGCAAATAACAATCTGTTGTGATGTCAGTACACCCGTTTATAAAACATTTTGCCTTTCGGGTGATGATTTATTCCCCACAGCTCCATTCTGTACAGTGTTGAGGAGTTTATTAAAAGTGCAGCTCTCTCATCTCAGGTGTTCCAACTGTAATATCTCTATAACACCTGTGTGCTATAATATTTATAATGAACTCACCATCTGGAGGTTACAGCTCTCTCTGCTTCACTCGGCTCACTCAAAGTTTCTCCACAAAGTAGTTTCATTAAAGGGCAAAGTCCCACACATGCACACTTAAGTTTGGAGATTCTGAGGTTCTCCTGAAGTTTTATCTACCAAAAATATTGCGAGAGCTCCTCCTTCTCATGTAATTATTATTATTATTATTATTATTATTATTATTAATGTGTTATATAATAGTATGTCATATTATGAACACAATTAGTCCATGTATTTATTAATGATACATAATAAACTGTATGTGTGTTATTTAGTCCAATTCAGTTTTATCTGTACATCTCTTTTAACAGTATGAATCATTACATATCAGTTTTACAGAAATATATAAGCTCTGGATATCTAATATTATCCCTTTGTGTAGCAGGAGAGAGAGAGAGAGAGAGAGAGAGAGCGAGAGAGACAATAATTGCTGGGTATGCTCATTATCATCCAAACATTCCAGTTCACCAAAAATGTATGTGAACTCTAGCGGTTTCCTCCATTACATAAAAAAACTATTCAAAAAGGGCTTAATTAACAAATATGAGTATATTTGTTATACCTATTTATTTATATTTAAGTTATATTATAGTTTTCAGCTTACACTAGCTAAACTACACTAAACATCTGGTGGAAAGATACACACGTGGACAAAATTGTTGGCCTTCAGTCAATGAAAGAAAAACTCACAATGGTCACAGAAATAACTTTAATCTGACAAAAGTAATAATAAATAAGAATTCTATGAATGTTAACCAATGAAAGTCAGACATTGCTTTTCAACCATGCTTCAACGGAATTATTTAAAAAAATAAACTCATGGAACAGGCCTGGACAAAAATGATGGTAACCCCTAGAAAATGCTGAATGTGACCAAAGGGACACGTTAATTCAAGGTATGTCACTGTTTCACAGATCCACAGGAACAGGAAAGGGCGTCCCAAAACTGTTCCCACAAAGTTGGGAGCATAAAATTGTCTAAAATGTCTTGGCATGGATGAGCGAGTTTGGTGTGAAATAACTTGACTGGCCTGCACAGAGTCCTGCCTTCAACCCAATAAAACACCTTTCCCTTTCGGAAACTGAGAGCCAGGCCTTCTCGTCCAAAAAAAATTAAAATAACAAATAATTATATTAAAAACAAAACTGCATTGGATAGAAATAAATGAATGCACAGGTAAAGGTGGGTAATCACTTAAATATGTCCTGGTTAATACACTGACATGACCTATAATAAAACTATTTAAAAACCTGTCATTCAATCTCTATTCAATCTCTAGTGCAAAAAACAGTTCATCATCTAAAACTGCACACAGCTTCTCCATAGCACCAGGTCAGTCTGAACTTTTCAAGGTCTCTCATGCTTTTATAATTTTACGAGTCTCTGAAAGGTTTTTATTGCACTGTGTTGCGCATTTTGTGCCATTTTATTCTTAAGCGGTATAGACGATGAGTGAGAGAGTGATTAACTTCTTTTGATTGTGTAAAGCTGCTTTGCGACAATGTCAATTGTTAAAAGCGCTATACAAATAAAATTGAATTGAATTAAGCCCACCTGCACCGAGAAATTAATCTACTTTGTTTTATTTTGTCCCAATGACTGTGATTTGGTTGCGCGAGCGAATCCCAATGACCTACCGGGGTCATGTGATCCTGCATAAAAGGGAACCTGGGAAGAAGCTAGAAGAAGAGAGAGTTAGGAGTTACAGTGTACTGTTTTTGTGGTCATTTTATTCACAGTTTAAAGAGTATTGTGGTGACGGTCGCTGGCGGATATTCCCTCTGTTCGGATTATCACCCTCTGGTCTGTTTCACCACTTCACTACCGCTCCAACATTGTGCTGTATCGTGCTGTATACTATAACCATCACTTCCGGTGAGGCCGATTCAGCTCTCCCACCACACACCACTCACTCATTAGTAATCCAGACTTTGCACAATCATTCCATTCAATGTCACGGCTTCCTTTTGTATATATTTTGTAAATATTATTATAATTTTTGTTGTTGTTGTTGTTTTGGTGCACCTCGTGTTTGCTTCTTATTTAATAAACATTTGGATTGTTGTTTACAATTGTTGTGTGTGTGTCTTTTCTTGTCCTGCGTGGCTAGAGCTACACCAGAGACTAGATCAAAGACCCCAATTTAATGTAACCCAGTTAATTATTTTAACTGAACGTTACAAAGGTTTATTTCAGTTGGCTTTTAGAATGGGGCTCGATATTTTAGACAAATTAGGTGTGATAGTTAGATTAGCATTGGGCTTTACCTCCTCAGGTCTGTCCATGCCAGCGCATTAATTAGTCTCTGAGCTGCACATGTTCCTCTGTTGTTAATGCTGACCTCCAACAATGCAAAGGTTTCATAACAATACGGACAGATCTTACCCATATCTGCATTGCTACTAATTCTGGTTGGTAAAAGTCCTGTCAGTGTCTGACCTCACAAATGTGCTTTTGAAAGAACAGTCAAAAATTCCCATAAACACACTTAAACACACTTCTACACATTGTGGAAAGCCTTCCCAGAGGAGCTGAAGCTGTTATAGCTACAAAGGGCCGACATCATATTAAACCATATGGATTAAGAATATTAAGAAAAGTTTATATGCATATGAAGCAAGGCGACCAAATATTTTTGGCAATACAGTGGAACCTTGGATTACGAGCATAATTCGTTCCGGAAGTGGGCCCATATTCCAAAACACTCGTAAACCAAATCATCATTTCCCATAAGATATAATGAAAACTCAAATTATTTGTTCCACAGCCCCAAAAAATAAATACATGAAAATAATTAATACAATCTATAAAATGAAAATAAAACAAATTAATCTGCACTTTACCTTTAAAAAAAGTACAAATAAATCCTGACGTATAAGTGTTTCCGTTGGTGCGCACAGTCGCCGTGTGTGTGGGGGTGTGGAATTAGCCCCTTCCCTCGCCTCGTTTTACACAGTAACACTCCTCCTCCCTCTCCCCACCTCGCTTTTTAAGATTCTCAACAAACACACACACACACACACACACACACACACACACACACACACACACACACACACACACAAACACGGAAACACCTTTTTAACAGGAAAAAAAAGAAATCTCTCTGACCTGGTGTGAATGCATGCTAAGGGAATCACAGCTGTAAAGTAAAAAATAAATAAATAAACAAATGAACTAGCACATTACCTTTGAAAAAAATCGCGACAGAGCAGAGTTTCTGTGTGTTTGCGAAGCCGTGGGGGGAGGGGGGAGGGGGGTAAGGTGAGAGAGTGACGCTCGGTGTCAAAATAAGAGTCGCATGTGTGAAGCATGATACTCAGCACTCGTAAACTAATACTTGCTCGGTTTCCGAATACAAAAATTATTAAAAATCTTTGCTCGGTTTGCGGAACACTCGTAAACCACATTACTCGCAATCCGAGGTTCCACTGTATAGTGTATACTGTATATGAATCATAATTATATGGTGCATTCATTTACTAAAACATTAACTTTGGAAATGTAGCTGAGTAGAATACAAGTGCATGTAAAAGGTATTTATTTTGAAAACAGCGTACAATGCCAAATGTCAAAATCCATAAATCAGGAAATAGGTTGGAGTCAGGCCATCTAAAAAATTTAGGCAACACATATGCAGAGGAAACTGAGTCAGAACAAGGACAAAAAACAGGAAATGAATAGCTCAGTAAATGTAGACAGGAACTAAGATAAAACTTTTTGGGGACAAGATTAAACAGAAGTGTTTAAATAATGTGATAATGTATGATTTTAATAATGCAACTGGCAAATGGGAACGAGTTCAATAGAATTTTAACACAGGAAAGAAATATCCATTAACAATATTCAGGTGGAGACAGCACAGGAAATAGACAGGGTCCATGAAAACTCAAGAACAGAAAGTGCAAGATGCCTCTATTTCCTGAGAATATTCAGGCCCTTCTTCTAAATGCACTTCATCAGTGTGTTCTCTCCAGGGGGGTTTTATGCTGTGGTGGTGAGTGTGTGAGATGTCAGTAGGTTTAATAAGCTGTTAATGAAAGCAGGCCCTGATGTAGAAACCAGACTGAACTTACTAGATACTGTACGCAAACAGTAGACACTTAAGAATACTTAAAAATACTTAAAAATACATTAAAAACATGCTTAAACCAAAAAAAACAGATGACTCTTACCCACTCAGTTTTCTTTACAAATCAAAAGAGCACATTCAGGGGGTTTATACCTGCAGCCTTTAAGCTCTTTACCGTGTCCCCACAGAGCGGGACATTGTCCACTTTCTCCTTACTGATGAGGACTGAACTGTGACAGTGTGTATATTGTGACAGTGGGCTTACAGCCAGTGCTCACACATTATCTAAACCTTCTCACCTCAGAACTGTAACAAGCTCCCGGGTGCCTCCATAACCACTGCAACTCTCCTGAGTGTAAACATGACAACAGTGCATTGATAAAACCATTGATAAGCACCTTCATTGATATTGCACTTCATGTGCACATTTATTTACTTTATTTACATTATTAATTATTTCACTTATTATTGGTTTTGATGGATTGGTGAACGCTTTTTTAATTATTATTGTTATTATTATTATTATTATTATTATTATGTGTTAGATGCTTGTTCTTTTGTAACTGTAAATCCCATATGATCTTTGTCTCATCCATATCTTTTGTATTTTCTCTCAGTACCACGCATTTTGACTAGCTTGTACTGTATATGTATGGAAGTATATCAGTGGCAGTTTTTCTGCATTGCAATTTGATCTCAATTTAAAAATGGAAATTTTTGGGACTCAATTTATTGTGTTTGAATGTGTGGTTTCAAATGAAAGAGTAATTCAACCATTTTAAATGTAATGCAAAAATACTGACTTTTCTAAATTGCCGTTTAATGATATTTTCAAGTGTTAAAAATACCATTGTTTTTGACCCTCACAATTTCAGGTACTAAAATTTTCCTCCCACGACCTCAACTCATCACCTCATTACCAGAGTATTGTAATGTCATGTCTGTCACACTGCATATCGTACTGTGTATGATTGTGTATGTGACAAATAAAATTTTTATTTGAACTGTCACTTTGTTGCTCTTGCACGTTTGCACGTGAACTTTATATAGAATTGCTTCACTGCGTGCACCTGTGATGGGCGTGCACCCAAATCTATTATTGCTTCTCGCTCACTCCATAGGCTCCCTAGGTAGGTGCCACCCCTTCTGCAGGTACGTGAAGGGGCAGGGCCGCCTATAATTAACGTTACGTTTGCTCCGCATTATAAAATCAAGGCGATTAAGGAGCATGCAGGAGTGCTGCCTCCGCATGCTCCGTTTAGCCACTCCGCCCACCACCACCTTTCGCCAGTCGTGTGCCCGCATGCCAGCTGGGCACTGTCCTCGGACCTGCACATGCACCTTTCTCTCTTTTCCTTCCTTTCTTCCCATCCTCTAACTTTAACTTTTCCTTCCCCATTTTTCGTAAATAAATGATCCTTTTCTCTTAAAGACCTCGTCTCGCGTCCGTGCTTTATGGTGCCGGCCATGCACATAAGGTCGAACCTGCTACAAATTGATTTAGAATTTTTTATTAAAATTAAACCAAACACTAATAAATATACAAAGCAAAATAAAATTAAGGAAAAAAGCTGAAAATATGGGGGAAAAAATGTACAATGTGCAACTATAAAGGTTCAACAAAATTAAAAGCAATACTAAAACAAACACATGCACCAGTGCTTGTTAGAGTTCCAAAAATGTATCTCCTTCTGGCTCGGTTCCATTTGCTCTTACATGCTAACGGGTTGTAAATGTGTAGCGCATATCTGCCCGTCAATCTGCACTGAAGGTCAGATATGCGCTGACAAAGCTCCGACAACAGTGTGTCTCTGTGGGGTGAAGACCCCACAACCCACAACGGTCTTTTAGCAACAATAGCATCCTTTTCATCAGACATCAGTTCCAGCATTGCCGTCTGCCACTGTTCTCCCTCTGCATCTGTTTGAACAACCCTAGACCTGGACTCTTTTCCTGTGTTGGTCTTTGGCCCCTGCCTTAATGGAGTGTTTTAGCTGGGACATTCCTGGCTGAGACAAAGAGTGGACAAAAGGGAAAAACAAGTAGTTGTGTAGCAAAGCATGAACTAAGGCTAACTGGTGAGGTCTAATTTACTATTATATTGTCGGCTAACATAAAGCTTGACCTATCGCAATGCCCACGTTATGCGCCCTTTTAAATATTTTATGCATATGGCTTGACTGGATAGCTTCTTCAAGAAATGCAGTGTGTGCAGCTTGCTTCTCTATCAAACCCTCAAGCTAACACGACAAAGTGCTCTGACCAGAAATCAGCTGTTTCATCAAGTCATTCATACTCGGTGGGCTTGCTGGTTGCTAACCCCTAGTCTCAGGAGCAGAAAGGCTGAGATTTCTTTTGCACAACATCTCAAATAGTATTTTGTACTTCCACCAAGTCGCAATTCATAAGAATAACACACAATTTAAGTTTTTCTGCTTGATTGAAAGAACACCGTAATGTCAATGGTTGCACAAGCTTTATGTCACCGTCATAACACGCACAATTGTTTTGAGTGGACATTTCACAAATACAACCTTCCCCATTCCACACTGTCCACGACACCCTGCCCACCCTTGACAATGAGTGGCTAATGGATACCCAGGCTGCAAAATGGAAGAGAGCGATAAAATTATTTTAAAAATTATTTTAAAGTGTGCCTTATTTTTAAAAAAAAAAATTTTTATACTGAAAGTCATTTGAAATATCTCTTTTTAGTTTTTGCATCTGAGAAAAGGCTTGAAAATTAGAATGTCTGGCTGTAATGCACTTAATTCATCTAGCGATTACGCGATTCATTGAATGCATTTTTGGTAGAATACTTGATTACTAAAATATTCGATAGCTACAGCACTCACACACACACACACACACACACACACACACACACACACTTCACACACACCATCCGACAAAAGAATTTAATTCAGACTTTTTACTCAAACTTAGCTATAGATACTTAAAGGTTAGCATTGACATAAGCTAATTAACTTGAGCTAAATTGACTTGACGAGCTCAGTGAACACTTTATACTGCATGTCCCGGCTTTTAAAGTTTTTATACAGTAGATATTTTGTAGGTAAATGTCAAACATTAAGCAGTAACTAGTTTTAATGTTGGACTGACCACATACTGAGCCTTAGTCAAGTCAAGTCAATTTTATTTATATAGCGCTTTTAACAATTAACATTGTCGCAAAGCAGCTTTACACAATAAAAAAAGCCTTACATGGTCTTTTCCTGGAAGATTTAGGAATGTGAATCCCTATGATTCCACCTACCAGGAATAGTATTGTACTGCCATGAGTATTTGAGTACAAACTGCATGAACAAAATTTTTGAAGAAGGGCAGTGTTGCATTCACAATTTATACTTGAACAAGTCCTACACTGCAGCATCTATTGCTTGAGGCCGTTCTGTACATTGTGTTTGGCCTGAGATTACAACCGAATTCCGGAAATGCTGGGACATGTTTTTTTTTTAATTGAATGAAATAAAAACTAAAAGACTTTCAAATCACATGAGCCAATATTTTATTGAGAGTAGAAAATAAAGAATATAAATATTTGAACTAAGAAATTTTTTTCTTAGTTTTAAGAAATTAATTTCAAATGTAATGCCTGCTACAGGTCTCAAAACAGTTGGGACGGGGGTGTGCTTACCATGGTGTAGCATCTCCTCCTCTTTTCAAAACAGTTTCAAGACGTTTGGGCATTGAGGTTATGAGTTTCTGGAATTTGGATGTTGGAATTTGGTTCGATTCTTGCCTGATATAGGCTTCCAGCTTTTGAAGAGTTTGTGGCCTTTGACAAATTTTTCATTTAATGATGCACCAAATGTTCTCTATAGGTGAAATATCTGGACTGCAGGCAGACAATTCAGCACCCGGACTCTTCTACTATGACGCCATGCTGTTGTAATAGCTGCAGTATGTGGTTTCGCATTGTTCTGCTAAAATACACAAGGCCTTCCCTGAAATAGACATCGTCTAAAACCTTTATATACCTTACAGCATTCATAGTGCCTTCCAAAACATGCAAGCTGTCCATTTTCTTTTTATTTGTATAGCACTTTTAACAATTGCAATTGTCACAAAGCAGTTTTACACAATCAAAAGAATTATTGAAGTTTGTATGAAATGTGAATGTGTGTGAATCAGAATGATGAGATGGTCCCTGATGAACGAGCTGAGGGCGACGGTGCTGAGAGAAAAACTCCCTGAGATGGTAATAGGAAGAAACCTTGAGAGGAACCAGACTCAACAGGGAACCCATCCTCATCTGGGTGATAACGGATAGCAGGGATTGATCTGCACTCATACTGTGTGTGTGTTAGGAGGCTGGAAGTTCAGTATAACAGGAGACGTGTTTAAGTTCATTATTGGAGGCTCAGGTAGACTGTAGAAAATTCCAGTCCTGAGCTATTAAGCGACTGCAGTCACGAGTCCTCAGAGAAGAGCTGTCTGCATCAGCCAAGGCCAGGACCCCCTATGTCGAAAAGTGGAATTGTCACCATATGCACTTATGCACCCCCATACCATTAGAGATGCTGGTTTTTGAACTAAACGCTGATAACACGCTGCAAGGTCTCCCTCCTCTTTAGTCTGGTGGACACGGCATCTGTGATTTCCAATAAGAATGTCAAATTTGTACTTGTCTGACCATAGAACACCTTTACACTTTGAAATTTTGCATTTTAAGTTTGCCTTGGCTCACAGGACACAACGGCACTGCTGGACCATGTTCACATACAGAACGGCTTCCTTTTTGCAGGATAGAGCTTTATTTGGCATCTGCAGATGGCACTGTGGATCGTGTTTACCAACAAGGGTTTCTAGAGGCATTCCTGGGCCCATTTACTAATGTCAATGACACAATCATGCCAATGAGTGATGCAGTGTCCCCTGAGGGCACAAAGTTTTTAAAGTATTCCACAATCTTTTTGCGCACTCTTTCATTGGAGAAGCTTTGCTCATCTTTACTTCTAAGAGACTCTGCCTCTTTCAAACATCCTTTTTATAGACAATCATGTTACAGACCTGATTTCAATTAACCTGGCAGATCCTTTTTTAAATCTTTTGCTTTTTCAGCCCTTTGTTGCCTCGTCCCGACTTTTTTGAGTCCTGTAGCAGGCATCAAATTTGCGAAGACCTAATTTAGTGCATAAAAGTGTAAAAATTTCCATGTTTAAACATTTGTTATGTTCTTTATGTTCTATTGTGAATAAATAAAGTGGCTTATTTTATTTAAAATGCTTTTAGTTTTCATTTTATTCAAATTTATTTTTCAGGGCTTCGGGTTGTATTCCAAAGCTATACATGTCTTCTTGTAAAGTGCTTAATGCACCCGAGACAATGAAATGTTTCATAATCAGACACACCCGAATAAGATTTAGTGATTCCCTTAATATATTCATAAGCAGGTAATGCTGAAGATGATTTAAAGAAAAATGAATGAAAGTAAAATGGCACAGAATATCAGTTTTCAAGCTCGAGATCATAAAACCAGAACCAGCTTAATGTGTTTCTTTTTCCAAAAGCAAAGTAAAAGAAAAAACAAAGGCTCAAATTCACACACTCTTGCAAGTCTTTACTATATTACACTGAACTATGGACTCGAATCACTGATATCAAAGTTGAGAAGCAGGACTCGACATGCTGTATCAGTTTGTTCTCATTACTCCTCTCAACTACAGAAGGTTCTGTGATCGGGTCTGTAACTATAAGGAGTAAAACCAAGTAAAACCTTCTGTAGTCCCAAAATAGTTGAACATTATAATAATTTAACATTTGTCCCAGGGGACTTAAATAAATGATAAAAAAAAAAGTGATGACACATGATTTAAAAAAAAAATTCTATAAACCACATCTATATAAATATATGATTTATATCCACTGGCCTTATATGACCAAATGTTTATTACTCTGAAACAATGTAAAGTCAGTGTAAAATCATATTAATAAATAATCCATATTAATACCATATGCATTTGTGCTTGTATTGTTGTTTTTAAACGTAATGTTTAATTAATAAATCAATCATTTATAAGCTGTATTTGTGTATTTTACTTTATTGGATAAAAGTGCGTTTTGAGACCCTTTTGGCTTTCCATACTCGCTTCTCCCGTTATGTTTGTTCTGAGACACGCAGCTCGCGACCATGATGATGATAAATAAATAAGATCTAATAAATGAATCACTGATTAAACTTTATTAGCTAAATAAAACTCACACATAAAGAATAACAGATGAACTCACCTCAGGTGTTTAAACTGTGATATCTCTATAATATCTGTAGTGAACTCGCCGTGTGGAGGTTCCAGAAGATTCCAGAAGGTCCCAGAAGGTTCCAGCTCTCTCTCTCTCTCTCTCTCTCTCTGATCCACTCCGTCCGCGCGGGGACTCGAACTTTCTCTTCAGAGAGGAGTCCCGCGCACTCCGCGCATGCGCACTCCAGTCACACAGACTGCGCGCGCTAATCCCAGGAAACACAGAACGCTTTTTTTCTTTCTGTTAGTATGTTGTAAGACGAAACGTGCAGAGAGTCAGATTTACATATTTATTTATTTTTATTTAAAGTTAATGACCAAACAAAATGAAAATAATAATTATTAAAATAATATTACTCAAGTGGAAGTAAAAAGTAGTCACCCAAAATACTACTCGAGTCAGAGTAAAAAAGTACTGAGTAACTGTTTCATCATAATGTCAGAGATTTTTTTTTAGAAAGTATGTAAGAAACCAGACAAAATGATAAAATAGTGTACAGATTCTGACATTTCCAAATAATATCAATTGAATAAATAAATAAATAAATAAATAAATGAACAAAACTAAATATCTTTACAAAATAGCAAATTAAGGAATAAGAAACACAAATTTCCTAAACTAACTTTTTTCACAACATAAAGCTTTGGAACCAAATCCGTAGTGAAAGTACCGTATGTATGTTTGAACAGTGTAAACTATTTCCAGTGTAAGATACTGTATACTGTATATTCAGTCGCCCTCTAAATGGCTCAGCAGATAAAAAAAATAATATTAGAAAAAGTGTACAAGAGGTCTCACTTAACCATAAACTCTCTAGCATATTTGATAATTATATATTTTAACATTGCAACATTACATAAAACAGCTGAAATAACCGCAACGTTTCCTGAAGATTTTTTCTCGCTATGTAGCCAGTTTCAAATTCAAATTCAAATTCTATTCGTCACATACACAGTCATACACAGTATGATATGAAGTGAAATGCTTATACGACTGCTATTGACCTACAATATTACTACAAAAAAAGAAATAAGAGATTTAAAATAAAGAAACACTTATTTACAAAATATACAGAATAAGAATAAAAAAAATTAAATAAAGTATTTGAATAAGATAAATATAAAGAAGTTAAATAATATCTAATAAAAATAGTGGATATATAAAAATAGTGAATATAATATATTCGGGCATGGTCATGTGACTACATGTGGTTATTGCTATTGCGGCTGATTGGTCAAATGGAGGCATGTGATTACTGTTGCTGCATCTGATTGGTGAAACAGTCATGCACATCCACCGGCATGTGTAGAATAAACGGTTAAAAAAGTAACGTGTCAGGTGTAGCCGAATATAGCGGACTAAGAGTAGCGCTTCTTTTTCACAAATCTACTCAAGTAAAAGTCAAATGTGTGGTGCAAAAAGTTACTCAAGTAAATGTAACAAAGTAAATGTAACTCTTTACTACCCACCTCTGATTATCTGATCCACTGCCTATGCTGGTGGAAGGTAACTACTGTGCCTGTGACCTCCTACCACACATTGTACACAGTTAGGGGTACCATCATTTTTGTCCAGGCCTGTTCCATGAGTTTTTCCAGTATTTCAGATGTGAATCAGACAGACAGTCCGCTCACGGCTCCAGTGTACTGAGAAACCTTTCTAACTTAATGTTGTCAAAGCACTAGTGAAACACTGGGATCTTACATGTGTGATTTAAATTCAATAAATGCATAATATTGTTAAATACTACTACTACTAATGTTTATATATATATATATACACAGTGTATATATGAATTCGTAATATATATTTTTACACACTGGCCACTGTACAGAAACATTTGATGACTTTATTAAAACTAGAGCTCGATAATTAACTTTACAGCTCTGTTATCTCTGTTATTCACCTTAAACATAAGAGTTTTATTCTTAAAGTTAGGAGAGAGGATCAAAAATCCTGAAAGCACATTTCATTCTCAAACCTGTGTGAGAGATGTGTAATGATCTGTGTGGTTCAGGCTACAGAGGTGTGATCAGTCCTTGTCTTACAGTACTGTTTCAAATATTAATATCATCTAATGTTTTAGCATCACCCAGGCATACTGATACAAAATGCCTAATAGTATTATTAATGACTAATAATGTTTTATGTTTGTATAGTAGATTTAATTTAGAGTAGTCATGTTTATGTACTGAATTCCTCAATAAAGAACTGAGCAGCAGGTACATTTAAGTCAACACTGACGCCTAGTGGCTTGACTGTGTCATTAGCTAGCTAGCTAGATAGACAGACAGAAGAGGAGAGAGAGAGAGGTACAGACTGCAAAAGTTTACGCATCCCTAAATGAATAACAGATTTGGGTGATTTTTTTTTTTTCACTAAAAAGATGTTAACACAGTCTCTCTTGGAAATGGAAAAAATGCACAATATTTTCAGCAGACATTGGTGGAACAAATTTTTTTAAAATAAAAACATTATTATGGCACTACAAGAAGATTACAAGCTGACAACGCTTTGCTGTTTCCACGGTGGGAAATGTCAGTAAGAGATGGCAGTTCAGGGGAACTGTGGAGGTCAAGATGAGATCTGGAAAACTCTGAGAGAGAACTGCTCGTATGCTGGTCAGAAAGACAAATCAAAACTCCCATTTGACTGTAAAAAACCTGCAGGAAGATTTAGCAGATTCAGGAGTGGTGGTGCACCGTTCCACAAGACCTTCATGGAAGAGTCAGGAGAAGAAAACCTTATCTGCGTCTTTATCATAAAATCCAACGTCTGCAACAGAACATCTACAGAAGCCTGATGTGTTTTGGAAACAAGTGCTGTGGACTGATGAAGTTAAAATAGAACTCTTTAGAACAAGGCATGTTTGGAGAAAAAAAGGAGCAGCATTTCGTGAAAAGAACACCTTGCCAACTATTAAGCATGGTGGTGGATCTATCATGCTTTGGGGTTGTGTTGCAGCCAGTGGCACAGGAAACATTGCACGGGTGGAGGGAAGAATGGATTCCACTAAATACCAGCAAATTCTGGAAGCAAACATCACAGCATCTGTAAAAAAGCTGAAGCAGAAAAAAGGAGCTTCTACAACAGGACGATGATCCTAAACACACCTCGAAATCCACTATGGAAAACCTCAAGAGACGCAAGCTGAAGGTTTTGGAACGGCCATCACAGGAAAACACTTAAAAGAGTTGTGCATGCAAGACGACCAAAGAATATTACAAAACTAAAAGCCTTTTGCAAGGAAGAATGGGAGAAAATCCAAAGTACAAAAACTTAAAGACTTTTAGCGGCTATAAAAAAGCGTTTGCAGCCTGTGATATCTGCCAGAGGAGGAGTTACTAAGTACTGATTATGTAGGATGCCCAAACTTTTGCACAGTGCCACAATAATGATTTTTATCTTTATTCAATTTATGACAAAGTAACTATGCATCAATGTTTGCTGAAACTATTGTGCATTTTTCCCATTTCCAATAGAGACTGTGTTCACATCTTCTCAATTAAAAAAAAAAAAAAAAAAATCACCAAAATTTATCAAAGGGTGCCTAAACTTTTGCATAAGACTGTAAATACTATATTGATCCTGAAGAAAATTCCAGAACACGTTATCATAATAAATACACATCGTCCCTTAGCAACCAGTGACCCAATCAGGAGGCGCCGTGCCACACACAGGTATAAATGCAGACCGAGTTTTAAGAACAAGAGAGGAAATGAATCAAGACAGTGTGTGTGGAAGTGCCGGATAAAGCAGACAAAGAGAATTAGACATTTGAAGGAAGGATGGTCTGGAAAATCGGCTTTAGAAGACTGGGAATATGCGGGAGAGTGTGAGAATGAGAAGTATACAGTTCTGTTAAAGGCTAAATGTAAAATATTTTTTAATATCACTGTATACACACGTGGACAAAATTGTTGGTACCCTTCGGTCAATGAAAGAAAAACTCACAATGGTCACAGAAATAACTTTAATCTGACAAAAGTAATAATTTTAAAAAATTCTATGAATGTTAACCAATGAAAGTCAGACATTGCTTTTCAACCATGCTTCAACGGAATTATAAAAAAAAATGAACTCATGGAACAGGCCTGGACAAAAATGATGGTACCCCTAGAAAATACTGAAAATAATGTGACCAAAGGGACATGTTAATTCAAGATGTGTCCACTAATGAGCATCACAGGTGTCTACAATCTTGTAATCAGTCAGTGGGCCTATATATAGGGCTCCAGGTAGTCACTGTGTTGTTTGGTGACATGGTATGTACCACACTCAACATGGACCAGAGGAAGCGAAGGAAAGAGTTGTCTCAGGAGATTCGAAAGAAAATTATAGACAAGCATGTTAAAGGTAAAGGCTATAAGACCATTTCCAAGCAGCTAGATGTTCCTGTGACTACAGTTGCACATATTATTCAGAAATTTAAGATCCATGGGACTGTAGCCAACCTCCCTGGACGTGGCCGCAGGAGGAAAATTGATGACGAATCAAAGAGACGGATAATCCGAATGGTAACAAAAGAGCCCAGAAAGACTTCTAAAGAGAGGTGTTCCAAGTTCCAAGGTGAACTTCATGCTCAAGGAACATCAGTGTCAGATCGCACCATCCGTCGTTGTTTGAGCCAAAGTGGACTACATGGGAGACGACCAAGGAGGACACCATTGTTGAAAAAAAGCATAAAAAAGCCAGACTGGAATATGCCAAACTACCACAAAGCTTCTGGGAGAATGTCCTATGGACAGATGAGACAAAAATGGAACTTTTTGCCAAGGCACATCAGCTCTATGTTCACAGATGGAAAAATGAAGCATATCAAGAAAAGAACACTGTCCCTACTGTGAAACATGGAGGAGGCTCTGTTATGTTCTGGGGCTGCTTTGCTGCATCTGGCACAGGGTGTCTTGAATCTGTGCAGGGTACAATGAAATCTCAAGACTATCAAGGGATTCTAGAGAGAAATGTGCTGGCCAGTGTCAGAAAGCCGGGTCTCAGTCGCAGGTCATGGGTCTTGCAACAGGACAATGACCCAAAACACAGCTAAAAACACCCAAGAATGGCTAAGAGGAAAACATTGGACTATTCTAAAGTGTCCTTCTATGAGCCCTGACCTCAATCCTATTGAGCATCTTTGGAAGGAGCTGAAACATGCTGTCTGGAAAAGGCACCCTTCAAACCGGAAACAACTGGAGCAGCTTGCTCATGAGGAGTGGGCCAAAATACCTGCAGAGAGGTGCAGAAGTCTCATTGACAGGCAGGAATCATTTGATTGCAGTGATTGCCTCAAAAGGTTGTGCAACAAACTATTAAGTTAGGGGTACCATCATTTTTGTCCAGGCCTGTTCCATGAGTTCATTTTTTTTATAATTCCGTTGAAGCATGGTTGAAAAGCAATGTCTGATTTTCATTGGTTAACATTAATATAATTCTTATTTATTATTACTTTTGTCAGATTAAAGTTATTTCTGTGACCATTGTGAGTTTTTCTTTCATTGACCGAAGGGTACCAACAATTTTGTCCACGTGTGTATATTGTATTACATAAAACTATATGTGTGTGTTTCTGTATTTATTTATTGTTGCATTAAAGGGACTCAGTTGAACAATTTGAAATGTTTAATTATATATTCTCCTCTAAAATACAGAATATAAAATAACAATACAGAAACATTTACAGGAAATGAGAGAGTACATCTATTGATTTTTCAACTAAGAAATAGCAATATATAATACTGATACTTCTTAATAATAATTAACTCACAGATTATGTACTTGTTAATAATTATTTGTGGGGGGGTTTTGTGCTTTCGTGATGCATATCAGTCCAAGCAGTGTAAGGAGGGTGTAAGATCTAAACAGTTTCACTTTATTTAGGCCTCAGTATACTGTAGAGCAGAGGTGACCTACTGAACATCTGGTGTAAAAGCTCCAGTACTGCAGCGGACTGTGGAATTTCAGCTACTGGAAGATTTAATTCAATTCAACTTTACTGTCATTGTTATAAATAACAATGAGATATCATTGAGTATCAACTTTTCTTTTGGTTGAAGAGAACAGTGGTGAGCAGAAACAGGCTCTCAGGTTTTAATGGTGATTGGTTCTTCAGTGGTGCTCTTGTACCAAAGTATATCTACGTATAGGTTCATAGGTAATGAACTGCATCTACGAGCAAATTTCATGGTTCTTAGTTTTAGTCATGTCTGAAGAGGTACAAGGTCATTAAGTGTGTTAGTGATTATATCATAAAGTACACTACCTGGCCAAAAAAACATTGGTGTACACAATTTTATTGATCATTAAGCAAGAAAAACTTGCATTCTCGTAACTGGGTTAAGAACTGTCTGATGCATCATTAAAACCTAGAAGAATACTGCTGAACCCTCAGGACAAACCAACCTCGATATGCTCCAAAACTGGCTCTTCCCTTTACTGCAAGCATGAATTTGCATGAATTAATTTTTTAACACGATGGAGCACCACCCCAGTGTCACATGATGCCTCGAGCTTTTTTAAATGAAAAAGTGCCCCAGTGATGGATTGATCGGAAGAGGGCAATGACCTCACCGTGTGTGATTTGTTCTTGTGTGGATACGTAAAAGATGGTGTTTATGTTCCACCGCTACACACTAACCTTGAAGACCTTAAACATCGAATAACACGAGTTATGGAGCACCATAGTGTAGTGGAAAGCTATAGTCACCCCAGTGTAAAGGAATAAAAACGCTGCAGTAACATCAATTAGCCATGAACACCCAAGTGTATAAAGACACACCCATTAAACACCAACTAGTCCAACTTAGTGGGTAGGTTACTGACCAGCTCAGGTAGTTCAGCAACAGGAACCACAACAGACATGTTTTTCCTACCTGCGCTTGCGGGGTTCACAAACCTGAGCACATCTGCAGAAAGTCAGAGCAGAAACAATAGCACAATGCATTATAGTGTCGTTATAGTGTAACAGTCTCCCACCTGTAACAGTCTCCAGACGGTGCCATCACCCTTTAGTCAGGCCATCGGTGGGGGCTAAATGTGTTTCAGTGAGAGTGTAAGTGTAAAGTCTCTCCTCTCCTTTGTGTGAGTTCTGGAACAACAACTTTAGCGGTCATTCTGTAACCAGTTAATAGATCTGTTAATGTGTACAATCAGATGCAGCCTATTTAATACAAATTAGTATTTTGTTTGGAGAGGAGATTAAACTAAGTCACTAACTATCTTGTATACAGGGTCACGAGTGGCCTGAAGCCTATCCTAGGAGGCTTATGGCACGAGGCAATAATCATGCAATTGCAGGGTGCACACACACTCACACACACACATATATATACACACACAGGGAATGCCAACCTGATTAAACAAACTGCAGACTGCAAACAATCGGTCGGGGTGTCAGCTCATGAGAACTCTTATGCGTCAGTGCTTCTCGTGCCTCAGTAGTCTTTACACAGTTATTATGGAGCTGCATGACTGGATATTATTTATGTGGAAATTGGCACATTTAGCTGCATTCCTCTACATTTACACATCTTTTACAAATTACTATTTACAGAATGGCTGCACATGGGTCAAGGCTTCCTTAAAATACAGTGGAACCTCGGATTGCGAGTAACGTGGTTTACGAGTGTTCCGCAAACTGAGCAAAGATTTTAAATAATTTTTTATTCGGAAACAGAGCAAGTATTAGTTTACGAGTGCCGAGTATCATGCTTCACAAATGCGACTCTTATTTTGACACCGAGCGTCACTCTCTCACCTTACCCCGCTTCCCCCTCCCACCCTCCCCCCACGGCTTCGCAAACACAGAAACTCTGCTCGTGCGTGCGCAATCTGACACTGAAACACACACACACGCTCTCTCGCCCTTTCACCCCTACCTTCTTTTCAAAGGTAAGGTGCTGGTTCATTTGTTTTTGTTTTTTTTTACTTTACAGCAGTGATTCCCTTAGTATGCGCTCACGCCTGGTCAGAGAGATTTCTTTTTTTCCCTGTTAAAACCGTGTTTGTGTGTGTGTCCGTTTGTTGTGAAACTTAAGTGATTCCTTTAGTATGCGCTCGTGCCAGTCTCGCTTTTTTTCCGTTAAACCGGTGTTTCCGCTGTGTTTATGCGCTTGTTGTAAAACTTAAAAAGTGTGTCTGTTAATATACGCTCATGTCAGTCTCAGAGAGATTTCTTTTTTTCCTGTTAAAACGGTGTTTCCATTGTGTGTGTGCGTGCGTGTGTTTGTTGTGAAACTGTTGTGAAAAACAACCAATGGAAACACTCATCTGTCAGGATTTATTTGTACTTTTTTTTAAAAGGTAAAGTGCAGATTAATTTGTTTTATTTTCATTTTATAGATTGTATTAATTATTTTTATGGTATTTATTTTTGGGGGCTGTGGAACGAATAATTTGAGTTTTCATTATTTCTTATGGGAAATGATGATTTGGTTTAAGAGTGTTTTGGAATACGAGCCCACTTCCGGAACAAATTATGCTCGTAATCCAAGGTTCCACTGTATACCAAATTTCATGTCATGTTTCTTTATAAATCCCAGTTTCTGCATGACAGGCTGTGCACACAGATTTTATAAATGAGGTTCTGTTTCTCGTTGTGTGATGTGTTTATTCCAGCGTTGTCTCCCTGCTGTAAAAGGCTCTTCATTCATTCATGGTTAACTTGCTCATCTCCACATCTGATTCATCGCTCAGCACCTGTACAAGTTACCATATACACATAAGTAATTAATAAATACTACACATGCTTATTCTCAGTAAACACATCACATCTCCTTCAACCCTTGCAAATAAAATGAAATGTAATGTCTCTCTTTATGAATTTCTTTCGTAGTAAGGCTGCTGTATCGCCCACTAGGATGTTGCTTCTGTAATTTATATGTGATCATGTGATCTCGAATGAGTGACGTGACTGTTACTTACAAGTGCCCCTTGGTAATATTTAATTTTTTTCCTCTGGTAGAGAATTATTCCAAGCAGTGCACCAAACATCAGCACCACCAGCAACACCACCACGATCAAGATGCTCACCCACTTTGGTAGAGGACGCTTCTGCACACTGTTCTGATCTGTATCTAAACAAACACACACAATAATTAACCAATTGGTTTGCAGTTATCACATCAACACACAAGACTTTACTCGATCAGTCCCATGGTTAAGTGTATTCTGATAAATATTGAACTTTCCACAGACCTCACTGAACACATACCCCTCACTGATAACATGCAAACAAGGAGATCTTCACGAGTATCCGTTTCATGGATGGTGTAAACTCCTTCATCGCTCGGCTTTACTCCTCTCAGTTTAAGAACCGCGTTAGCGAGTGATATTCTCAGTCCGTACTCAGCATTACAGTGCAGTGAGCTTTTAATCACAGTGCAGATCTGTTTACCATCTGCTGACTCTTTATTCTTATAGATCACCTCCAGGGAATCGAATGTGTACAGTTCCAGCAGCAGATCTTCACCAGGGTTCATCTGAGCTGATGATGTCACAGCTGAGAAGAAGAGAAAAAACCTCACTATCTTATCAAGGTGTTAATTGTTAATCATTGCATGTGTTGTATTAACTTAAGATACATTAAATTATTAAATGTAAAATGCATTGTGAGTGAATTATATACGTTTTTATATAATTATGTAAAAATTATGGGAATTGGTTCCCCTGGTTCTTGGTGTGTTTATGCAATAGGTAAGGACTATGTATGGAAGTACTGTGATTAGTAAGTGGTGTACGTAATTAGCATAAGTTTCCTGTGCTTCTTACGTGATGAATAATGCACAAACGTAACCATATAGACTCTGTGAAATGAACATTACCCTCTTAGCACTCTTATCTGAGGTAAGGTATGGTATGGTGCAGTTAGACTAGATACCAAGGTGTTCATGAGATATTGATCTGCAGACCATGAATACACAAAACAGATCTGTTTACCACATCTATCTGTCATGAGCCACCATCACTGGGTGAAGATGTAAATCCAAATTGATGTGTTTACAACTAGCAATTCCACAAACTGATTTCCCTTTGAAGCCAAAAGTCACCAACATTGTAGAAGAACTATCAAACGGAGATATGATGGAGATTGTTAAACATTACTGGTATATACAGTGGAACCTTGGATTACCAGCATAATTCGTTCAGGAAGCAGGAACGTATTCCAAAACACTCATAAACCAAAGTTTATTAATTTTCCCATAAGAAATAATAGAAACTCAAATTATTCGTTCCACAGCTAAAAAAAATAAATACACGGTGTGTGTGCCGCACATAGACACAAAACGGCAGGCTGAGCCTTGAGCAGAGAGGAAATGGATCTTTAACCTCTGTAATGAGACTGTCTTTTGCTTTGCACGCGCGCTCTACACACACACACATACAGACAAAAAATAAAATATGTTTTACACACACACACACACACACACACACGTGGTCACAGTGTTATAGGAAACAGTACACGCATGCACGCACGGATGTTGACTATACCAGTAAGAGACGAGCACTAAGACCCAGCAGGGGAGATGATTATCCACAATTCTACAGCGCAAGAGAGAGAAAAACCATTGGCTTAGTTGTGATCATGTGACGCACGCCGTCAAAACAAGAAGCGCATGCGTGACCCATGATACTCAGTACTCATAAACCAAGACTTGCTTTTTCAAGTCAAAATTTATTAAAAATCTTTGCTCGTCTTGCGGAACACTTGCAAACCGCGTTACTCGCAATCCGAGGTTCTACTGTACTTGGATTCTCTAATTTTGCTACAGAAATTGCCAAACAAAATGTTTTAAATAATTTGTTTGCAAATGAAGGTTTGGTCCAAGGTGGCTCAGTTCTTGGAAAGTGCTAGTAACAACTTCCATGACTGTATGGGTGGCTGAACAAGATACATACACTCGATATGGACAAAAGTATTTGGCCAAACCTGTTAAGTATTGAATTCAAGTGTTTCAATCAATCAGGCCCCTCATCCCCAGTGAAGAGCAAGCTTCAATGCTTAGACATACCAAGACATCTTGGACAATCCTGTCTATCAACTTTGTGGCAACAGTTTGTTGTAGGACCTTTTCTAGTCTAACATGACTCCGTCCCAGCGCACAAAGCAAGGACTATAAAGACATGGTTTGAGGAGTTCAGTGTGGACTTGGCTGGCCCGAACACAGAGCCCAAACCTCAACCCCATCGAGCACCTTTGGGATGAACTGGAACAGAGACCCCCAGTTTGAGATTCTCCTGGGCCACATGTAGGTGCATCAGGAGCCGAGTCTAAGAGTGCGATTTTGCCACTGTTCTCCCTGGATGCTCTTGTGTATTTTTTACGACACTTAACATTATCCTATTTTCTTTTGTATTTGTATTTCTTTTGTCCTGCTGTGCCCGGTTTTCTCTCATGGTGGTGATTCTGTTTGGTTCTTACTAGTGTGATCATTTAAGCACCATGTTGTCTAAGTTCAGCTGTCCGGTATTGTATCCTGTCTTTGTATTTTGTTCTCTTAGATAAGTTACAATCAGTTTTTTATGAAATGCTGAGTCTCTTGTTCCATTTCCTAGGGTGCTTTCATGTGGAAGTAGGTTAAATAAGGACATGCCGAGTGTACATCCTCCCCTTTTATTGTCCTCGACATTGCACACACATCTCAAACCTTAAACCTAAAATCTAGCAGACGGTTGGTCTGCTAGCTGCATAGAGTCGTCACTCTTGGTACATCATATTGAGACTGTGTCTGTTCCCCGAGCTAAACACAAATTTAGTCTGTTTTAGTATTTGAATTAACATAAATACCACAAACTCCGATTACACTGAATGCGCAGCCAGCACCTCTGATCTGAAGCTAGGACTGTTAAATATTAGATCTCTCGCATCTAAAGCAGTTATTGTTAATGAAATTATCACAGATCAGGAGTTTGATATATTATGTTTAACAGAAACCTGGATTAAACAGGACGAGTATGTAGCTCTAAATGAAGGTAGTCCTCCTGGATACAGCTACATACACCAGCCTCGGCTAACTGGTAGAGGAGGAGGAGTCGCAGTTATTTATAACCATAATCTGTCTCTCGTACAAAAACACAGATTTAAATTTAATGCATTTGAAGTTCTCTATAGTAACATAACAAATGTAGCTACAAATATGAAGTCTGTTCAGTCAATCCCACTAATCATCATTTACAGACCCCCAGGGACGTACTCGGAGCTTCTCTGCGAATTTGCAGATTTCCTCTCAAACCTTGTTGTTTCTGTAGACAAAGCGTTAATTGCTGGAGATTTTAATATTCATTTTGAGAATCCAGAAGACCCTCTGAGAACAGCATTCTTGTCCATACTGGACTCAGTAGGAGTAAATCAGTGTGTAGTAGGACCCACTCATAAAGCAGGTCACACTTTAGATTTAATATTATCCTTCGGGTTAAGTATAGGAAATATAACCACAATTCCACAGTCTGAAGTTATCTCAGATCACTACCTTGTCTCGATTAAAGCGTGTTATAGTAATAATGTATGCAGCACAGCACCGCGCTTCCACCTTAAACGTACTTTTACATCAAATACCGCACAGAGCTTTATCAATAATCTTCCAGAATTATCAACTTTGATTGGATCGCCATCTGACGTCACAGAACTCGAACAGGCGAATGAATATCTAGAGTCAGCACTTCGTTATAGCTTAGATAATGTAGCTCCAGTTAAAAGGAAAATGATTAGAGATAAGAAACTCGCTCCTTGGTATAATGACCACACCCGTGCTTTAAAACAAACCGCTCGAAAATTCGAACGTAAATGGCGCCAAATTAAATTGATAGTATTCAAAATAGCTTGGAAGGAGAGCATCCTGAACTATAAAAAAGCTCTCAGTGATGCTAGATCAACGTATCTCTCCACTCTTATAGAAAATAACAAAAACAACCCGAGATTTTTATTTAATACCGTCGCTAACTTAACTAAAAACAAGACCACTGCAGAAATCTCCACAACATCATCATGCAGTAGTGAGGATTTCATGAACTTTTTCAATAACAAAATCATAAATATTAGGCAAAAAAATTCAGGCTTTTAACCCAGACAATTTAAATAATTCAGATGATCTAACCACATCACATCAGAACTTAGAACACTTTACTCCCCTTGAAGCGAGGGAACTAATTTCACTCATCTCTTCTTCAAAATCATCAACCTGTATATTAGATCCTGTACCGACACGTTTTCTCAAACAGATAGTTTGAGAAACTATCTGTTTGAGAAACTTTGAGAAACTGGTACTATCTCAAACAGATACCAGCAATAATAGAACCCCTGTTGAAAATAATTAACTGTTCCCTCGCAGTGGGTATGTCCCCATGGTATTAGTTTTCATTGTTATGCTGATATTATAAGTCTCAGCAAAACCAGATGAGAAAAACCAGCCTGCTAAAGTTAAGCAATGTGTGCAGGACATAAGAGATTGAATGTTAATTAATTTTCTTCTGCTTAATCCTGATGAGACAGATGTTCTAGTCATAGGACCACAAGTAGCTAGAAGTAAGCTTTCTGATCACATGGTAACTTTAGGTCTCGCGCCGCAGTATCTGAGTGAACTGTTAGTGTCTTACAATCCGCCACGCCTACTTCTATCAAAGAATGCAGGCTGCCTGTCAGTACCACGTATTATTAAAACTACAGCAGGGGGCGGAGCTTTTTCTTACAAAGCCCCAAAGTTATGGAATAGTCTTCCTATTAATGTTCGGGACTCAGACACAGTCTCAGTGTTTAAGTCTAGGCTAAAAACCTATTTATTTAGCGCAGCATGTTTGTAAATAGATTAGCCTTAGGTAAAGGAGCAGATCTGGGGGACTCATGGACGTAGAGTATTCTGGTGAACTGGTATGTTTAGATGCTGTCCTCCCCACTCTCATTGATCACTCAGGTTTGTTGACGGTGAGGTGATTGGTTGCTTTACATCTCAGTTCCCCCTCATGTCTGTGTTTCCTTCTGGCTCTCCCTTTTAGTTATGCTGTTATAGTTAGTCCTGCCGGAGTCCCTGCTTGCACTTTGCACTAAAGATACATTCACCTTATACATTGTTTGACTGTGACCAGACCTAACTACCATCTCTCCTTCTCTTCTGCTCTCTCCTCTCTCTCTCTCTCTCTCTCCTTTCCCTCTCTCTCTGTCTCTCTGTCGAGCTATACATGTCGCTCCTGAGCTGCCAGTGATCCAGACCCCTCTGCCCCATGGAGCTGTCTGACTCGTCCTGGTGTCCTGCTTTTGATTGGAGATCTCATCACATGGATGCCCCGTGTGGTGACTGGGGACGGTTCCACGTCTGATGCAGACAGCTGTTCTCTGAGGACTTCAGTCGCTCGATAGTTCAGGACTTGAGTTTCCTACAGTCTACCTGAGCCTCCAATAATGAACTGGACTCAATTTTAACTTGATCACATCTCCTTTCATATTGAACTTCCAATTTCACACAGTATGAAGCAAATCAATCTAGGTGGCGAAACGATTCCTCAAGTAATTCGATTACAAAAAATGATCGAGACAAAATCTACTGTCTCGAAACTTCTTTCAATTTTTAATAAATTTTAAAAGCTTGCGTTATGTTTTTGCGCAATTATTTGTTTGGCGTGACGCAGCGCGCTTCCGGATGCAAGCTGCAAGTAAGGTAAACACCGATGAAGAAGAAGCGCTGAGTCTGGTTCCTCTCAAGGTTTCTTCCTTTTATCATCTCAGGGAGTTTTTCCTTGCCACTGTCGCCATCGTCCTCGGCTTGCTCATCAGGGACAGTCTTATAATTTTGATTCATACACGTTCACATCTCATACAAACCTATATAATTCTTTTGATTGTGTAAAGCTGCTTTGCGACAATGTCAATTGTTAAAAGCGCTATACAAATCAAATTTAATTGAATTAAATCTGTACAAGCTTTTAAGCTGGGGCGAAGGAGACACACTTACTGTCGATGGTGAGACGCACATCACCAATGGCCGTGTCACCACAGTGACAGGTGTATAAATCCCTCTTACTGTGATCAGTTGCAGTGATGGTGAGGTTGAGATCTCCCTTCAGGTACTGATCATGGGACATGTTAAAGCCTTCCTCCCATGACTGACAGGATGTCTGATCACACTCAGCCAATATGTCGGTTGAGAAACTGAAGGGAGTCCATTTGGCCAAACCAGAACAGCTCCATTTACAGGGTAGAACAGCAGACTGATTAAACTTCCCTCGTACAATAGTTTCAGCTGATACATGCACTGGAACGGGGAACAGAGAAACACAAATACAAATAAATAGAACTGTATCTCGATACATATATTATTGTATTGCAGCCTTCCTACAGAAGCCTATAAACACATTTAAAAAACGTTAGACACACACACATGATCAAGGGTTTATGCCACAAAGCAGGTTTAATAAACTCTGACTTTAAACCTGAGGTCTGGATCGACTCACTCTGAGCTGTCCGTTTTCAATTTCAGAACAGGTGATAATTAGTTCAATAAACTCTAAAGTGTACGAGACTCACCTGTGATGAACCTGAGGATGAATAGAAGCAGGACACGATGAGGAATCCTGCAGGACTCCATGTCTGAGAGACACCACCATCGGCACTGCACAGGTGAGAACAGGTGAGTAAATGAGCAAAGTCTCCAAGCACAACTGAAACTTCAGTGGAGAAGCTCAAGAACATGAGGATTAGAGCCAGCGCCCTGACACACACTCTCACTCCATCACACACACACACACACACACACACACACACACACTGACCAGCTAGCTTTGACATTCACTCTTCCTGTTGCAGTTGCTTCAAAAAGTCCCTCATCATTCTTTACCCAAAGAAATCCCAACTGCCCTGCAGCCCGGCCTTCTGCTATGATTAACTGCATCACCGGCTGCTCAGAGTCTTCAATACACACCGTCCAACTCATTCAACCAGCCACCTCATCACCCAGCTCCTACACACAGTCCTAAACCACCTGGACATCAGGCAGGGGAATTGTGTTTAAATCCTGATTGTTGACTAAAATTCTAAATTGAACATTTATAAAGTACAGAAATATTAGCTATACAGTGAGAAAAAGTATGTCAACCTTTTGGAATTTCATGTTTTTCTGCATTAATTTGTCATAAAATGTGATCTAAATCAAGAGTATCGACAAATATAATGTGCCTAAAATAATAACACAAAAACAACTGCTACTAATACTATTATTATTGTTATTATTATTATCTCAGAAAAAAAGGTTGATTAAAAGTAAACTCCCAGAACTGAATAAGTTAGACCGGAAGTGACGTCAGTCACGAGTCTATGCGCGTGTTCTTCAGCCTGACACAACACTCTCACTACATGAACTATTGAGACTGTTGATGAGGAGTTTATTAAAGTTAATCTCTGCATGAACACGTTTAACTTTACTGTAATCTCTCTATAATACCTGTAGTGAACTCACCGTGTGGAGCTTACAGAAGGTTCCAGAAGGTTCCAGCTCTCTCTCTCTCTCTCTCTCTCTCTCCGCTCGGGGACTCGAACTTTATCCCACTGCGTTGTTTCAGGATTTGTTGTTGGAGCGCGTGTCACATGACCAATACCACGTGACTGATGTCTACTGACAGGGGTATAACAGGCTGCTTCAATATCTGTGCACCACCAGATGGCGCTGTTCTTCATAACATCAAGGCTCCAAAGCTTTGAAGACACACAGGTGCGGGTCAGTAAATTAGAATTTCATTGTAAAGTTGATTTATTTCAGTAATTCAATTCAAAAAGTGAAACTCATATGTGTTATATAGATTTATTACACACAGACTGCTGTATTTTAAATGTTTATTTATTTATTTCATTTTGATGATTATGGCTTATCGCTAATGAAAACCCCAAATTCAGTATCTCAGAAAATTAGATAAACTGTGAAAAAGTTCAGTACTGGAGACTCATGGTGTCGCTCTAAGCAGCTAATTAACTCAAAACAGGTTTCCTGAGCCTTTAAATGGTCTCTTAGTAAGAAATAAATGTTAAACCCGATAGAAAACAACAACATTAAATATCAAATCAGTGCTATAGTGAGTCATTACAGAGCGCCAGCTGTCAGACTGAAGTGCGCATGCGTGGGATTTTAGCCCCGCCCTCCTTTACATGCTCGGAAATTAAAGTTTAAGGAAGTTCTTTTGCAGGGTGGAGTGGATCATACACACACACACACACACAGTGTTGAACCTCCAGACGGTGAGTTCATTACAGATGTTATAACACACACACACACACACACACACACACACACACACACAGTGTTGAACCTCCAGACGGTGAGTTCATTACAGATATTATAACACACACACACACACACACACACAGTGTTGAACCTCCAGACGGTGAGTTCATTACAGATATTATAACACACACACACACACACACACACACAGTGTTGAACCTCCAGACGGTGAGTTCATTACAGATGTTATAACACACAGATGTTCTAGAGATGTTACAGTTTAAACCCCTGAGATGAGTTTGTGTTCATACAGAGCTGCACTTTTAATAAACTCCTCATGAAGAGTGAAGTTTAGACTGTACAGTAGACAGATGTGACACTTATTTGTCAAATGTGAAATATTTATATTTTTATAAAAAAATAATAATAATCTGAACTAGTTAGAAACCTTCAAAGCAAATGAAAGTTATGTAGTTTGTAGTGAGAGAACTTTTTATCTCAATTTCCCCTCCTCTCCTTATTATTATGATGATGATGATGATGATGATGGTGAGAGACATTATCGAAATAAATAGAATTTATTTTAATTACCTTCTAGAAAAGAGAAATACAACAATCTTTTTCAGCAGGTACACCCTCAGAGCACAATAAATAAATAAATAAAAATAAATCGCTACACGCTGCTCTTCTTTCATGCAGATCACACACAGGATGTCCACTTTTACTCGCACCTGCTGGGTTCCTCACCAGGTCCTGCTTTTACTCATCATCACCTTCATCACAGGTGGGTGTGATCTCAGTCTCACTGCTCACACTGGGATCAGCTTATAGACCCTCTTACACCCTTACAAACCTCTATTAGACATGTTTAAGGAGACATTTCATGTATTTTGTCTATAAATGTTCGCTAGATTTATTAATGAGTGTGAAAGTGTTGTGACTGATTTGTTACCCACCACTGCCTGGTCAAAAGACGTCACCACTGCGGAAGAGTCCAATTGGATCTACTGTTTGAAAGTGTTAGTTCAGCTGAACAGCGCCCCCTGTCTTTCAGTGCTAATCCATAATGATAAGTGGAGGAGATTTTAGCTGCCGTCAGTCTGATTCCTGAAAGAATCTGTACCGTAGTTCTCTTATTGCAGGTCCTGGTCTCTTATTGTTTTCTTGCAAAAATGTTTGTCTTTTCTATTTCATTAACACAAAGGGTTCTGTGGGAATGGTTTACACTGAAATGTGTACGAGTTTAATTTACTCACATGTGAATGTAGAGATTTCTATTTTATTCTGTGTATCTGCTTCTCTCTTTAAGTGTCTGCATCAGCTGAAATTACTGCATGGGTGAAGTTTAATCAGACTGCTGCTCTGTCCTGTGGACACAACTGTCCTGGTCTGGCCAAATGGACTGGGTTCAGTAACCCAGATGATATACTGGCTGAGTGTAATCAGACATCCTGCAGGTCAGTAAGGGAGGGGTTTAACATGTCACATGATCAGTACCTGAAGGGAGATCTCACCCTCACCATCACTGCAGCTGATCACAGTCTGAGGGGTTTATACACGTGTCAGTGTGACGGGACAAACGTTAATGATGTGCGTCTCCGCATCGAGTGTAAGTGTGTTCATCTGCTCTATAGTTTATAAACTCGTATTGTGTAATATCACATCTACATCCAGGTAAGATGTTGTGTTTTTCCTTCTCAGCCGTGATCTCAATACTTCTTATAAGCCCTGCTAAAGACCTTTGGCTGGATTTGTACATATCAGAGCGAGTGAAGGTGATCTTTAAGGGGACATTCTCATCAGATCCACATGGTGTAGAGATCTGCAGTGTGTTTAGAGGATCACTGAACTGTACAGCTGAATACACACTGAGAACATCACTCAGTAACACAGTTCTCACACTGAGAGGAGTAAAGCCCAGTGATGGAGGAGTTTACATCGTCCGAGACGCAGCGAATAATGAGGATCTTCATACTTACTCAATATCAGTGAGAGGTACGTCACTGTGGTGTAGAACTGAGGTAGAGAACACTCTGTACATATGAATATGAATTTATGTACAAATCTTTTTCACTCGTGCTAACTTGGATTATTAGGATTTTATTTAGAGCTTTAACTCTTATAGTTATGAACATACTCGAGATAATTTCACAGCGTTTCACACATTTTCTATCTTCTGTTATATATTAAGATATATTGAAGAATATTACTGAATACTGCGCTTTCACTATCTGTTAGTCACAGCAGGAGGAAATCACATCAACACTACAGGAAGTGATTAAAGGCTCCAGATGATCAACTACTGCTCTGTTTTTAACCTACAGTGAACGTGTAGTCTTATAATAAGCTCCTGATTACATGTGGAACAAACATGGTGTGTGTGTGTGTGTCTCAGATAAGAAAGCGCTACCCATTTGGGGGAAACTCATGGCAGGGCTGCTGATGCTGCTATTGGTTGTTCCACTGCTGGTGATATTCCTGTCCAAGAGAGAAAAACCTCGACCTGGACAAAGGACACACCTGTAAGTAGTGGAGAGAGAGAGAGAGAGAACGCTTTACACATCAGATTATTAATAGCTCAGTGTTACATATGATACTCTGATCTGGGTAAAAGTGAACTGAGAATGAAATCCTTTACGTTTCTTTATAAATGAAGACTGTAAACTGAACTGTACTCACCAGGCCTGGAGGAGATGTGATGAGTTGACTGAGTGAATAGTGTTTATTCATTATTAATGGTGTGTAATGATTGTGTATACTGTATGTCCATTTGTGCAGGTGAACAGCAGTGAAGCAGAGAGAGAGACAAGACTGGAACTAAAAGAAACAAATGCTGATGGAAAGAGACTTCAAGAGCAGCAAGATGAACCTGAGACACTACAGGAATGGACAACTCACACGAAGACACAAAGAAATGTCCAGGAACCTCATTTATAAGAGTGTGTACAGAAGCTCTCAGGTGGGAACTGGGATTCATAAAAAAACACTCGCTGTGAAACTGATTGTATGTTTACAAACGCTGTGAGAAATGAAGAGAGTCTTCAGGACTCTCTTCATTTCAGGACACCGTGTGGATATTTAGAGAATCACATCTAACTGTACAAGTCACAGCTCAGATCATCTCCAATAATTCAGCACTAAAGACTAGTTCAGAAGAAACGGCCTTTATTAGTCACATCCGCATTACAGCACAGTGACATTCCTCACAGCTTAATAGGAAGATGGAGACAAAGCAGTGGCTCCAGAATCCAACAGTGGCAGCATGGCAGAGCTGGGCCTCGACCTGCTGACCTTCTGGAGGATTAGAGCTGACCCAGAGCCTTATCCCACTGAGACACATTGACTCTCAGGATGACCAGCTTGAGCTACAAGGTTTCATTCAGAAGACAAATGGGATGGAAGCAGGTCTGCTGCTCAGAGTAATTAAAGAGCAACACGCAATGTCACATGGGAGCATCTGTGAAGATCTCAAGCTCCAGACCTACAAACACCAGCCAGGAGGAGATCTGTGGTTAAACTCTACAGACTTGTACAACTACAAACGGAGGAGAGAGAGCTGGAAGATCCTTCAGCTTCAAGACTTTTCACATCAATGAGTTTTTAAAAAAGGTCACAACCTCCACCAGCGTGGGCTTCATGCCATGTGCATTAGTAGCTCCTGATAAAGGCACGTTTTATTGTCTGTGTATGTAAGATCACTTGTTCATGGATTATCGGTTTCAACCTGTGAATTGAATTATGAACAAACAGGAACTTTGGGAACTTGATGATGAACATTATATATTAATAAATATAAACAATAAAACAGTTGTATATTTTTATTAACATGGTGAAATAATATTTTTTTACTCTTTCAGCTAGGGAGGTTGCCTGGTCTGTGAGTGGAATCCAGAGTTTGTATTTCTAAATGAATCACTGAGTTCTAGGTTTAAATCAATCTTAGCTTCTCCATTTTTTTACAGAACTTTATTATAATTGCCGCCCCTTTACTCACACTGGAACTAAACTACAGCGCAGCGCTACCGCATTAAATGTATCTGTACATTCACATCGACTACTGCACAGAGATTTATCAGTAATGTCCCAGAGTTATGAGTTACTGTACGACTGCTGCTCCATCTGTTACACGACTCAGTGTTAGAGTCAATATTCAGTTATACTCCAGATAATGTAGGGCCACTTAAAGAAGAATTAGAGAGAAATAACTACTTACATGGTGCAACGATCTCACACACACACACCTTAAAACAGCTGCTCAAAAAAGCTAGAGCATAAACAGCCTCAAACTAAATGAGTGTGGCGTGTTAAACTCTAAAAATGCTCGTAGTATTAGATCAATCCATCTCTCCACTGTTATACGAGGGGTATTAAAAGTTTGGAGACTAGTTTTGTAACACGCCAACAGACACACACTCACAGGGAGCACCGACCTTCAAAAGACATCATCCTGTGAAACTCGGCACATCTGCCACAGAGACATTTGATTCAGTAATGAGCAGCACACGCGCTCCAAGGGCGGAAGAACATCAATGGAAGATGACGAGAGATCAGGAAAACCTTTGGATTGAATTACTGAAATAAACCAATTTTTCAATAATGTGTAAAGCTGCTTTGTGACGATGAAAATTCTTAAAAGCGCTATACAAATAAAATTAAATTGAATAAAATTTAATTGAATAATGTTCAAATTCATTGAGATGTACCTGTATATTTGTCAATACCCAAGACTTGGATGATGAGAAATTAATGGAGAAAAATCATGAAATTCCAAAAGAAATTATTAACTTGGGCATTTTTTTTATTTTACATTTGTACATGATTACTGTACCTTCTATATCAACTATTTGTTATTTATATTAGTATTATTAATAGTAGTAGTAATAGTATCAATTTCTTAGCTACTCGCTGTTCTCTTAAAAATCCATGCTGCCTTTAGTACCATAGTAACACAAGTCTCAAGTTTCTTGAACAGAGAGAGGTACAGCATGTGGAATAATATTTTACCAAAGTAAAATACAAAAAAAAAAAACCTTGGCTCCATGTTACCAAAGTGAATAATCTCCAGGGCCCGTATATTCACAAAATTTCTCACGCCTAAAAGGTGCTCAATTATGACATTTTCTTAGAATTTCCCCAAAAATTTAGGACTAAATCTTAGTAAAGATAAAAATTATTCACGAAACATCTTAGCCCTAAAAACAGCTCCTAAGGTAAGAATTGTTAAGAGTAGAGAGGAGGACTTTTAAGAGGTTTAAGAGTTTCTATAGCAGAGGACAAAATGGCAGAAAGAAGAAATATTCTCCAAACACTGACTGTAAAGCTAAAAGTAAACGCTGCTCTTCTGTCCAGTCTGGTTTTCTTGTTATTTTCTTGAATTGTTGGCTACAGACCATCCAAAAGTGCAAATTACAGTAAATAGACTCCCAGCTAGATCTCTTGTGCCAACACCTCAAAACAAAATTTGCTTCAAAATAAAAGCACAAATAAATGACAAATGCAACTTAAACACTTATTAATGATATTGGTTTTAGAAAAAGTTAATAAATCATATAAATTATATAAACAATGTAATTATGACAGTTACAGATAAAATGTGATTCTTCTATTTAGACACAACATTCTTCAGGGATTTAGCGACACCTTTAGTAAGGTTATGTCTCAGATAAAGTCCACAACTCCAGCATTCCTCCACACCACGGTCGAGAGTATTGATGAGTACATGGCGAGTTGCTGCTCCAAGACACGTTCACGTTTGTGTTTGGGAAGTTCTGCTTTTCATTCAGAGTATAGCTTCCCCTTCTACTTTTCCTTATAGAAACAAGATTCTTCCAAGGAGGTGAGAAACCTTGTGCGAATTCACTCCCAGCAGCCAAATTCTGACTGTGAAACATTTCACATGTATGACTTATCTTTATGTCAGTGGATCTCCAATTTCCTAACGGGGAGACCACAGGCAGTAAGGATGGGTGGACATGTCTCAGCCTCCATCACCCTCAGCACTGGAGCCCCACAGGGTTGTGTTCTGAGCCCTCTACTGTACTCTTTGTACACTCACGACTGCGTAGCCACTACCAACTCCACCACCATCATCAAGTTTGCTGATGACACCGTCGTGGTCGGCCTGATCACTGACAACGATGAGACGGCCTACCTGAACGAGATTGGAAATATGGAGAACTGGTGTCAGACGAACAACCTCCTTCTCAACGTCAGCAAGACAAAGGAGTTGATAGTGGACTTCAGCACAAAACAAGAGGCCAGTGGAGAGAGTGGACAGCTTCCGTTACCTCGGTGTACACATCACGCAGGACCTGTCTTGGTCCTGTCACATCAACACCGTGGTGAAGAAGGCCCGACAGCGTCTCTACCACCTCAGACGCCTGAGAGACTTCAGACTGCCCTCCAAGGTGCTTAGGAACTTCTACTCCTGCACCATAGAGAGCATCCTGACGGGAAACATCACGACCTGGTTCGGGAACAGCACCATGCAGGACAGACGAACTCTTCAGAGGGTGGTGCGATCAGCTGAGCGCATCATCCACACCGAGCTCCCTGACCTGCACTCGATCTACAGCAAGCGGTGCTGGACCAAGGCCAGGAAGATCATGAAGGACCTCAGTCACCCCAGCAATGGACTGTTCTCTCTGTTGAGGTCAGGAAAGCGATTCCGCTCCCTGAAGGCCAACACAGAGAGACTGAGGAGGAGCTTCTTCCCGCAGGCGATACGGTCTCTTAATCAGTACAACACACAGTACTGATCCATTTTGCACATCCACACATGCTTCTGCACTCACTCTGGACACTCTGGACATTCAGGACATTCGCTCACTTGTCCTCACTGCACACCTGCTCACTCATGGGCATTATGCACATAAGTCACTTAAATATGCACACAAGCCACTTTAACATGTGTCACTTTACTGCATATTTGCACACCCCTGGACATTCCGTTCCTTTTGTTCACCCCATTTCAATATTTTTATTTTCTACTTGTACAATTACAATTTTTCATTGCAATATTTTCCATTTGTACACTTAATGTATAGTATAATGTATAGTCTTTACTTACTTACATTTTATATTTTATATTCTTACATTTTACATTTTATATTCTATATTTTATATTTTATTTTATGTTATTCTCTTAGGTCAGGGCAGTTGCCTAAGCATTTCACTGCATATCGTACTGTGTAGGATTGTGTATGTGACAAATAAAATTTGAATTTGAATTTTGAATTTGAATTTGACTTGGATTAATCCCACATTGCACCATGAGAATATACTGGCTGAACTTCCATCACCTTACAGTAGCAGCAAATCAATACTGCAGGACTTATGTCTGTCCATCAGCTGCCCAGGATGCTCCTCTGTGGAATGTGGTGCAGATGGGGATTTGAGATGGGCTTCTCTCAGTCACAGATTATGCTGGGTATTCTTTAATCTAGCTGGTGTTGAGGGTTCAGCTGAAATTTTCCACCATATGAACCAAGAAAGTGTTCTTAAGAAGAGAACATCAGAGCAGTGACCCTGAAGTCTTTGAATTCTGTCCATGTTCAGAGACAGGTTTTAAACCCTGCCCCATTCTACACCACCTCTCTGTACACTGACTTATTGTTCTTGCTGATGAAACCATAACTGAAACTTAATGTGTTGCACCAGGAGAATGTGGCTCAAAGTCCATCATGTTACAGTAATAGACATATAATGCAGGTCTTATGCCTGTGCATCATTAAAGATAGCATTTGGGGAAAATAACGGCATTGTAAAACGATAGAAGTGACATCAAGGCTTTTTATACAGGTTCTATTATTAAAGGAGGTTCTTCTGAGCTGGGGAGAGGGATGGGGCTTTTGGTTTGAGGTCTTCTTCATTGATTAGGCGGACCCTTGTGATACTGATGAAGAAACAGGACTGATGCACAGCCCAGAAAAGGGTAGATGATTTCCTCTGAGTTTGAACTTGAGCTCCTACAGTGATGAGCATGATGTGGTGCTCAGTAAAATCATCTCCAAGGGGAATCCATATGACAGGATGTGGAGTAGTAACATCTAGAACTGACTACTTGTATCTGAGTAAATGCTGTAGTCAAGTCAAGTAAATTTTATTTATATAGCGCTTTTAACAATTGACATTGCCGCAAAGCAGCTTTACACAATAAAAAGAAGTAAGTTTGTATGCAATGTGTATGAATCAAAATGACAAGATTGTCCCCGATGAGCAAGCCGAGGGCGACGGTGGCAAGGAAAAACTCCCTGAGATGGTAATAGGAAGAAACCTTGAGAGGAACCAGACTCAACAGGGAACCCATCCTCATCTGGGTGATAACGGATAGCAGGGATTGATCAGCAAAATAATGTGTAAGACTGGAAGTTCAGTATAACAGGAGATGTGTTAAAATTTAAATGAGTCCAGTTTGTTCCCGGAGGCTCAGGTAGACTGTAGGAGATTCCGGTCCTGAGTTATCGAACAACTGAAGTCACAGGTCCCCAGAGCATCACTCGATGACAGGACAGTCTTCATGGAAACCATCCCCAGCCACCATACGAATCCAGGCAGACCACACGGGGCATCCATGCGACGAGATCTCCATCTGTAGTCAGATCCACTTCTCCAGATCCAAACTGGTTTATTCCTGAGTTTCTGTCTGAGGCTGTATGTAGTTTTAGGTCTCTTCTCTCTGTTCCGCTGTTCTTATGCTTCCAGTTGGTTCTCTCCCTGACTCAACATGCTGTGGTTCAGGTCAGGCCCGGCTGTGGTTTCATTTGACTTCTGATGTTCCTTTACTCCACCGCTGCGCCTGTGGATAAATAAATATAGATGACGATTATACACAGTCATAAAAGTATTAACATTATTACACATTAATCACCATCTTCACAACCCACACTCACATCACATCAACTCAAAGACTGCAGGATAAAATTTAATTAATTCGGTTGTTTAGGTCAGTTTCCTTCTCAGTGTTTTATTAACACCAATGAATAAAATGTGATGACATGTGATGGACCTCACTGTTACTGTACTTACAGAATTATTTAGTGAGGACAGGAGTCGTTTCATCTTGTAAAAGATCACAGTCAGTGCAACAACAACCAGCAGCTCCATCAGGACAATCATCAACACTGGTACAGAAGTCTCCTGTGGTCTGTACAGATCTGATATGCAAACACACACACACTTGCCTGTCAGTAGTGAATTTTAATAATAATTTTTATTTATATAGCGCCTTTCAGACATTGAAGTAAAAAATAAATAAATAAAAAACACTAGGAGACAGACATACGAATCGAGCTGTAACATTCAGAAAACAAGTAAGTTTTGAGTAGAGATTTAAATGCTGAGATGTTATTAACAGAACGGAGAGAGTGTGGTAGAGAATTCCAGAGCTTAGGTGCAATAACAATAAATGATCTGCCCCCCATTGAAAAGAGGCGGTACCGAGGGACAACAAGAAGGCCAGAGTCGGTAGAACGTAGTGAGCGAGATGGGATGTAGGGGACAATCAAATTAAAAGACAAGCCATTTAAAGATTTAAAAACAAGGAGAAGAATTTTAAATTTGATGCAGTAGTTAACTGGGAGCCAGTGGAGATCAAACAAGATTGGGGTTATATGAGCAGAGCGTTTAGTATGAGTGAGTATTCTAGCCGCAGAGTTTTGAATATATTGTAACCTAGAGATGGAGCTGGCAGGTAAACCAGTGAAAAGGGCATTACAGAAATCAATGCGTGATGAGACAAATGCATGGATGACAGTTTCAGCATCTGTGGTACTGATGAAGGGACGCAGTTGGGCAATGCGACGTAGATGGAAGAATGCAGATTTAGTGACAGATTTAATGTGAGACTGAAAGGAGAGTGTGGAGTCGAAGATTACTCCTAAATTTTTGACAGAAGTTGATGTTTTGATGTGAGAGCCAGCAATCTCGCAGGTGGAATTAGTGGAAATATTGCTGGTGAGTGCTGGGTCTCAGTTTTATCCATGTTAAGTTTCAAAAAGTTTAAGCTAAGCCAAGCTCTAATGTCCTTTACGCATGCAGAGATTTGGTCACTTTGGACAGATGGAGTAGGTGTACAGATGGAATAAAGTTGAATGTCGTCGGCATAAAAGTGATAATAAAGATGTTGAAGGATCAGACCGAGTGGGATTATGTAAATTGTAAATAATAGTGGGCCAAGAACATATCCCTGGGGAACACCTCGCTTCAGGGGGACAGTGGGTGATCGAAAATCCTTAACAGAAATGTAAAACTGTCGATCTGAAAGATAGGAAGAAAACCAAGAGAGAGCAGTACCAGAAATGCCCAGAGAAGAGAGACGAGAAATAAGTAAATCGTGGGAGACAGTATCGAAGGCAGAGCTGAGGTCCAGTAGCAATAGTATAGACAAGGATCCAGAATCACCAGTAAGCAGTAGATCATTCACTACCTTTACAAGTGTAGTTTCAGTGAAAACCTGACTGAAAAGGTTCGAAGAGATTATTATCAAGTAGAAAGGACTGGAGTTGGGTAGCAACAGTACTTTCCAGTAATTTAGATATGAATGGTAAGTTAGAAATGGGACGATAGTTAGATAGAACTGAGGGGTCGAGGTTGGGTTTCTTAAGCACAGGTGTAACTGCAGCAGTTTTTAGTGGCAACGGAGATGAAGCAGAGGTAAGAGATTCGTTGATGAAATGAGAAATAAGTGCAGAAATAGCAGAGTGGCAAAGTTTCAGGAGAGAAGTAGGAGCAGGATCAAGGTGACAGGAAGAAGAGTTGGATTTCAGGATTGAAATTTGGAATTTGGAAGATTCAATTTTGGAATTGAAAACATTTTCATTTTATTATTAAACAAAATCCTCAGAGTAGACACAGTGATGTTACATCCTGTGTCATTACAACCATAAAACTGTCATTTGTTTCTCAAAATTCAGTTTATTCTGATAAATATTAAGTTTTTGACACTGACAGAAGCCAGACAGAGTGCGTACCTCTCACTGACACTCTGTAAATATGAAGATCTTCATTGTTCTCCATGGCTCTGACAGTATAAACTCCTCCATCACTGGGCTTTACTCCTCTCAGTGTGAGAACTGTGTTAGTGTTTGTTGTTCTTTTTGTTCTTCTTTTATCACTCAGTGATGTTCTCAGTCTGTATTCAGCTGTACAGTTCAGTGATCTGTTATACACACTGCAGATCTCTACACCATGTGGATCTGATGAATCTTTACACTTATAGATCACCTTCACTCGCTCTGATACGTGTAAATCCAGCAGCAGATCTGCACCAGAGTTTATCTCAACTGATGAGTTCATGACTGAGGAGAGAAAAAAAACACTCAACATCTTAACCGGATGTAAATGTGATATAACACATTAAACCTGAATCAGTAAGAGTTTATAAACTATAGATCAGATAAAGACACTTACGCTCGATGTTGAGATCCACAACATTAACACCTTTACCATCACACTGACAGATGTATAAACCCCTCATACTGTGATCAGCTGCAGTGATGGTGAGGGTGAGATCTCCCTTCTGGTACTGATCATGTGACATGTTAAACCCCTCCCTTACTGATCTGCAAGATGTCTGATCACACTCAGCTAATACAACATCACCTCGGTTACTGAACAGAGTCCATTTGGACAAACCCGGACATTTCCGCTCGCAGGACAGAGCAGCAGTCTGATTAAACTTCACATGTACAATAGGAACAGCTGACACAGTTCCTGAAAGAGAGAAGCAGATAAACAGGATGAAAGAGCGAAGCTGTACATATACACCTCATTCCAAATTATTATGCAAATTAGATACAAGTGCCAAACATTAAATGTTTAGTTTTTTTAAATTAAATTTGTATCATTGAAATGAATCTCAGACACCTGTGATAATTAGTTTGCCAGATGAGCTCAATTTAAGGAAAAGTACTGAAGAAGGTTGTTCCACATTATTAAGCAGGCCACAGATTTCAAGCAAAATGGGAAAGAAAAAGGATCTCTCTGCTGAAAAGCATCAAATAGTGCAATGCCTTGAACAAGGTATGAAAACATTAGATAGTTCACGAAAACCTAAGCGTGATCATCGTACTGTGAAGACATTTGTGGCTGATTCAGAGCAAAGACGGGTGCATGAGGATAAAGGTAGAATGAGGAAGGTTTCTGCCAGACAAATTCATTGGATTAAAAGAGCAGCTGCTAAAATTACAAAGAAGCAAACAGGTATTTGAAGCTGCTGGGGCCTCTGGAATAACGCACCTCAAGGTGTAGGATGCTTCAGAGACTTGTAGTTGTGCATAAACCGTCTATTCTATACCCCTAACCAATGCTCACAAGCAGAAACAGTTGCAGTGGGCCCAGACATACATGAAGACTAATTTTTCAAACAGTCTTGTTTACTGATGAGTGTCGTGCGACCCTGGATGGTGCAGATAGCTGGAGTAGTAGATGGTTGGTTGATGGGCACCATGTCCCAACAAGGCTGCGACGTCAACAAGGAAGTGGCGGGTCATGTCTTGGGCCAGAATCATGGAGAGAGAGCTGGTAGGCTCCTTTAGGGTCTCTGAAGGTGTGTAAATGACCTTGGCAAAGTATATAGAGTTTTTTACTGACCACTTTCTTCCATGGTAAAAAAAGAAGAATGATGCCTTCCATAGCAAACTCATCTTCATGCTGCAAAGAATACCTCTGTGTCATTGGCTGCTATGGGCATAAAAGATGAGAAACTCATGGTGAGGCCAACATCCTCCCCTGACCTCAACCCCATTGAGAACCTTTGTATGGTTTGTATTGGACATCCTGCAAAGAAATTCAAGCAGAAACTGTCCAAAGTTCAGTGAACAGTGCATTTTCAGAAATAAATAAATATTGAAAATAAATATTGTTATCATTAGGAGGTTTGTTCAATAAAATTCTGATTATACCCTAATGGATGATGACTTGACTGTAATTTGCATTGACTAATTATAAAAATCAGAGAAAGATATCATTTGCGTAATAATTTGGAACGCGTTGTAATTACAATGGGAAGTATACAGATGTTCGGGGCCTCTGAGTGGCGCAGTGGTAAAGTGGAGATTGCGAGTTAGATTCCTGGATGATGCTGTAACCTCTCACAGCCGGAGGTCTAGAGAGCACTGATTGGCCGAGCTCTCTCAGAGGGGAGGGATGAGAGGTACTTAGTGCTCCCACATTAATCACGGCTCTACAGCCAGTCAGGGGCGTCTGTGAGCTCACATAAATGGAAGGAGCGGATGGCCGTCCTCCGAGTGTGTTACGCCGCCCCCAACGGTGCGTGATCGAGCAGTTCGAAAAAGATGCGGTCGGCTGGCATTACGTGGTTCGGAGGTAACACGTGAGAGTCTTAATGTGGAGCCCCCTAGTGACGGGAAGAAATTGGATACCATTAAATTAGGGAGAAAATCGGGGAAAAATCCCCCAACAAACAAAAAAAGAAGAAGTATACAGACGTTCATCATGAACATTCATACAAAACAAATACATTGCGTCGGCTGAACAAACTTATTATTATTATTATTATTATTATTATTATTATTATTATTTAGTACGTCTATTATAGTGAAACCCTCAGATGGAAGGTGATCCACACTATATTCAGCCTCAGTACGGTTTCTGTCAGGAGTTTACATACACTAATCATGAAGATTAACCTTACAGCAGGACACCCACAGGGCTCATTACAGCGCTACCTCAGCATACAAACACTTCACCTTAAGAATGTTCTGAAAATTAAGAACTGAAATTGCGTCATTTTCATGCATAGATAAAAGTCATGCGAAGGTTGCAGGTTTTTTTTTTTTTTTTTTTTTAGTTATTTTAGCACCATTGGTTGCAAGAATATTAGCAAAAACAATAGGAAGGAGAAAAGGGAGCTGCTTTAACAGTTTAACAATTTAACAGTCAGGTACTTTAAATCAGGTGAGCAGTGACCATAATCATAATCATGGTATTAATCATAATTTTCCTGTCACGCTATGTGGCCTGCTAGCTAATTAATCCACAAAGAGCCCAGACTCCAAAGAGACATTTCTGCTGGTATGTTGTGAAGGTATGATGGAGAAATGGGACACTGATGAGCAGGGCTGGGTATCGTTTGGGTTTTTAGTGACGGATCTGTGTGAACAGGAGAGCCCCAATTTGAAACAGCTGGTCTGACATTCTGAGATGTGCACAATCTGAAAATGGAAGGTTTAAAAAACAATAGACAGATAGAAGCTACGCTACTGTATAGATGAGCCCGTAGTGTAACACAAAAGTTCACCACTGACAGGCAGAATTTCTATCACAATTAGTGTAACGTGTACATATAGTACAGTACGTAGTGTATTTTCTTTGTCTGTACATAAGACTCTAATACAAACTGCAATTTCGCAAGAAATTGGCAAGGGAAAACTCTCCGAGATGGCAATAGGAAGAAGCCTTGAGACGAACCAGACGCAACAGGGAACCCATCCTCATCTGGGTGAAAAAGAAAACAGGAATTGATCTGCATTCATACTGTGTGTTAGATGGCAGGCAGTTCAGTATAACAGTTGATGTTAATTGATGTTAATATGGAGTCCAGGTAGTATTTGGAGGCTCAGGTAGATTTGTAAGAAATTCTAGTCCTGAACTATCGAGCAACTGCAGCCAAGTACTCAGAGAAACAGCTGTCAACATCAGTTGAGGCCAGAACCGTCTTCATGGTAAAGTGAAACCGTCACCAGACTCGAGACGCATCCCAAAGAGACACACAGGGCATCCATGTGAGATCTCCAACCAGAAGCGGGACACCAGGATGAGTCAGACAGGTCCAGAGGGCCCTGCTGTAGTTTTTATAATACGCGGTACTGACAAGCAGCCCGCATCCTTTGATCGAAGTAGGCGTGGCGGATCGTAAGACACTAGCAGTTCACTCAGATATTGCGGCGCAAGACCATTTAATGCTTTATGTGACAAATCAGTGCCAAATGTCACAGGGAATCAATGAAGTGAAGATAAGATAGGGGTGATGTGCTCGTATCTCCTGGTTCTAGTCAGGACTGCTGCATTCTGTACTAACTGAAGCTTGTTTATGCGCCTAGTTGAACAACCAGACAGTAAGGCGTTACAATAGTCCAACCTAGAGGTGTTAAAGGCATGAACTAGTTTTTCTGCATCATTTAGTGACAATATGTTTCTTATCTTGGCAATATTTCTGAGGTGAAAGAAAGCTATCCTGGTAATATTATCTACATGAGCTTCAAATGAAAGACTAGACTCTATAATCACACAGATGTATTTTACTGTTGTACTAGATAGAACAGAAAGGCCATCTAAATTTACAGCGTGAAATCTAAAATCTTGCTTCTAGCTGCATGCGGTCCTATGGGTAGAACTTCTTATCATCTTACGTCTTATCAGGATTAAGCAGAAGGAAGTTAGTTAGCATCCAGTCTCTTATATCCTTTCGCATTGGTCAATTTTAGCAAGTTGGTTTTTCTCATCTGTTTTTGCTGAGACGTATAACTGTGTGTCATCAACATAACAATGAAAACTAAAATGCTTACGCATTATGTTTCCCAAAGGAAGCATGTAAAGGGAAAAAAGCAGTGGGCCTAAAACTGAACCCTGTGGAACACCAAACTCCACTTGAGAACATGAGGAATGGTCACCATCTAAATCTACAAACTGATAACGATCAGTCAAATAGGATCTGAGCCACAAGAGGGCAGTTCCCTTAATTCCTACAACCTTTTCTAATCTGTGAAGGAGAATACTATGATCAATGGTGTCAAAAGCTTCACTGAGGTCCAGTAACACCAGCACCGTTACGCAATACTGATCAGAGGCCAATAGGAGGTCGTTTACTACTTTAACAAGTGCTGTCTCTGTGCTGTGATGAGGCCTAAATCCTGACTGATACAGTTCATTTATGTTATTTCTATGTAGATATGAGCAGAGCTGCTCCGCTACTATCTTTTCCAGAATCTATAGAAAATAGGATCTATTATATAGGTTAATGAATTTGCAGAAGAGATGAGTGAAATTAATTCATTCTCTTCAAGCGGAGTGAAGTATTCTAGGTTCCGATATGACATGGTTAGTTTAACATCTGCATCAATTAAAGTGTTTGGTTTCAAAGTCCTTTTATGCCTAATGTTTACAATTTTACTATTAAAAAAGTTAATGAAATCCTCACTACTGCATGATGTTGTTGTGGAGATTTCTGCAGTGGTCTTATTTCTGGTTAATTTGGCTATGGTATTAAATAAAAATCTAGGATTATTTTTTGTTATTTTCTATAAGAGTGGAGAGATATGTTGATCTAGCTACACTAAGAGCTTTTCTATAGTTCAGGATGCTCTCCTTCCATGCTTGGAAGTGTTAGTGTGTGTGGGTGTATGTGTTTCTGTGTGCGGGCGTGTGAGACAGAGATGTGAGTGTTACAATATGATATGTGTAATATACATGAGTGTGTTTGTGTATACGTGTGTGTGTGTGTGTGTATGAGTGTGTTCATATTGTGGTACTGTACGTGTGTTTGTGCATGTGTCTGCATCATGAGAGGTGTGTGTGTGCATATGATGTAAGAGTGTGTTTGTCTGTGTGTTTTTGCGTGCATGTGTGTGTGTGCGTGTGTGTGTGTGAGATGTGTTTGAGTGTGTACAATAGGCCGCAGATGCTGGAAGAAAAGCATCACACTATGATGATGTCACTGAACGGGTCACTGAATATAATGTCACTCAATATAATGCCACACAAAGTTATTAACAATTTTTCGGCGTACGTTTAAGACATTATCACGGCTGACCCGTTTGAGATATCAAAAATCCCTCCGCAATTTTGCATCCTCAATGTCTTTAGATCTCTTCAGCCCGACTTGGTGGCGATTGTATAAATTCCCTAGGAGGAGTATATCAAAATCCATTGGTGTGTTTTTGCAAATGACCAAAAATAACCGGCCTCCTGTTGAGTTTAGCCCAGGACATGCAGTGCGAAAGTTGTTTGACTCAATGAGCTCTAAATGTGTACCGCGTTTTGTGTGCCTATGTGAAAGTGTGTATGAGCTATCCAGCAAAATCTTGTGTGGGGGACCTCACGAGCCCAGGTCACGTGACTCTCAGGCATCCTGATGGCAGCGATTCCAACCTGTCTGCCAAGTTTCATGAGTTTTTGAGCATGTTAAGACCCCCGAAAAGTCCCAAAGTGTGGGAAAAAAATCCTTAGGAAAACAAGAGAGTCCTGCGCACCTTATAGTGCTTGGGCCCTAATGAATCCTAAACCATGTTTAATAGAGCTTTAGAAACTAGCAGTGAGACTGACCTGTGATGAAGGTGGTGATGAAGAAAAGCAGGACATGGTGAGGAACCCTGCAGGACTTCATGTCTGAGACACGACACCACTAGCAGAACTGCACAGGTGAGGAGTTACACACAGATATAAACACAGAAGAGAAAAAATTAACAACAATCTAGATGAGGATTAGATACAGGACCATAACTTTTACACACATTGACTCTCTCTCTCTCACATACACACCCTTTACATTGGAGCTGTGATAACTGGGTGATCTTCACCAGATTGATATTACATTTCAGTGTTTCCCACAGGTCTGAACTCCACCTGTGGTGGTACCCCTCAGAACAGGTCAGGATTTTATACCTACAGTTAAACCTAGGATTGTGAGTATAATTTTTTTTTGGAACCCTGTTCACATATTAAAACATTCATATATCAGAGTGAATTTCCCCCATAAGAAATTATGAAAACTCAGATGATTCATTCCACAACCCAAAAATATTCAGATAAAATTTTTTAATACAAAATATAGTAGCAAGCAACGATGATCGGGCCCAAGCACCCTGCAGGATGACCACCCGGGTGCTCCAGAATTGAGGGTAATCGTCTCCCCTGCTCTTAGTGTGTGTCTCTCACTGGTATAAACAACATCCATGTGTACTGTTTACTATAACACTGTGACTGCGTGTGTCTGTAAAGCATCTTTTATAGTTTATTTTATAAACCCACACACCAGTTTACCGAATAGAGACTCACCCTATAGAGGGGTGTGTGCGTGTGCGCACACTTGGTTGACGGAGAGTCTCTATCGGAAAACTGGTGTGTTTGTGTGTGTGTGAGAAAGTTGTACACAGCAGCCCACTCCCCCCCCCCCCACCCCTCCTCTAACTGGTCTCAATCACTGCAGCCCCGATTAGGGCGAAGGTAAAGTGCAGCATTAGGGCCCAAGCACTATAGGGTGCACACAACCCTTCTGTTTTCCTAGGGTTTATTATTATAAATAAAAGGGTCCCTCACATGAGATTTTGCTGCCTAGCTCATACACACTTGCACATATGCACACGAAACTCGGTACACATTTAGAGCTCATTGAGCCGAAAAACTTTCGCACTGCAGGTCCTGGACTCAACTCAACAGGACGTCAGTCATTTTGGGTTGTTCACAAAAACACACACAATGGATTTTGATATACTTCTCCTAGGGAATTTATACGATCGTCACTAAACCGGGCCGATGTGATCTAAAGACACTGAGGACACTGATGAAATTTGGAGAGGGATTTTTGATATCTCAAATGGGTCAGCCGTGACGATGCCTTAAACTTATACTGAAAAGTGATTAATAACTTTCTGTGTTATTATATTGAGTGACATAACGTTCAGTGACATCATAGTGTGATGATTTTTTTTCCAGCACTTGGGGCTTTTTTGGAGAAAAAATTCCCCATTTTCGAAAATTGTCATAATGGTATTGGGAAATCTCCTTTAATTGTGGCCAATGCTCAGGGTGCTTGGGCCCGCTCACCTTCAATTGCAACTATATTTATTCTTAGGGCCCGAGCACTAGTGTGTGAGGGCCCTCTTGTATAGTTGCAAGCATCGATGAGCGGGCCCAAGCACCTAGCGCCATTGCCACCCAGGTGCAGTGCACAATCTGTTTGTTATTTGAGCGTGTTAACCATGTGCTCCACACAACTTGCACACTGTTTACTTGGGTTATCTTTGAGATCAAACAATTTTTAACATTATACAGTTAAACCTTGCGAATATATTTGGTTCCGGAAGCGTGCTCACTCAGCATAATGTCGCTCAATGTCATGTATATTTGTGTATAGTTGTGTACTTGAAAAATAATTGATTGAATTGTGAATTTAATCAAACATACAGTAGGGACTCGCTTTTCATAGTGAAAATTCATAGTGGACATTTGAGGAACTGCACTTTTTTAGCACATAACACCACCAGAAACACCCATCGCAGCTCCAAACACGAAAGAGTACATCACGCTCATGGGTGTGGTTTGAGAAAAGTTCACAACCCCAGCAAACTTACTTTGATACATAAATCACTGATTAACGTTTAGGAGCAAACAATAAAAACACCAACATAAATATCAGTGCAGTGTTTCTGTACAACAGTTTCCTGCCGGTTTATTTATTTATTTATTTATTTATTCCCCGCAGCTCCATTCTGCACAGAGTGTTGATGAGTTTATTAAAGTGCAGCTCTGTATAAACACATAAACTCATGTCAGCTGTTTAAACTGTATTATCTATAATATCTCTAGTGAACTCACCGTGTGGAGGTTCCAGCTCTCTCTAATCCTCTCCGCTCGGAGAACTGAAAGCCTCACCCTGAACTTGGAGTTTCATGTCAGAACAGGTAAAGGACAGGAGCACGCATGCACACTTCAGTCCCTCATCACGATCCCTGATGTGTCTCTGGAGTCTGTAATAAAGAGAAATTAGAGACTGCAGGTTGTTTTATTATTGAGATGAATACGGTGAATATTGCTGAAGTGGGTCAGTTAAGTTTGTCCTCAGTATCTTCATGTATTTATGATTTACTGATTAAAAGCTGCTGCATGGTTAATCTGTGGGATGTAAAGGGTTAAATGTTTAAATGAAATCATGTCCATGGGTGTGGTTCAGCCAACCGCAAAAGCAGCACTGCATGAAAGAATGAAGAATTTGGCGTTTGTAAAGTTCATATATAGCAAAGAAATTCATATTATTTTGCATGTAATGAATATGTTTGTTAGGAGTACATTTCCTTCTGTCCCACTTTATCATTTGCCTATCTGTAAAGTATATAGGACATGGTGTTACTCTTAAAGGCAGGCAGCAAATTAGGTAGTATTGTACATTTCTAAACCTAATTCATCTTCGTTCTTCATCCACTTAATACGTGAATTAACTTGAAATAAAATGAACTTAAATTAAAAATTGTCCATATATTTTAGTTGCCAACATCATTCATCATCTCCACATAGATACTGTAATGATCCTGAAGCCAATTCCAGATATGCAGGAGCAGTAGAGACAGTAATACAAAGACAGGTTGGAGATGTGATTGCACACTGTATGTATGTTATATACAGTCAGTATACACAGGGTATGTGAGACCATAGAGCTGTGAGAGCTGACCAACAGTTACTACATATACAGAAGCATATCAATCAAACATATGAATCACAATTTTCTTTTTTTCGGGTATTTCAGATGTGAATCAGACAGACAGTCCGCTCACGGCTCCAGTGTACTGAGAAACCTTTCTAACTTAATGTTGTCCAAGCACTAGTGAAACACTGGGATCTTACATGTGTGATTTAAATTCAATAAATGCATAATATTGTTAAATACTACTACTACTAATAATAATAATGTTTATATATATATATATATACATATACATACACACACACATACTGTAATTTGTAATATATATTTTTACACAGTGGCCACTGTATAGAAACATTTGATGACTTTATTAAAACTACAGCTCGATAATTAACTTTACAGCTCTGTTATCTCTGTTATTCACCTTAAACATAAGAGTTTTATTCTTAAAGTTAGGAGAGAGGATCAAAAATCCTGAAAGCACATTTCATTCTCAAACCTGTGTGAGAGATGTGTAATGATCTGTGTGGTTCAGGCTACAGAGGTGTGATCAGTCCTTGTCTTACAGTACTGTTTCAAATATTAATATCATCTAATGTTTTAGCATCACCCAGGCATACTGATACAAAATGCCTAATAGTATTATTAATGACTAATAATGTTTTATGTTTGTATAGTAGATTTAATTTAGAGTGTATATATATGGCTTGACTGTGTCATTAGCTAGCTAGCTAGCTAGATAGACAGAAGAGGAGAGAGAGAGAGAGGTACAGAATGCAAAAGTTTACGCACCCCTAGATGAATAACAGATTTGGGTGATTTTTTTTTTCACTAAAAAAATGTTAACAGTCTTTCTTGGAAATGGAAAAAATACACAATATTTTCAGCAGACATTGGTGGAACAATTTTTTTTTTTTTTTTATAAAAAACATTATTATGGCACTGTGCAAAGGTTTGGGCAGCCTAAGAGTTCCAAAGTCTCAGTGTTTTTACAAGGTTTCAGACCTTAATAAGCTTGTTAGATCTGATGCATGGCAACAGCGGTCATTAGTAAATGCCAATTTCAAAGCTTTACAAATACTTTGACCCCTCAAACCTTGTGCACACACTTGCGGACACTCAACAACCATGTGTTCCTCTAAGCAGCTGTGTAAGACTCTGAAAATGAAAGTTATTGATGCCCACAATGCAGGAGAAGCTACAAGAAGATAGCAAAGCGCCGTCAGCTTGCAGGTTCCACGGTGGGAAATGTCAGTAAGAGACGGCAGTTCAGGGGACCTGTGGAGGTCAAGACGAGATCTGGAAAACTCTGAGAGAGAACTGCTCATATGTCTGTATAGAAGTCTGTAACAAAACATCTACAGAAGCCTGATGTGTTTTGGAAACAAGTGCTGTGGATTGATGAAGTTAAAAGTTATCATAATAAATACACATCGTCCCTTAGCAACCAGGGTCCCAATCAGGAGGCGCCGTGCCACACACAGGTATAAATGCAGACCGAGTTTTAAGAACAAGAGAGGAAATGAATCAAGACAGTGTGTGTGGAAGTGCCGGATAAATCAGACAATTAGACATTTGAAGGAAGGATGGTCTGGAAAATCGGCTTTAGAAGACTGGGAATATGCGGGAGAGTGTGAGAATGAGAAGTATACAGTTCTGTTAAAGGCTAAATGTAAAATATTTTTTAATATCACTATATATATTGTATTACATAAAACTATATGTGTGTGTTTCTGTATTTATTTATTGTTGCATTAAAGGGACTCAGTTGAACAATATGAAATGTTTAATTATATATTCTCCTCTAAAATACAGAATATAAAATAACAATACAGAAACATTTACAGGAAATGAGAGAGTACATCTATTGATTTTTCAACTAAGAAATAGCAATATATAATACTGATACTTCTTAATAATAATTAAATCACAGATTATATACTTGTACTTATACTTGAGGGTGTAAGATCTAAACAGTTTCACTTTATTTAGGCCTCAGTATACTGTAGAGCAGAGGTGACCTACTGAACATCTGGTGTAAAAGCTCCAGTACTGCAGCGGACTGTGGAATTTCAGCTACTGGAAGATTTAATTCAATTCAACTTTACTGTCATTGTTATAAATAACAATGAGATATCATTGAGTATCAACTTTTCTTTTGGTTGAAGAGAACAGTGGTGAGCAGAAACAGGCTCTCAGGTTTTAATGGTGATTGGTTCTTCAGTGGTGCTCTTGTACCAAAGTATATCTACGTATAGGTTCATAGGTAATGAACTGCATCTACGAGCAAATTTCATGGTTCTTAGTTTTAGTCATGTCTAAAGAGGTACAAGGTCATTAAGTGTGTTAGTGATTATATCATAAAGTACACTACCTGGCCAAAAAAACATTGGTGTACACAATTTTATTGATCATTAAGCAAGAAAAACTTGCATTCTCGTAACTGGGTTAAGAACTGTCTGATGCATCATTAAAACCTAGAAGAATACTGCTGAACCCTCAGGACAAACCAACCTCGATATGCTCCAAAACTGGCTCTTCCCTTTACTGCAAGCATGAATTTGCATGAATTAATTTTTTAACACGATGGAGCACCACCCCAGTGTCACATGATGCCTCGAGCTTTTTTAAATGAAAAAGTGCCCCAGTGATGGATTGATCGGAAGAGGGCAATGACCTCACCGTGTGTGATTTGTTCTTGTGTGGATACGTAAAAGATGGTGTTTATGTTCCACCGCTACACACTAACCTTGAAGACCTTAAACATCGAATAACACGAGTTATGGAGCACCATAGTGTAGTGGAAAGCTATAGTCACCCCAGTGTAAAGGAATAAAAACGCTGCAGTAACATCAATTAGCCATGAACACCCAAGTGTATAAAGACACACCCATTAAACACCAACTAGTCCAACTTAGTGGGTAGGTTACTGACCAGCTCAGGTAGTTCAGCAACAGGAACCACAACAGACATGTTTTTCCTACCTGCGCTTGCGGGGTTCACAAACCTGAGCACATCTGCAGAAAGTCAGAGCAGAAACAATGGCACAATGCAGAAAATAGCATTATAGCTATTATAGCAATAAAAAGAAATTACAGATTATATATTCATTTGATGTATTCTTTACTACATCAACAGGATTTGGAACCTCGTTTATAAAACTGTGTGGCGTCCAGTGTGGAAGTGTGCATTGTGCACCCGAAATTAAAATCAGATTTTATAAAACCTTGCATATGCACACCTGGATGCAGACACCTGTAGCAGTCTCCATTCTAAAGCTCCTCACTCACCTGTAGCAGTCGTTATAGTGTAACAGTCTCCCACCTGTAACAGTCTCCAGACGGTGCCATCACCCTTTAGTCAGGCCATCGGTGGGGGCTAAATGTGTTTCAGTGAGAGTGTAAGTGTAAAGTCTCTCCTCTCCTTTGTGTGAGTTCTGGAACAACAACTTTAGCGGTCATTCTGTAACCAGTTAATAGATCTGTTAATGTGTACAATCAGATGCAGCCTATTTAATACAAATTAGTATTTTGTTTGGAGAGGAGATTAAACTAAGTCACTAACTATCTTGTATACAGGGTCACGAGTGGCCTGAAGCCTATCCTAGGAGGCTTATGGCACGAGGCAATAATCATGCAATTGCAGGGTGCACACACACTCACACACACACATATATATACACACACAGGGAATGCCAACCTGATTAAACAAACTGCAGACTGCAAACAATCGGTCGGGGTGTCAGCTCATGAGAACTCTTATGCGTCAGTGCTTCTCGTGCCTCAGTAGTCTTTACACAGTTATTATGGAGCTGCATGACTGGATATTATTTATGTGGAAATTTGCACATTTAGCTGCATTCCTCTACATTTACACATCTTTTACAAATGACTATTTACAGAATGACTGCACATGGGTCAAGGCTTCCTTAAAATACAGTGGAACCTCGGATTGCGAGTAACGTGGTTTACGAGTGTTCCGCAAACTGAGCAAAGATTTTAAATAATTTTTTATTCGGAAACAGAGCAAGTATTAGTTTACGAGTGCCGAGTATCATGCTTCACAAATGCGACTCTTATTTTGACACCGAGCGTCACTCTCTCACCTTACCCCGCTTCCCCCTCCCACCCTCCCCCCACGGCTTCGCAAACACAGAAACTCTGGTCATGCGTGCGCAATCTGACACTGAAACACACACACACGCTCTCTCGCCCTTTCACCCCTACCTTCTTTTCAAAGGTAAGGTGCTGGTTCATTTGTTTTTGTTTTTTTTTACTTTACAGCAGTGATTCCCTTAGTATGCGCTCACGCCTGGTCAGAGAGATTTCTTTTTTTCCCTGTTAAAACCGTGTTTGTGTGTGTGTCCGTTTGTTGTGAAACTTAAGTGATTCCTTTAGTATGCGCTCGTGCCAGTCTCGCTTTTTTTCCGTTAAACCGGTGTTTCCGCTGTGTTTATGCGCTTGTTGTAAAACTTAAAAAGTGTGTCTGTTAATATACGCTCATGTCAGTCTCAGAGAGATTTCTTTTTTTCCTTTTAAAACGGTGTTTCCATTGTGTGTGTGCGTGCGTGTGTTTGTTGTGAAACTGTTGTGAAAAACAACCAATGGAAACACTCATCTGTCAGGATTTATTTGTACTTTTTTTTAAAGGTAAAGTGCAGATTAATTTGTTTTATTTTCATTTTATAGATTGTATTAATTATTTTTATGGTATTTATTTTTGGGGGCTGTGGAACGAATAATTTGAGTTTTCATTATTTCTTATGGGAAATGATGATTTGGTTTAAGAGTGTTTTGGAATACGAGCCCACTTCCGGGAACAAATTATGCTCGTAATCCAAGGTTCCACTGTATACCAAATTTCATGTCATGTTTCTTTATAAATCCCAGTTTCTGCATGACAGGCTGTGCACACAGATTTTATAAATGAGGTTCTGTTTCTCGTTGTGTGATGTGTTTATTCCAGCGTTGTCTCCCTGCTGTAAAAGGCTCTTCATTCATTCATGGTTAACTTGCTCATCTCCACATCTGATTCATCGCTCAGCACCTGTACAAGTTACCATATACACATAAATAATTAATAAATACTACACATGCTTATTCTCAGTAAACACATCACATCTCCTTCAACCCTTGCAAATAAAATGAAATGTAATGTCTCTCTTTATGAATTTCTTTCGTAGTGAGGCTGCTGTATCGCCCACTAGGATGTTGCTTCTGTAATTTATATGTGATCATGTGATCTCGATTGAGTGACGTGACTGTTACTTACAAGTGCCCCTTGGTAATATTTAATTTTTTTCCTCTGGTAGAGAATTATTCCAAGCAGTGCACCAAACATCAGCACCACCAGCAACACCACCACGATCAAGATGCTCACCCACTTTGGTAGAGGACGTTTCTGCACACTGTTCTGATCTGTATCTAAACAAACACACAATTAAACAAAGTTATTATCAGATGCCAAAACCAGGCGGTTTGCAGTTACTTTACTCGATCAGTCCCATGGTTAAGTTTATTCTGATAAATATTGAACTTTCCACAGACCTCACTGAACACATACCCCTCACTGATAACATGCAAACAAGGAGATCTTCACGAGTATCCGTTTCATGGATGGTGTAAACTCCTTCATCGCTCGGCTTTACTCCTCTCAGTTTAAGAACCGCGTTAGCGAGTGATATTCTCAGTCCGTACTCAGCATTACAGTGCAGTGAGCTTTTAATCACAGTGCAGATCTGTTTACCATCTGCTGAATCTTTATTCTTATAGATCAACTCCAGGGAATCGAATGTGTACAGTTCCAGCAGCAGATCTTCACCAGGGTTCATCTGAGCTGATGATGTCACAGCTGAGAAGAAGAAAAAAAAAAAAAAACTCACTATCTTATCCAAGGTGTTAAGTTGATACAACACATACAATGATTAACAATTAAGCTACATTCAATTATTAAATGTAAAATGCATTGTGAGTGAATTATATACACTTTTCTACAATTATAAAATAAAACACCAGTTCTTGGTGTGTGTTCATGCAATAGATGAAGACCTTTGAATAGAATTGCAGTGATTAGTAAGTGGTGTAAGTAATTAGTCCTGTGCTTTTTACATGGTGAATAATGCACAAACGTACACATATAGACTCTGTGAAATGAACATTACCCTCTTAGCACTCTTATCTGAGGTAAGGTATGGTATGGTGCAGTTAGACTAGATACCAAGGTGTTCATGAGATATTGATCTGCAGACCATGAATACACAAAACAGATCTGTTTACCACATCTATCTGTCATGAGCCACCATCACTGGATGAAGATGTAAATCCAAATTGATGTGTTCACAACTAGCAATTCCAAAAACGGATTTCCCTTTGAAGCCAAAAGTCACCAACACTGTAGAAGAACTATCAAACGGAGATATGATGGAGATTGTAAACATTACTGGTATATACAGTGGAACCTTGGATTACGAGCATAATTTGTTCAGGAAGCAGGATCGTATTCCAAAACACTCATAAACCAAAGCGAATTATTCCATAAGAAATAATAGAAACTCACATTATTCGTCCACAGCCCCCCAAAAAAAAAAAAGTACACGGTGTGTGTGGCACACACAGACACAAACCGCAGGCTGAGCCTTGAGCAGAGAGAGAAAATGGATCTTTAATCTCTGTAATGAGACTGTTTTGCTTTGCACACGTGCTGTACACACACACACACATACAGACACAAAATAAAATATGTTTTACACACACACACACGGTCACAGTGTTATAGGAAACCGTACACGCGTGCACGAATGTTGATTATACCAGTAAGAGACGAGCACTAAGACCCAGCAGGGGAGACGATTATCCACAATTCCGTAGCATAAGAGAGAGAAAAACCATTGGCTTAGTTGTGATCACGTGATGCACGCCGTCAAAACAAGAAGCGCATGCGTGATACATGATACTCAGTACTCGAAAACCAAGACTTGCTCGTTTTTCCAAGTCAAAATTTATTAAAATCTTTGCTTGTCTTGTGGAACACTTGCAGACCGCATTCCACTGTACTTGGATTCTCTAATTTTGCAGAAATTTCTCTACAGAAATTGCCAAACAAAGTGTTTTAAATAATTTGTTTGCAAATGAAGGTTGGGTCCAAGGAGGCTCATTTCTTGGAAAGTGCTAGTGACAACTTCCATCACTGTATGGGTGGCTGAACAAGATACATATACACCATATGGACAAAAGTATTTGGCCAAACCTGTTAAGTATTGAATTCAAGTGTTTCAATCAATCAGGCCCCTCATCCCCAGTGAAGAGCAAGCTTCAGTGCTTAGACATACCAAGACATCTTGGACAATCCTGTCTATCAACTTTGTGGCAACAGTTTGTTCTAGTCTAACATGACTCTGTACCAGCGCACAAAGCAAGGACTATAAAGACATGGTTTGAGGAGTTCATTGTGGAAGAACCTGACTGGAACAGAGACCTCAAGTTTGAGATTCTCCTGGGCCACATGTAGGTGCATCAGGAGCCGAGTCTAAGAGTGCGATTTTGCCACTGTTCTCCCTGGATGCTCTTGTGTATATTTTACGACACTTAACATTTTCCTATTTTCTTTTGTCCTGCTTTGCCCGGTTTTCTCTCATGGTGGAGATTCTGTTTGGTTCTAACTAGTGTGACCATTTAAGCACCATGTTGTCTTAGTTCAGCTGTCCAGTATAATACCCTGTCTTTGTAGTTTGTTCTCTTAGATAAGTTACAGTCAGTTTGTTTATGAAATGCTGAGTCTCTTGTTCCATTTCCTAGGGTGCTTTCATGTGGAAGTAGGTTAAATAAGGACATGCCGAGTGTACATCCTCCCCTTTTATTATCCCCGACATTTCACACACATCTTAAACCTTAAACCTAAAACCTAGCAGACGGTTGGTCTGCTAGCTGCATAGAGTCGTCACTCAGGGTTCATCATATTGAGACTGTGTCTGTTCCCCGAGCTAAACACAAATTTAGTCTGTTTTAGTATTTGAATTAACATAGATACCACAAACTCAGATCACACTGAATGCGCAGCCGGCACCTCTGATCTGAAGCTAGGACTGTTAAATATTAGATCCCCCACATCTAAAGCAGTTATTGTTAATGAGACTATCACAGATCAAACTCCTGACCTATTATGTTTAACAGAAACCTGGATTAAACAGGACGAGTATGTAGCTCTAAATGCAGCTAGCCCTCCTGGATACAGCTACATACACCAGCCTCGGCTAACTGGTAGAGGAGGAGGAGTCGCAGTTATTTATAACCATAATCTGTCTCTCGTACAAAAAGACAGTTTTAAATCTAATGCATTTGAAGTTCTCTATAGTAACATAAAGTCAGCTCAGTCAATCCCTCTAATCATCATTTACAGACCCCCAGGGCCGTACTCGGAGTTTCTCTACGAATTTGCAGATTTTCTCTCAAACCTTGTTGTTTCTGTAGACAAAGTGTTAATTGCTGGAGACTTTAATATTCATTTTGAGAATCCAGAAGACCCTCTGAGAACAGCATTTATGTCCTTACTGGACTCAGTAGGAGTAAATCAGTGTGTAGTAGGACCCACTCATAAAGCAGGTCACACTTTAGATTTAATATTATCCTTCAGATTAAGTATAAGAAATATAACCGCAATTCCACAGATCACTATCTTGTCTCAATTAATGTTTGTCATAGTAATAATGAACACACAGCACTACCATATTAAACCGTATCAGTGATGCTAGATCATTGTATCTCTCCACTCTTATAGAAAATAACAAAAACAACCCGAGATTTTTATTTAACGCCGTACCTAAATTAACTAGAAACAAGACCACTGCAGAAATCTCCACAACAACATCATGCAGTAGTGAGGATTTCATGAACTTTTTCAATAACAAAATCAAACATTAGGCAAAAACATTTAGGCTTTGAAACCAGACAATTTAAGTTATACAGATGATAAACTAACCACACCATATCAGAACCTAGAATACTTTACTCCCCTTGAAGCGAGAGAACAAATTTCACTCATCTCTTCTTCAAAATTGTCAACCTGTATATTAGATCCTGTACCGACACATTTTCTCAAGCAGATAGTACCAGCAATAATAGAACCCCTGTTGAAAGTAATTAACTGTTCACTCAGTAGTGGGTATGTCCCCAAATCCTTTAAATTAGCCGTTATTAAACCGCTAATTAAGAAACCTGACCTTGACCCCTGTCTGCTTTCTAATTACAGGCCGATATCAAACCTTCCCTTTATCTCCAAGATTTTGGAAAAGGTAGTATCACAGAAGCTATGTTCACATCTACACAGAAATAGCATAAATGAACTGTATCAGTCAGGATTTAGGCCTCATCACAGCACAGAGACAGCACTTGTTAAAGTAGTAAACGACCTCCTATTGACCTCTGATCAGGGTTGCGTCACTATACTTGTGTTACTGGACCTCAGTGCAGCTTTTGACACCATTGATCATAGTATTCTCCTTCACAGATTAGAAAATGTAGTAGGAATTAAGGGAACTGCCCTCTTGTGGCTCAGATCCTATTTGACTGATCGTTATCAGTTTGTAGATTTAAATGGTCACTGCATGTTCTCAAGTGGAGTTTGGTGTCCCATAGGATTCAGTTTTAGGCCCACTGCTTTTTTCCTCTTTAAATGCTTCCTCTGGGCAACATAATTCATAAACATGGTATCAATGTTATGCTGATGACACACAGTTATATGTCTCAGCAAAAACAGATGAGAAAAATTAGCCTCCTAAAAGTTAAGCAATGTGTGCAGGACATAAGAGATTGGCTGTTAATTAACTTCCTTATGCTTAATCCTGATGAGACAGAAGTTCTAGTCATAGCACCACATGCAGCTAGAAGCAAACTTTCTGATTAAGCTGTAACTTTTAATGGCCTTGCTGTTCCATCAATTGTAACAGTAAAAGACCTCGGTGTGATTATAGATTCCAGTCTTTCATTTGAAGCTCATGTAGATAATATCACCAGGATAGCTTTCTTTCACCTCAGAAATATTGCCAAGATAAAAAACATAGTCACTAAATGATGCAGAAAAATTAGTTCATGCTTTTATCACCTCTAGGTTGGACTATTGTAACGCCTTACTGTCTGGTTGTTCAACTAGGTGTATAAACAAGCTTCAGTTAGTACAGAATGCAGCAGCGAGAGTCCTCACTAAAACCAGAAGATACGAGCACATCACCCCTATCTTATCTACACTGCATTGGCTCCCTGTGAAATTTCGCATCGATTTTAAGATACTACTTTTGACGTATAAAGCATTAAATGGTCTCGCGCCGCAGTATCCGAGTGAACTGCTAGTGTCTTACGATCCGCCACGCCTACTTCGATCAAAGGATGCAGGCTGCCTGTCAGTACCACGTATTATTAAAACTACAGCAGGGGGCGGAGCTTTTTCTTACAAAGCCCCAAAGTTATGGAATAGTCTTCCTATTAATGTTCGGGACTCAGACACAGTCTCAGTGTTTAAGTCTAGGCTAAAAACCTATTTATTTAGCCAAGCATTTTTGTAAATAGATGAACCTTAGGTAAAGGAGCAGATCTGGGGGACTCATGGACGTAGAGTATTCTGGTGAACTGGTATGTTTAGATGCTGTCCTCCCCAGTCTCATTGTTCACTCAGGTTTGTTGACGGTGAGGTGATTGGTTGCTTTACATCACAGGGAGCCCTCATGTCTGTGTTTCCTTCTGGCTCTCCCTTTTAGTTATGCTGTTATAGTTAGTCCTGCCGGAGTCCCTGCTTGCACTTTGTACTAAATATACATTCACCTTATACATGTTTGACTGTGACCATATCTAACTGCCATCTCTCCTTCTCTCCTGCTCTCTCCTCTTCTGCTCTCTCTCTCTCTCCTTTCCCTCTCTCTGTCTCTCTGTCGAGCTATACATGTCGCTCCTGAGTTGCCAGTGATCCAGACCCCTCTGCCCTCTGGACCTGTCTAACTCATCCTGGTGTCTTGCTTCTGGTTGGAGATCTCGTTGCATGGATGCCCCGTGTGGTCTGTCTGGATTCGTGTGGTGGCTGGGGATGGTTTCCACAAAGACTGTCCTGTCCTCGTTTGATGCTGACAGCTGTTCTCTGGGGACCTGTGACTTCAGTTGTTCGATAGCTCAGGACTGGAATCTCCTACAGTCTACCTGAGCCACCAGGAACAAACTGGACTCCTTTTAATTTTAACACATCTCCTGTTATACTGACCTTCCAGTACACATTATTATGCTGATCAATCCCTGCTCTCCGTTATCACCCAGATGAGGATGGGCTCCCTGTTGAGTCTGGTTCCTCTCAAGGTTTCTTCCTATTACCATCTCAGGGAGTTTTTCCTTGCCATCGTCGCCCTCGGCTTGCTCATCAGGGACAATCTTATCATTTTGATTCATACACATTCACATTTCATACAAACTTAATTCTTTTTATTGTGTAAAGATGCTTTGTGACAATGTCAATTGTTAAAAGCACTATATAAATAAAATTTAATTGAATTGAAATGTCATCACAAAGCATCCAGTAAGAAGTCAGTAAAGGCTTATGTTATGCCTGAGCTATAGATTTAGAAACGTTTAGTTCCGAAAGTTAAGTTGCACAACTTAGTGTTTAATTATTTATTTTAATGTGTGCCTTAGTTTTTTTGATACTTAAAGTCATTTGAAATACCTTTTTTTTTTTTTTGCATCTGAGAAAAGGCTTTAAAATAATGTATGGCTGTAATGCACTTAATTCATCTCAGTCAACTTTAAGCTCTTCCTTGTATTGTGAATAATGACAATGTTTATTTTTTGATAAAATGCTGTATGCATTAAAAAAAATAAAGGTCTTCTAAAAAGAAAACCAATTAATCTTTCTCTTACACTGCTCAAAAAAATAAAGGGACTCGAACACAGTTTGACTCAAACACCTCTCATATGTGTATGCAAGTTCAAGTCAAACCGGACCTACAGTAAGTGTTCCCTTTATTTTTTTGAGCAGTATATTTTACATTGCTGTTTAATTAAGCAAAAGTACATTTTATCTGATTACTGGATTAATCGATTACATTTTTGGTAGAATACTCGATTACTAAAATACTTGATAGCTACAGCCCTAGATCAATCCCTGCTATCCGTTTTACCCAAATAAGGATGGGTTCCCTGCGGAGTCTGCTTACTCTGAAGGTTTCTTCCTTTTACCATCTCAGGGAGTTTTTCCTTGCCACTGTAACCATCGTCCTCGGCTTGCTCATCAGGGACAATCTTATCATTTTGATTCATACACGTTCACATCTCATACAAACCTATATAATTATTTTGATTGTGTAAAGCTGCTTTGTGACAATGTCAATTGTTAAAAGTGCTATACAAATCAAATTTAATTGAATTAAATCTGTACAAGCTTTTAAGCTGGGGCGAAGGAGACACACTTACTGTCGATGGTGAGACACACATCACCAATGGCCGTGTCACCACAGTGACAGGTGTATAAATCCCTCTTACTGTGATCAGTTGCAGTGAGGGTGAGGTTGAGATCTCCCTTCAGGTACTGATCATGGGACATGTTAAAGCCTTCCTCCCATGACTGACAGGATGTCTGATCACACTCAGCCAATATGTCGGTTGAGAAACTGAAGGGAGTCCATTTGGCCAAACCAGAACAGCTCCATTTACAGGGTAGAACAGCAGACTGATTAAACTTCCCTCGTACAATAGTTTCAGCTGATACATGCACTGGAACGGGGAACAGAGAAACACAAATACAAATAAATAGAACTGTATCTCGATACATATATTATTGTATTGCAGCCTTCCTACAGAAGCCTATAAACACATTTAAAAAACGTAAGACACACACATGATCAAGGGTTTATGCCACAAAGCAGGTTTAATAAACTCTGACTTTAAACCTGAGGTCTGGATCGACTCACTCTGAGCTGTCCGTTTTCAATTTCAGAACAGGTGATAATTAGTTCAATAAACTCTAAAGTGTACGAGACTCACCTGTGATGAACCTGAGGATGAATAGAAGCAGGACACGATGAGGAATCCTGCAGGACTCCATGTCTGAGAGACACCACCATCGGCACTGCACAGGTGAGAACAGGTGAGTAAATGAGCAAAGTCTCCAAGCACAACTGAAACTTCAGTGGAGAAGCTCAAGAACATGAGGATTAGAGCCAGCGCCCTGACACACACTCTCACTCCATCACTCACACACACACACACACACACACACACACACACACACACACACACACACACACACACACACTGACCAGCTAGCTTTGATATTCACTGAAATATTTAACCTCTTTCTGTTGCAGTTGCTTCAAAAAGTCCCTCATCATTCTACCTGGACATCAGACTGGGGAATTGTGTTTAAATCCTGATTGTTGACTAAAATTCAACATTGAACATTTATAAAGTACATAAATATTAGCTATACAGTGAGAAAATGTATGTGAACCTTTTGGAATTTCATGTTTTTTTGCATTAATTTGTCATAAAATGTGATCTAAATCAAGAGTATCGACAAATATAATGTGCCTAAAATAATAACACAAAAACAAATTCTGATCCTTCACGTCTTTATTGCAGACAAACATAAAACCTCTCAGTTCTGGTGTAAAAAAGTATGTGAATCCTTCAGTTAATGACCTTAATGAAGCTAATTGGAGTGAGCTGTTAGCATAGCTGGAGTCTAGTGAAGACAATGAGTTTGTCGGTGAGGACTAGAGATACTCTGACTGATTAAAAAACATTTAAACTCCTTTTTGAAGAGCAAATAAACACACACTTTATGCTACACATGATCACACTGCTGCTGACACCAAACGTCTTATACTGGATTTTTATAAATAAATAACATTTTATTTGCAGGTAGACACTTTATAAATCTTCATAACATCAAACCTGGGAACTGCTACTAACACTATTATTATTATTATTATTAATTATAATAATCTAAAAAAAAAAAGGTTGATTAAAAGTAAACTCCCAGAACTGAATAAGTTAGACCGGAAGTGACGTCAGTCACGAGTCTATGCGCGTGTTCTTCAGCCTGACACAACACTCTCACTACATGAACTATTGAGACTGTTGATGAGGAGTTTATTAAAGTTAATCTCTGCATGAACACGTTTAACTTTACTGTAATCTCTCTATAATACCTGTAGTGAACTCACCGTGTGGAGCTTACAGAAGGTTCCAGAAGGTTCCAGCTCTCTCTCTCTCTCTCTCTCTCTCTCCGCTCGGGGACTCGAACTTTATCCCACTGCGTTGTTTCAGGATTTGTTGTTGGAGCGCGTGTCACATGACCAATACCACGTGACTGATGTCTACTGACAGGGGTATAACAGGCTGCTTCAATATCTGTGCACCACCAGATGGCGCTGTTCTTCATAACATCAAGGCTCCAAAGCTTTGAAGACACACAGGTGCGGGTCAGTAAATTAGAATTTCATTGTAAAGTTGATTTATTTCAGTAATTCAATTCAAAAAGTGGAACTCATATGTGTTATATATATTTATTACACACAGACTGCTGTATTTTAAATGTTTATTTATTTATTTATTTCATTTTGATGATTATGGCTTATCGCTAATGAAAACCCCAAATTCAGTATCTCAGAAAATTAGATAAACTGTGAAAAAGTTCAGTACTGGAGACTCATGGTGTCGCTCTAAGCAGCTAATTAACTCAAAACAGGTTTCCTGAGCCTTTAAATGGTCTCTTAGTAAGAAATAAATGTTAAACCCGATAGAAAACAACAACATTAAATATCAAATCAGTGCTATAGTGAGTCATTACAGAGCGCCAGCTGTCAGACTGAAGTGCGCATGCGTGGGATTTTAGCCCCGCCCTCCTTTACATGCTCGGAAATTAAAGTTTAAGGAAGTTCTTTTGCAGGGTGGAGTGGATCATACACACACACACACACACAGTGTTGAACCTCCAGACGGTGAGTTCATTACAGATGTTATAACACACACACACACACACACACACACACACAGTGTTGAACCTCCAGACGGTGAGTTCATTACAGATGTTATAACACACACACACACACACACACACACAGTGTTGAACCTCCAGACGGTGAGTTCATTACAGATGTTATAACACACACACACACACACAGTGTTGAACCTCCAGACGGTGAGTTCATTACAGATGTTATAACACACAGATGTTCTAGAGATGTTACAGTTTAAACCCCTGAGATGAGTTTGTGTTCATACAGAGCTGCACTTTTAATAAACTCCTCATGAAGAGTGAAGTTTAGACTGTACAGTAGACAGATGTGACACTTATTTGTCAAATGTGAAATATTTATATTTTTATAAAAAAATAATAATAATCTGAACTAGTTAGAAACCTTCAAAGCAAATGAAAGTTATGTAGTTTGTAGTGAGAGAACTTTTTATCTCAATTTCCCCTCCTCTCCTTATTATTATGATGATGATGATGATGATGATGGTGAGAGACATTATCGAAATAAATAGAATTTATTTTAATTACCTTCTAGAAAAGAGAAATACAACAATCTTTTTCAGCAGGTACACCCTCAGAGCACAATAAATAAATAAATAAAAATAAATCGCTACACGCTGCTCTTCTTTCATGCAGATCACACACAGGATGTCCACTTTTACTCGCACCTGCTGGGTTCCTCACCAGGTCCTGCTTTTACTCATCATCACCTTCATCACAGGTGGGTGTGATCTCAGTCTCACTGCTCACACTGGGATCAGCTTATAGACCCTCTTACACCCTTACAAACCTCTATTACACATGTTTAAGGAGACATTTCATGTATTTTGTCTATAAATGTTCGCTAGATTTATTAATGAGTGTGAAAGTGTTGTGACTGATTTGTTACCCATCACTGCCTGGTCAAAAGACGTCACCACTGCGGAAGAGTCCAATTGGATCTACTGTTTGAAAGTGTTAGTTCAGCCGAACAGCGCCCCCTGTCTTTCAGTGCTAATCCATAATAATAAGTGGAGGAGATTTTAGCTGACGTCAGTCTGATTCCTGAAAGAATCTGTACCGTAGTTCTCTTATTGCAGGTCCTGGTCTCTTATTGTTTTCTTGCAAAAATGTTTGTCTTTTCTATTTCATTAACACAAAGGGTTCTGTGGGAATGGTTTACACTGAAATGTGTACGAGTTTAATTTACTCACATGTGAATGTAGAGATTTCTATTTTATTCTGTGTATCTGCTTCTCTCTTTAAGTGTCTGCATCAGCTGAAATTACTGCATGGGTGAAGTTTAATCAGACTGCTGCTCTGTCCTGTGGACACAACTGTCCTGGTCTGGCCAAATGGACTGGGTTCAGTAACCCAGATGATATACTGGCTGAGTGTAATCAGACATCCTGCAGGTCAGTAAGGGAGGGGTTTAACATGTCACATGATCAGTACCTGAAGGGAGATCTCACCCTCACCATCACTGCAGCTGATCACAGTCTGAGGGGTTTATACACGTGTCAGTGTGACGGGACAAACGTTAATGATGTGCGTCTCCGCATCGAGTGTAAGTGTGTTCATCTGCTCTATAGTTTATAAACTCGTATTGTGTAATATCACATCTACATCCAGGTAAGATGTTGTGTTTTTCCTTCTCAGCCGTGATCTCAATACTTCTTATAAGCCCTGCTAAAGACCTTTGGCTGGATTTGTACATATCAGAGCGAGTGAAGGTGATCTTTAAGGGGACATTCTCATCAGATCCACATGGTGTAGAGATCTGCAGTGTGTATAGAGGATCACTGAACTGTACAGCTGAATACACACTGAGAACATCACTCAGTAACACAGTTCTCACACTGAGAGGAGTAAAGCCCAGTGATGGAGGAGTTTACATCGTCCGAGACGCAGCGAATAATGAGGATCTTCATACTTACTCAATATCAGTGAGAGGTACGTCACTGTGGTGTAGAACTGAGGTAGCGAACACTCTGTACATATGAATATGAATTTATGTACAAATCTTTTTCACTCGTGCTAACTTGGATTATTAGGATTTTATTTAGAGCTTTAACTCTTATAGTTATGAACATACTCGAGATAATTTCACAGCGTTTCACACATTTTCTATCTTCTGTTATATATTAAGATATATTGAAGAATATTACTGAATACTGCGCTTTCACTATCTGTTAGTCACAGCAGGAGGAAATCACATCAACACTACAGGAAGTGATTAAAGGCTCCAGATGATCAACTACTGCTCTGTTTTTAACCTACAGTGAACGTGTAGTCTTATAATAAGCTCCTGATTACATGTGGAACAAACATGGTGTGTGTGTGTGTGTCTCAGATAAGAAAGCGCTACCCATTTGGGGGAAACTCATGGCAGGGCTGCTGATGCTGCTATTGGTTGTTCCACTGCTGGTGATATTCCTGTCCAAGAGAGAAAAACCTCGACCTGGACAAAGGACACACCTGTAAGTAGTGGAGAGAGAGAGAGAGAGAACGCTTTACACATCAGATTATTAATAGCTCAGTGTTACATATGATACTCTGATCTGGGTAAAAGTGAACTGAGAATGAAATCCTTTACGTTTCTTTATAAATGAAGACTGTAAACTGAACTGTACTCACCAGGCCTGGAGGAGATGTGATGAGTTGACTGAGTGAATAGTGTTTATTCATTATTAATGGTGTGTAATGATTGTGTATACTGTATGTCCATTTGTGCAGGTGAACAGCAGTGAAGCAGAGAGAGAGACAAGACTGGAACTAAAAGAAACAAATGCTGATGGAAAGAGACTTCAAGAGCAGCAAGATGAACCTGAGACACTACAGGAATGGACAACTCACACGAAGACACAAAGAAATGTCCAGGAACCTCATTTATAAGAGTGTGTACAGAAGCTCTCAGGTGGGAACTGGGATTCATAAAAAAACACTCGCTGTGAAACTGATTGTATGTTTACAAACGCTGTGAGAAATGAAGAGAGTCTTCAGGACTCTCTTCATTTCAGGACACCGTGTGGATATTTAGAGAATCACATCTAACTGTACAAGTCACAGCTCAGATCATCTCCAATAATTCAGCACTAAAGACTAGTTCAGAAGAAACGGCCTTTATTAGTCACATCCGCATTACAGCACAGTGACATTCCTCACAGCTTAATAGGAAGATGGAGACAAAGCAGTGGCTCCAGAATCCAACAGTGGCAGCATGGCAGAGCTGGGCCTCGACCTGCTGACCTTCTGGAGGATTAGAGCTGACCCAGAGCCTTATCCCACTGAGACACATTGACTCTCAGGATGACCAGCTTGAGCTACAAGGTTTCATTCAGAAGACAAATGGGATGGAAGCAGGTCTGCTGCTCAGAGTAATTAAAGAGCAACACGCAATGTCACATGGGAGCATCTGTGAAGATCTCAAGCTCCAGACCTACAAACACCAGCCAGGAGGAGATCTGTGGTTAAACTCTACAGACTTGTACAACTACAAACGGAGGAGAGAGAGCTGGAAGATCCTTCAGCTTCAAGACTTTTCACATCAATGAGTTTTTAAAAAAGGTCACAACCTCCACCAGCGTGGGCTTCATGCCATGTGCATTAGTAGCTCCTGATAAAGGCACGTTTTATTGTCTGTGTATGTAAGATCACTTGTTCATGGATTATCGGTTTCAACCTGTGAATTGAATTATGAACAAACAGGAACTTTGGGAACTTGATGATGAACATTATATATTAATAAATATAAACAATAAAACAGTTGTATATTTTTATTAACATGGTGAAATAATATTTTTTTACTCTTTCAGCTAGGGAGGTTGCCTGGTCTGTGAGTGGAATCCAGAGTTTGTATTTCTAAATGAATCACTGACTTCTAGGTTTAAATCAATCTTAGCTTCTCCATTTTTTTTACAGAACTTTATTATAATTGCCGCCCCTTTACTCACACTGGAACTAAACTACAGCGCAGCGCTACCGCATTAAATGTATCTGTACATTCACATCGACTACTGCACAGAGATTTATCAGTAATGTCCCAGAGTTATGAGTTACTGTACGACTGCTGCTCCATCTGTTACACGACTCAGTGTTAGAGTCAATATTCAGTTATACTCCAGATAATGTAGGGCCACTTAAAGAAGAATTAGAGAGAAATAACTACTTACATGGTGCAACGATCTCACACACACACACCTTAAAACAGCTGCTCAAAAAAGCTAGAGCATAAACAGCCTCAAACTAAATGAGTGTGGCGTGTTAAACTCTAAAAATGCTCGTAGTATTAGATCAATCCATCTCTCCACTGTTATACGAGGGGTATTAAAAGTTTGGAGACTAGTTTTGTAACACGCCAACAGACACACACTCACAGGGAGCACCGACCTTCAAAAGACATCATCCTGTGAAACTCGGCACATCTGCCACAGAGACATTTGATTCAGTAATGAGCAGCACACGCGCTCCAAGGGCGGAAGAACATCAATGGAAGATGACGAGAGATCAGGAAAACCTTTGGATTGAATTACTGAAATAAACCAATTTTTCAATAATGTGTAAAGCTGCTTTGCGACGATGAAAATTCTTAAAAGCGCTATACAAATAAAATTAAATTGAATAAAATTTAATTGAATAATGTTCAAATTCATTGAGATGTACCTGTATATTTGTCAATACCCAAGACTTGGATGATGAGAAATTAATGGAGAAAAATCATGAAATTCCAAAAGAAATTATTAACTTGGGCATTTTTTTTATTTTACATTTGTACATGATTACTGTACCTTCTATATCAACTATTTGTTATTTATATTAGTATTATTAATAGTAGTAGTAATAGTATCAATTTCTTAGCTTGTGGCTACTCGCTGTTCTCTTAAAAATCCATGCTGCCTTTAGTACCATAGTAACACAAGTCTCAAGTTTCTTGAACAGAGAGAGGTACAGCATGTGGAATAATATTTTACCAAAGTAAAATACAAAAAAAAAAAACCTTGGCTCCATGTTACCAAAGTGAATAATCTCCAGGACCCGTATATTCACAAAATTTCTCACGCCTAAAAGGTGCTCAATTATGACATTTTCTTAGAATTTCCCCAAAAATTTAGGACTAAATCTTAGTAAAGATAAAAATTATTCAAATTTTACTGTACTTTGTTTTTAAAAGACAAAACCCAATTGACTCTTGCTTTGAATTTAGTAAAACATTTCTCCAGTGTGCCTGGTCTAAAATTAAATATTGCCAAATGTCACGTATTCAATGAACTAAAAATATTGGAACTAGGCAAAATCTTAATGAAAAGATTGTTAAATTTAAAGTCATTTTTAAAGGGATCTGAGTTTGGTGGGTAGGAGTCTTTTGATCCAAAGTGGATGGACTTTCTCATTTTATTTACCCGTCTCTCTCTCTCTCTCTCTCTCTCTTTCTCTCTCTCTCTTTCTATTAATGATAAATGTATTAAAGACATCAGTAAGCTTTTTCTTGAATTTTGTTTGGAAAAATAAACCACATGTAAAACTCAAGGGGGCCTTGATTTCTTAGGCTTTGCTGACACTGTCAATACTTTTAGAGTTAACAGGATTAAAAGATGTCTTACATGTAGTAATTTCTTATGGTTCTTAATTCCAAATAATATGTTTAACATGATAGGTGGCCTCTCCTTTGTCTTAAAATGTAATTAGTCCCCTTCTAAATTACCAATTGATTTATCCAAATTTCCCCAGGAGTGTCTTCTTGCCTGGAAACTATGTTTTTCTCACAACTTTTCTCCTCACAAAATGCCCACTGGGAACAATGAACTAATTATGGATCGTAATAAATCTATTTTTTCCCCCCCAGATGGTTTGAAAATAACATTTGTTACATTCTTGCTTTATTTGACAAATCTGGCAATATATTGACAAACGAGCACTTCCTGAGGCTCTATGGGCTTCCAGTAATCGCTAAAGAATTTAATCTATTAATGAGAGCTATTCGCCCCGGTTTAATTGTTCTCATTAAGAGTCACCTGGCCCTTGGTTCATATGAGACCAGACTAACAACATAAAAATATAACAACATAAAATACGTTCATTTTAAGATTCTCCACAAGATTTACCTGCTAAACTCAGTTTTATCTAGATATTCGTTGGTGGAGAATGAATGTTCTTTCTGTGGTACATTAGATGAAACTTTCATTTCATTTGTTCTACGAGTGTGAGAAAACAAAAAGATTCTTAATTCTTAATTTTCCTTAATTCTCCTAAAAGACCACCTCTTGGACCACCGCGATGTGTCCCACTCCTTCAGTCTTAAAAACATAAACCTCTTGAATTTGTAGTTAATGAATTTGTTTTAAATGAAAAATACTTTATACATGAACAAAGAATTAAAAGGAACATTTGTATTCATCTTTTCATAATAGAAAAAGACTTCAGTTTTTAATTCTCTTAATTCAATTTAATGAGAAGAATAATAGACTTCTACATTATTATGCCATTTTTAACTGAAATAATGTGTCTCTTGCTACATCTTTCCACTGTTTATACATCATATCTATCCTCTCCCATCTTTTACTGCTCGTTTTCTACTTCGGAGTTGTTGTAATTAATGTTTTTTTGTTGTTTGTTTTGTTATTGCTGCTGTTGTTGTTGTTAAATGTACTTTGTATTCTATTTGTATTGTTTATATTGTTTCTCTCCGCCACGGATCGGAGAGGGTCCTGCCACAGAACAGGCGGCGGTATGAAAAGCCTCCTACTGTATGGTGTGTGTGTGTGTGTGTGTGTGTGTGCGCGCCATCCATTCCAGTAGGGGGCGGTAAAACACCACACTACAAGACAAAGGAGAAGAAGAACTGAAGCCGTTGTGCCACTTGGACTGCCAGTTACCCAGCAGAGCTAAAACCATCGCCACATGCAGCTGTTTGTGCCTGTAGTTTTACAGAGACTCGTAAATCTGATCGAGTTAAAGTAACAACAGCATTTGGAGAAGATAAACTCACTGATCCTGAGGTAAATTAGTAAGTAGTGAGGTGAGTCTAAACATTCTCACTACAGTGATGTGGGAATTGTGGACTGGGAGATCTCAGCGAGTCTATTTACCTTCATCAAGGTGTCACACAGACTTGTTGGTCCATGTCCACACGTAGCCGGATGTTTTTAAAAACGGAGATTTTTCTCTGCGGTTTTCGCCTTTCGTCCACGTAAGCGGAGTTTTGGTCGTTGAAAACGGAGCTTTTGGAAAACTCCGGCCAAAGTGAGGATTTTCCAAAACTCCGTTTTCAGTGCTGTTGTGTGGAGGGGAAACGGAGATTTCGGCTCGTTGTGACGTCACCTTGTGCCGATAATGTAATTGTCTGTGTGCTCGTCTACTTGATTTGTGCAATAGCGGACGTACGTACAGTAAATTAGTGGACTTTTTTTACATGCGTGTACACACACACACACACACACACACACAGTCACTCACACATTACGCTAATGAACAGAGGTGTCTGAATGTAGTACTAAGCTCACTGCTGCTACACACTGTACAAAACTCTGACTACGCAGACAGCGACGACGGTTTGGGACGAGACCCGCTCGGACTTCTACAAAGCACAACAGGTAATGACGTTTTGTTGAGGCTTCTGATTGGCCCCCTGTTGATTAAGGAGGCTCCTAACAGCGCTTAACAGTAGAGGTGGGCGATACTGCAAAAAAATCTTTATCGATCCGATACCAAGTAAATACAGGGCCAATATCGCCGATACTGATATATATATATATTTTTTAGCACACAATATAAATTACATTTACTTTCTCGCATAGGGGATCTACAGGTCCTTCTCAAAAAATTAGCATATTCTGATAAAGTTCATTATTTTCTGTAATGTACTGATAAACATTTAGACTTTCATATATTTTAGATTCATTACACACAACTGAAGTAGTTCAAGCCTTTTATTGTTTTAATATTGATGATTTTGGCATACAGCTCATAAGGGTTAGGGTTAGGGTAAGACACAAGGTAAGACCCTAAGACACAGAAAGAAATTTCTGTACGAATAGGCTGTTCCCAGAGTGCTGTATCAAGGCACCTCAGTGGGAAGTCTGTGGGAAGGAAAATGTGTGGCAGAAAACGCTGCACAACGAGAAGAGGTGACCGGACCCTGAGGAAGATTGTGGAGAAGGACCGATTCCAGACCTGCGGAAGCAGTGGACTGAGTCTGGAGTAGAAACATCCAGAGCCACCGTGTACAGGCGTGTGCAGGAAATGGGCTACAGGTGCCGCATTCCCCAGGTCAAGCCACTTTTGAACCAGAAACAGCGGCAGAAGCGCCTGACCTGGGCTACAGAGAAGCAGCACTGGACTGTTGCTCAGTGGTCCAAAGTACTTTTTTCAGATGAAAGCAAATTTTGCATGTCATTTGGAAATCAAGGTGCCAGAGTCTGTAGGAAGACTGGGGAGAGGGAAATGCCAAAATGCCTGAAGTCCAGTGTCAATTACCCACAGTCAGTGATGGTCTGGGGTGCAATGTCAATGGGCAGGGTCAATGCAGCTAGCTATCAGGAGATTTTGGAGCACTTCATGCTTCCATCTGCTGAAAAGCTTTATGGAGATGAAGATTTCATTTTTCAGCACGACCTGGCACCTGCTCACAGTGTCAAAAACCACTGGTAAATGGTTTACTGACCATGGTATTACTGTGCTCAATTGGCCTGCCAACTCTCCTGACCTGAACCCCATAGAGAATCTGTGGGATATTGTGAAGTGAAAGTTGAGAGACGCAAGACCCAACACTCTGGATGAGCTTAAGGCTGCTATCGAAGCATCCTGGGCCTCCATAACACCTCAGCAGTGCCACAGGCTGATTGCCTCCATGCCACGCCGCATTGAGGCAGTCATTTCTGCAAAAGGAGTCCCGACCAAGTATTGAGTGCATAACTGAACATAATTATTTGAAGGTTGACTTTTTTTTGTATTAAAAACACTTTTCTTTTGTTGTTTCTTTTATCTTTATCAGAATATGCTAATTTTTTTAGAAGGACCTGTGTGTGTGTGTGTGTGTGTGTGTGTGTGTGTATATATAATGTATTATTTTTATTCTATTTATATCTCTTTTTTTTTTTAATTATAGTATATTTGTATTTTATTTTTATTCTATTTTCTATTTTCTTCGTATCATATTGTATTGGTTTCCTTTGAATATGCAGCCACTGGAGAAACAATTTCCTTCGGGATTAATAAAGACTTCACTTATCTGTTATCACTATATCACAATTTATGAAGTGATTGCATAATTTTGCTAAATCTGAATAGTTGTGATGTGATTTCTTAGTGTGAGGTTAACAAAAAACAGGACATTTTGAAATATGAAAAAAAAATATATTATTGTAATAAACTCAATATGCAAACATAAAACTATGGTTAGTGTAAGCATTGTTAATTTTTGGTTTATATTACCCATGGTTACGTTTTGTTTCAACAGCTATGGTGATGACACTTCATGCTGAAGATCCAATACGACTAAAAACATATTTTTACTAGTGTTAGCTACCTGGATATTTCTGAAGCTGAAAGGACTCTGCCAGTGACTTCTGTCTCGCTGCCGGCGGGGCTCTGTCTGAAAGATTTGCCTCCTCTGGTTTTTTTTTTTTTTTAGTTCCAAGTTCTCTGTCATGTCGTTTTATGTGTTTGTGTAAGTTGGTGGTGTTACGACAGTATGGAATGACCTTTTTACAGACGTCGCAATTTGCTGTGTTTTCATTTACAGGAGCAACATACTTCCACACAGCGCTCCGTTTTTTACCTGCCTGCTCCATGATACCCAGGCAGGCACGCACCTCGCTCTCGCTCTCACTCTCTCTGCAGCTGCTTGTTTTAGGCGCTGTGGAGTCACGTGATGGTAGGGCAACAAAACACAGCAGTGCAGGGAGGGGTGACCAATGTGCGTGACGTGCGAAAGGAGCTGCATAAGAGAAAGCGTTACATACAAGCTCATTTTAAATATTATATTTCATGCAAAATAAGTAAAATCACTGGTTTAAAAAAACCCTTTTGGATCGATCATTTTCGATACAACCCCTATATCAAAAGTATCGATATTAAGGATCGATACGCCCACCCCTACTTAACAGGGCGTTTTGCGTTTTCATGTGGACAAAGATATTTTTAAAACGTAGGTCGTGTGGACAGAATTAAAAACAAAGAAGAAAAAAAACTTGGTTTTTAAAATACCCGGCTACGTGTGGACATGGCCTAAATTTCATTGTCACTTTCATGCTGCTCTTTGCACGATTACTTAGGTTGTTGCACAATTAATACTGGTTGCACTGTTGTCACTTTGCCACATATAAAATTGCACATCATGACTCAACTGGAGAAAACTTTTTTTTTTTTTTACTTTGATTTTTTATTTATATGCTTAACTATATGTATCTTGCAGTGTTTGTTCTTGGATTCTTATTGCACTAGTAACTTCTGGTCAGTACATACCTTACCCTGTGTGTACTGACTATATGTAATATATATAGTGTGCAATCTAGAACCTGTCTTTGTGTGACTGTCTCTATGGCTGCTGGACATCTGGAATTTTCTTCAGGATCAATAAAGTATCCATCCATCCAAACAAAGAGTTACTGACTGGATCCTAAATAGACCTCTGGTTCATATGTAATACTATTTTCGTGGACTACAGAAACTAATAAAAAATATCATTAAATATTAAATTTGTTGCTATTGGACAATGTTTTGTATTTTTCATGATGCTGAATTCTATTTTCTTTCCTTAACCAGAGATAAAGAAGAACAAAAGACGTATTCTTTGTACTATGACTAGTCAAGAAGAATCTCAGACAGACTTTCACCACTGCTTAGAGTGTGGAAAGAGTTTTAGTCAAGAGAAGGATCTCACAGCACACCAGCTCATCCACAGACAAGACAAACCACATCAGTGCTCACAGTGTGGAAAGAGTTTCATTTATAAATGTCGCCTCAAACAACATCAGCACACTCATACAGGAGAGAAGCCGTATCAGTGCTCACAGTGTGGAAAGAGTTTTAATCAAGAGAGGTACCTTACAGCACACCAGCTCATCCACAGACAAGACAAGCCACATCAGTGCTCACAGTGTGGAAAGAGATTCCTTAATAAATATAATCTTAAACAACATCAGCACACTCATACAGGAGAGAAGCCGTATCAGTGCTCACAGTGTGGAAAGAGTTTTGCTAACATGAGAAATTTGAAAGTACATCAGCACATCCATACAGGGGAGAAGGTCTATCAGTGTTCACAGGGTGGGGAGGATTTTAACTACAAGGATTCTCTCAAGCAACATCAGCACATTCACACTGGGGAGAAGCCTTACGTCTGCTCAAAGTGTGGAAAAGGATTTTCTCTCCAGTTTAGCTTCCTGTGCCACCAGCGCATCCATACTGGAGAAAAGCCGTATCAGTGCTCACAGTGTGGAAAGACTTTCATTTATAAACGTTGTCTCAAGCAACATCAGCACATTCACACTGGGGAGAAGCCTTACGTCTGCTCAAAGTGTGGAAAAGGATTTTCTCACCAGTTTAGCTTCCAGCGCCACCAGCGCATCCATACTGGAGAAAAGCCGTATCAGTGCTCACAGTGTGGAAAGCGTTTTAGTGATCTGGGTAACTTCCGCCAACACCAATGGATTCACAAAGAAGAGGCGCCGTATCACTGCTCACAGTGTGGAAAGAGTTTTAAGCTAGAGCGTTTTCTCCAAGAACATCAACGCATTCATACAGGAGACCAACCGTACCACTGTTCACAGTGTGGGAAGAGTTTTAATCACAAGAGTTCTCTCCGGGTTCACCAGCGCACTCACACTGGAGAGAAGCCATATTACTGCTCTGAGTGTGGCAAGAGTTTCAGTAAAGTGAGCTGTTTCCAACAGCACCAGCTCATTCACACTGGAGAGAAACCATATCACTGTTCACAGTGTGGGAAGAGTTTTAATCACAAGGGTTCCCTCCGGGTTCACCAGTATGTTCACACTGGAGAGAAGCCGTATTGCTGCTCAGAGTGTGGGAAGAATTTTAATCATAACAGCTCTTTAAATAAACATCTACGCATGCATACTGAAGGGGGAGTAAAAAAAGTATTCTCAACGTAGATAGGGCCACAAACTGGGAAACACAGGGTGAAGACATTGATGAACTGATTGACTGACTAATACAAAGGTAGATCAAGGTTTGGAGAGTGTGAATGAATTAATAAATATATATATTTTTTAATAACTTTAACGTCATCTGCTCTGTCCTCCTCCAGTTCAGGGGTTCCAACAATTGGAACTGTGGTAGCCAGGGTTGGGGTCAATTCAGGAATGACCCCAACAATTCCAATTCAAAGAAGGAATTGGAATTCAACAATAATTACGGGAAATGGAGTTGGAATTGATTTGGAATTACAGGAAGTGGAATTCAGGGAAATTCCCCTGAATTCCGTTTATTGCTGTTTCTGAGCATTTTTTTTTGTGTTTGCATTTAGAGACATACATTTGAACTTTATTTATGATGCTTTCCAAATACCAAGTAATGTATGAAATATAGTTGATCAAATGCAAGTAAATAAAAATGAGAACTGTACATTATAAAGTTAAGTTAAATTCATCCTTTATTTGTTACACATGCATTACTGCAAAGTGAAATTCTTTATTCTTCGCATATCCCAGCTTCTTATTAGTATGCAGGAGTTAGAGCACAAGGTCAGCCATTTTACGGCACCCCTGGAGCAGACAGGGTTAAGGGCCATGCTCAAGGGCCCAACAGTGGCAACCTGGTGGAGCTGGGGCTCAAACCGCTGATCTTCCGATCCGTAACTCAGAGTCTTAACACACTGAGCCACCACTGCCCGCATAGGATTACCACATAATATATGTCTTAATTCACAAAAAATTAGTCATGTTCATTCATGTATTTCATTCATTTTTTATTGCATCGAATTATCATCATTTCCTGAAGTTTGGCATCACTAAGATTGCATCTGGAACAGCGTTTTAGATTATATTTTGTTTAGTTTTTTATAATTATATATTTTTCCCGTTTTTACGCTTTAATACTACTGGACTTTATCCGATTTTTGCGCTTTTTGGGAGAACGTGCGTATCATCTGACCAACAACAAGCGAATCCATCACCAAATAATCACAACTCCGGCACAAAGGTACGTTATCATGTCTACCATTCAGCTCGCTCAGTGTGTGGAGTGCAGGATGTTTAGACATTCTTCCTCCGTCATTAGTGATCATTTTATTTGTGATAGGTGTGTGTTAGTTAGCACCCTGACGGAGAAGATAGTAGCATTAGAGGAGCGCATCCAGACTTTAGAGAGGGTTAGAGAGCGCGAGAGCAGCGTTAATCTTGTAGCGGAAAGTCTGGATGCCACAGGTGGAGATAATCAGCCCCCGACTCCGGCAGTAGAGCCCTCACAGCGGGGCGAGTGGGTGACGACTCGGCGGCATACTCGTTCAGCCAAAGCTAACGCTAAGGCTAGCCCACCGGAGCACACCTCTTCTGCGCTTCACATGTCCAACAGGTTCGCTCTACTCAGTGATGCACCCGCTGAGAAACCTGAAAGAGCTCTGGTTATAGGAGACTCTATACTGAGACATGTGAAATGAGCTAGGCCTTTAGGGGCGCCAGCGGCAGTGGTCAGGTGTATCCCGGGAGCCAGAGCACCGGACATAGCAGGTAATCTTAGGGCTCTAGGTCAGCATAGGTTCTCTAAGATAGTGGTACATGCTGGAGCTAATGATATACGCCTTCGTCAGTCAGAGGTTAGTAAGAGTAACTTTACAGAGGTGTTTAAAATAGCGAAGGCGATGTCCGAAGAAGTAGTTTGCTCTGGTCCCATCCCAATGAGACGTGGCGACATAGCTTACAGCAGGTTATGGTCGCTGAACCGCTGGATGTCCAGGTGGTGCTCCGAAAACAACGTGGGCTTCATAGACAATTGGAAGACCTTTGAGGGCAAAACTGGCCTGTTAGGGCGGGACGGTGTCCATCCCACTCGGGAAGGTGCTGCAGTTTGTAGATTTAGATGGTGACCATTCCTCATGTTCTCAAGTGGAGTTTGGTGTTCCACAGGGCTCAGTTTTAGGCCCACTGCTTTTTTCCCTTTACATGCTTCCTCTGGGCAACATAATTCGTAAACATGGTATTAGTTTTCATTGTTATGCTGATGACACACAATTATATGTCTCAGCAAAACCAGATGAGAAAAACCAGTTTGCTAAAATCGAGCAGTGTGTGCAGGATATACGAGATTGGATGTTAATTAATTTTCTTCTGCTTAATCCTGATAAGACAGAAGTTCTGGTCATAGGACCACAAGTAGCTAGAACTAAGCTTTCTGATCACACTGTAACTTTAGATGGCCTTTCTGTTCCATCAAGTGCAACAGTAAAAGACCTCGGTGTGATTATAGATTCCAGCCTTTCGTTTGAAGCTCATGTAGATAATATCACCAGAATAGCTTTCTTTCACCTTAGAAATATTGCCAAGATAAGAAACATATTGTCACTAAATGATGCAGAAAAACTAGTTCATGCTTTTATCACGTCTAGGTTGGACTATTGTAACGCCTTACTGTCTGGTTGTTCAATTAGGTGTATAAACAAGCTTCAGTTAGTACAGAATGCAGCAGCGAGAGTCCTCACTAGAACCAGAAAATACGAGCACATCACCCCTATCTTATCTACACTGCATTGGCTCCCTGTGAAATTTCGCATCGATTTTAAGATACTACTTTTGACATTTAAAGCACTAAATGGTCTCGCGCCACAGTATTTGAGTGAACTGTTAGTGTCTTACGATCCGCCACGCCTACTTCGATCAAAGAATGCAGGCTGCCTGTCAGTACCACGTATTATTAAAACTACAGCAGGGGGCAGAGCTTTTTCTTACAAAGCCCCAAAGTTATGGAATAGTCTTCCTATTAATGTTCGGGACTCAGACACAGTCTCAGTGTTTAAGTCTAGGCTAAAAACCTATTTATTTAGCCAAGCATTTTTGTAAATAGATTAACCTTAGGTAAAGGAGCAGATCTGGGGGACTCATAGACGTAGAGTATTCTGGTGAACTGGTATGTTTAGATGCTGTCCTCCCCACTCTCATTGTTCACTCAGGTTTGTTGACGGTGAGGTGATTGGTTGCTTTACATCTCAGGGAGCCCTCATGTTTGTGTTTCCTTCTGGCTCTCCCTTTTAGTTATGCTGTTATAGTTAGTCCTGCCGGAGTCTCTGCTTGCACTTTGCACTAAATATACATTCACCTATACATGCTGACTGTGACCATACCTAACTGCCATCTCTCCTTATTTTCTGTTCTCTCCTTTTCTGCTCTCTTCTCTCTCTCTCTCCCCCTCTTCTTTCCCTCTCTCTGTCTCTCTGTCGAGCTATACATGTTTCGCTCCTGAGTTGCCAGTGATCCAGACCCCTCTGCCCTCTGGAGCCGTCTAACCCATCCTGGAGTCCTGCTTCTGGTTGGAGATCTCGTCGCATGGATGCCCCGTGTGGTCTGCCTGGATTCGTATGGTGGCTGGGGATGGTTTCCATGAAGACTCTCCTGTCATCGAGTGATGCTCTGGGGACCTGTGACTTCAGTTGTTCGATAACTCAGGACCGGAATCCCCTACAGTCTACCTGAGCCTCCGGGAACAAACTGGACTCCTTTTAATTTTAAAACATCTCTTGTTATACTGAACTTCCAGTCTTACACATTATTATGCTGAGCAATTCCTGGTATCCGTTATCACCCAGATGAGGATGGGTTCCCTGTTGAGTCTGGTTCCTCTCAAGGTTTCTTCCTATTACCATCTCAGGGAGTTTTTCCTTGCCACCGTCGCCCTCGGCTTGCTCATCGGGGACAATCTTGTCATTTTGATTCATATACATTGCATAAAAACTTACTTCTTTTTATTGTGTAAAGCTGCTTTGCGACAATGTCAATTGTTAAAAGCGCTATATAAATAAAATTGACTTGACTTGACTTGACTCTCATTTCTTGCAGTATAGCACATAGTCTCAGAAGAGGCCTAGTTAATCGGTGACAATCCAGAGCCCAGGCCAGGGAGCAGACAGACAGGCTAAACCAACCGTCTGCTAGCTGCAGAGAGTCGTCACTCAGGGTTCATCATATTGAGACTGTGTCTGTTCCCCGAGCTAAACATAAATTTAGAAAGACTCAGAAAGTCTGTTTTAGTAATTTAATTAACATAGATACCACAAACTCAGATCACACTGAATGCGCAGCCGGCACCTCTGATCTGAAGCTAGGACTGTTAAATATTAGATCTCTCGCATCTAAAGCAGTTATTGTTAATGAAATTATCACAGATCAGGAGTTTGATATATTATGTTTAACAGAAACCTGGATTAAACAGGACGAGTATGTAGCTCTAAATGAAGCTAGTCCTCCTGGATACAGCTACATACACCAGCCTCGGCTAACTGGTAGAGGAGGAGGAGTCGCAGTTATTTATAACCATAATCTGTCTCTCGTACAAAAACACAGTTTTAAATCTAATGCATTTGAAGTTCTCTATAGTAACATAAAGTCAGCTCAGTCGATCCCGCTAATCATCATTTACAGACCCCCAGGGCCGTACTCGGAGTTTCTCTGTGAATTTGCAGATTTCCTCTCAAACCTTGTTGTTTCTGTAGACAAAGTGTTAATTGCTGGAGACTTTAATATTCATTTTGAGAATCCAGAAGACCCTCTGAGAACAGCATTTATGTCCTTACTGGACTCAGTAGGAGTAAATCAGTGTGTAGTAGGACCCACTCATAAAGCAGGTCACACTTTAGATTTAATACTATCCTTCGGATTAAGTATAGGAAATATAACCACAATTCCACAGTCTGAAGTTACCTCAGATCACTACCTTGTCTCGATTAAAGCGTGTCATAGTAATAATGTTCGCACAGCACCGTGCTTCCACCTTAAACGTACATTTACATCAAATACCGCACAGAGCTTTATCAATAATCTTCCAGAATTATCAACTTTGATTGGATCGCCATCTGACTTCACAGAACTCGAACAGGCGAATGAATATCTAGAGTCAGCACTTCGTTATAGCTTAGATAATGTAGCTCCAGTTAAAAGGAAAATGATTAGAGATAAGAAACTCGCTCCTTGGTATAATGACCACACATGTGCTTTAAAACAAACCGCTCGAAAATTCGAAGGTAAATGGCGCCAAACTAAATTGATAGTATTCAAAATAGCTTGGAAGGAGAGCATCCTGAACTATAAAAAAGCTCTCAGTGATGCTAGATCAACGTATCTCTCCACTCTTATAGAAAATAACAAAAACAACCCGAGATTTTTATTTAATACCGTAGCTAAATTAACTAAAAACAAGACCACTGCAGAAATCTCCACAACAACATCATGGAGTAGTGAGGATTTCATGAACAATGATTTCATGAATTTCAATAACAAAATCATAAATATTAGGCAAAAAATTCAGGCTTTGAAACCAGACAATTTAAATAATTCAGATGATCTAACCACATCACATCAGAACTTAGAACACTTTACTCCCCTTGAAGCGAGGGAACTAATTTCACTCATCTCCTCTTCAAAATCGTCAACCTGTATATTAGATCCTGTACCGACACATTTTCTCAAACAGATAGTACCAGCAATACTTGAACCCTTGTTGAAAGTAATTAACTGTTCACTCAGTAGTGGGTATGTCCCCAAATCCTTTAAATTAGCCGTTATTAAACCGCTAATCAAGAAACCTGACCTTGACCCCTGTCTGCTTTCTAATTACAGGCCGATATCAAACCTTCCCTTTATCTCCAAGATTTTGGAAAAGGTAGTATCACAGCAGCTATGTTCACATCTACACAGAAATAGCATAAATGAACTGTATCAGTCAGGATTTAGGCCTCATCACAGCACAGAGACAGCACTTGTTAAAGTAGTAAACGACCTCCTGTGGGCCTCTGATAAGGGTTGCATCACTATGCTTGTGTTACTGGACCTCAGTGCAGCTTTTGACACCATTGATCATAGTATTCTCCTTCACAGATTAGAAAAGGTAGTAGGAATTAAGGGAACTGCCCTCTTGTGGCTCAGATCCTATTTGACTGATCGTTATCAGTTTGTAGATTTAGATGGTGACCATTCCTCATGTTCTCAAGTGGAGTTTGGTGTTCCACAGGGCTCAGTTTTAGGCCCACTGCTTTTTTCCCTTTACATGCTTCCTCTGGGCAACATTATTCGTAAACATGGTATTAGTTTTCATTGTTATGCTGATGACACACAATTATATGTCTCAGCAAAACCAGATGAGAAAAACCAGTTTGCTAAAATCGAGCAGTGTGTGCAGGACATAAGAGATTGGATGTTAACTAATTTTCTTCTGCTTAATCCTGATAAGACAGAAGTTCTGGTCATAGGACCACAAGTAGCTAGAAGTAAGCTTTCTGATCACACTGTAACTTTAGATGGCCTTTCTGTTCCATCAAATGCAACAGTAAAAGACCTTGGTGTGATTATAGATTCCAACCTTTCGTTTGAAGCACATGTAGATAATATCACCAGGATAGCTTTCTTTCACCTTAGAAATATTGCCAAGATAAGAAACATATTGTCACTAAATGATGCAGAAAAATTAGTTCATGCTTTTATCACGTCTAGGTTGGACTATTGTAACGCCTTACTGTCTGGTTGTTCAACTAGGTGTATAAACAAGCTTCAGTTAGTACAGAATGCAGCAGCGAGAGTCCTCACTAGAACCAGAAGATACGAGCACATCACCCCTATCTTATCTACACTGCATTGGCTCCCTGTGAAATTTCGCATCGATTTTAAGATACTACTTCTGACATTTAAAGCACTAAATGCTCTCGCGCCACAGTATTTGAGTGAACTGTTAGTGTCTTACGATCCGCCACGCCTACTTCGATCAAAGAATGCAGGCTGCCTGTCAGTACCACGTATTATTAAAACTACAGCAGGGGGCAGAGCTTTTTCCTACAAAGCCCCAAAGTTATGGAATAGTCTTCCTATTAATGTTCGGGACTCAGACACAGTCTCAGTGTTTAAGTCTAGGCTAAAAACCTATTTATTTAGCGCAGCATTTTTGTAAATAGATTAACCTTAGGTAAAGGAGCAGATCTGGGGGACTCATGGACGTAGAGTATTCTGGTGAACTGGTATGTTTAGATGCTGTCCTCCCCACTCTCATTGTTCACTCAGGTTTGTTGACGGTGAGGTGATTGGTTGCTTTACATCTCAGGGAGCCCTCATGTCTGTGTTTCCTTCTGGCTCTCCCTTTTAGTTATGCTGTTATAGTTAGTCCTGCCGGAGTCCCTGCTTGCACTTTGCACTGAATACATTCACCTTATACATGTTGACTGTGACCATACCTAACTGCCATCTCTCCTTATTTTCTGTTCTCTCCTTTTCTGCTCTCTGTCTCTCTGTCGAGCTATACATGTTCGCTCCTGAGTTGCCAGTGATCCAGACCCCTCTGCCCTCTGGAGCCGTCTAACCCGTCCTGGAGTCCTGCTTCTGGTTGGAGATCTCGCCGCATGGATGCCCCGTGTGGTCTGCCTGGATTCGTATGGTGGCTGGGGATGGTTTCCATTAAGACTGTCCTGTCATCGATTGATGCTCTGGGGACCTGTGACTTCAGTTGTTCGATAACTCAGGATTGGAATCTCCTACAGTCTACCTGAGCCTTCAGGAACAAACTTTAAATTTAAATTTTAACACATCTCCTGTTACACTGAACTTCCAGTACACATTATTATGCTGATCAATCCCTGCTATCCGTTATCACCCAGATGAGGATGGGTTCCCTGTTGAGTCTGGTTCCTCTCAAGGTTTCTTCCTATTACCATCTCAGGGAGTTTTTCCTTGCCACCGTCGCCCTCGGCTTGCTCATCAGGGACAATCTTATCATTTTGATTCATACACATTGCATACAAACCTACCTCTTTTTTATTGTGTAAAGCTGCTTTGCGACAATGTCAATTGTTAAAAGCGCTATATAAATAAAATTGACTTGACTTGACTAATGCTCAAAGTAATTAAACACATTGAGTACTGTTAACTTAAATAATTGCAATGAGGTCAAGTTATTAGACCTTTTTGAGTATTTAGAACTTTTTGGCATTTATGAGTTTGTAGAAATGACATTTTTCAAGTTAGCTGAACAAATTTGATATTTTATGTAATCATAGGTACTTAAGTAACAGTAACTGTCACCTTAAACTTCCACCAATGCAAAATCTATAGAGTACTGGTGGCTCAGTCGTAGGTGTTTCGTCTGCCATGCAGAAAGCCCGGGTTCGATTCCCGCGCCGGATTGTCTGCAAAAATTTCTTTTATTTGCACAAGTTCAACAAACTCAAAAATTGATAGTTCTGTTTACTTAAAATTGGGAACATCATTACTTAAAAAATTTGATATAACGATTACCTCAAATATTTTGAGTTTTGCCAGCTTAATCGGGTTTACAGTGTACTATAAACTATTAAGCAAATCAAGTAAAATTATTTTATTTAGCAACTTTAATAAATTTAGTGGAATTTATTTGATTTCAATTCTGTTTCCGGACATTCCAGTTCAATTCCAATTCCATTCCAGAAAGTGAATTGGAATTTACCATTCATTCTCAATTCAATTCATGAATGGCCCCAAACCTGGTGGCAGCTTCCTGTCTGTCCTTGCTCTGTAGTTCCAATAAACATGAAAATACATACTGTGATGGTGCGTTCACACCGAACGCGGCAAGAGCGTCAAACCGGCCAGAAGTCATTCATTTTCAATATGAGCCGACGGCGAAAGGAGTTGAAATCAGCTCAACTTTAGGGTAATGAGCTATGACGCAGTTGAGCGGCAACCAATTTAAAGTAGAGGTACTCCGCTTGAGGGGATTCGGAGGAACGCAGTCCTGTAACTTTTTAGCTGCCAAGAGCGGCGTCGGCGACTGGCGTTTGACGCTCTCGCCGCGTTCGGGTGTGAACGCACCATGATGCCATCTTAAGCTCATTCCCACTCGCCCCTCATTCCTAGCTTACCTCTGTTCCCTGGTTACTTGACCCTTTGCAGTTTCTGCACCAGAACCATATAGAGGTGGATGATGTTGCATAAAGCTTACTCAATCCTGGACAATGGTGATGATTATGTTTGTTTGATTGTGGGTGTTGTAGTTTTGACATGTTATGAAATTAGCGCGAGTAATAGAGCTGTGCAAGACTGTCATCATCATAACTGGATCCAAGATTCAAGATTATTTATTATCACCATACTAAGTACAATAAAATTAGAGCGATCTTTACGTTGCAACTAAACTTTAAATTTTTAAGAATTGAAATACAGTGGAACCTTGGATTGCGAGTAACGCAGTTTGTTCAGCAAGGCGAGCAAAGATTTTTAATAAACTGTGACTTGAAAAACAAGCAAGTTTTGGGTTACGCATCATGTGATCACATGAGCGTCATGTGATCACAACTGAGCCAACGGTTTTTCTCTCTTTTACACTGCGGAATTGTGGGTAATCATCTCCCCTGCTGGGTCTTAGTGCTCGTCTCTCACTGGTATAATCAACATCCATGCACGTGTGTACTGTTTACTATAACACCGTGACCACGTGTGTGTGCGTAAAATATATCAGAGAGTTCTACCGTACAGAAAAACAGACAGACATGTACGTAGGGTTCAACCTGAAATAATAATAATAACACTCATTACATTAAAGATCAGCAGATTATTATTAGCTTTAACATTTTAAATATTTCTACAAACACATTTTGTTCATTTCTGTATATACACATTTTGAGACTAGTTATGTAATGCATAAGTCTGCCATTGTCAGTGTGTCATACGGGAAAGTCCAGTCGATCCTCACGTGTGATTTTTTGAACATGTGCAGTGATGCTGCTGAGTTGTCCCCAGGCTGCTGACCCAGGAACAGAAGGAACATTGTGTCAAAATCTGCCAAGAACTCCGTCAGCGTGCTGTGGATGACTCATTCTTCATGTCGAGGATCATTACTGGTGATGGAACTTTGGTGTACTGGTACGACCCCTGAGACAAACCAGCAGTCTTCACAGTGGAAGATGGGTCTGGAGATCAATCAAGTGCACACTCATCTACTTTTTCGACATTCGCGGCCTTGTGCATCGAGAATTCATCCCAAGGGTCAGACCATCAATAAAGGCTTCTCCTGCCAGGTCTTAAGGCATCTCGGGGAGGATGTATGGAGAAAAAACAGATGAAGCAACAGTGAGTCCATAGAGCAGAAGGCATCAGGATCAATGGTTAGAATGAACTTTCCTACTTGTACAATTCTTGCATTATTGTATTTCAAACATGTATATACACAATGTGCATATATGTGTATAATGTATAACACAATGTATAATGGGCACAATTACACCACATGCACATGTGTATGAATCTGAAATTGTAAAAAACACATTAATGCCTTTCAACCTCTCGTAAGATACGTAACATATCTCATATTAGTTAGTCTTAACTAGACACAAGTTTGTATTTGTAAAGTTCTGATTCTCGTTCAGATAGATAGATAGATGTTTACAGTGATGAGGTAAAAGGTTTTTTATATTTTTACAAGATTTGGTCTTATCTGGAGGTGGAGCAATACGCATCAAGAGAAAATCAATGGAGGAGCAAGAAGCTGTGGAGGGAAGAAAAACTTTCAAAGTTCATTGTCCATCAGACATCTCCAGAGGTGGATATGGCATGAATAATAATTATATTAATTTTTAAACCCAAATTTGTTATATTATATTATATTATATTATATTATATTAGATTCGATTCGATTCGATTCGATTCGATTAAGGGGGAAGTTCAGGGGCCAGAGCACCAGCATAAAAATTTGTGCTCCAATCCAAAACACAGAGCTGAACTTCTTGAATCTGCACAATCAGGCAAATCAGTCTGCAGTAATTGATAGATCATTTATAATGTGACTTGATAAAACAGTGGACCAACACCAGCAGATGACATGACACCCCAAATCACAGACTGTGAAAACGTCACACTGGACTACAAGCAACTTGGATTCTGTGCCTCTACACTCTCCTTCCAGACTCTGGGAGCTTAATTTCCAGATGAAATTCTCTTTGCACCACTGAGGAACAGTCCTTTTCTCCATAGCCCAGGTAAGATGCCTGTGATGTTATCTATAGTTCAGGAGCGGGTTTATACTAGGAATTCAATAGTTGTATGTACGCATTTCCTGAAGATGTCTTTTGCTACACTGACTCCAGCCTCACCCCACTCTTTGTGAAGCTCTCCCAAGGTCTTGATTCGGCTTCGCTTGACAATCTTCTTAAAGCTGTGGTCATCCCTTTTTCTTGCTTGTTCAACTTTTTCTTCTAAACAGACTATGTCCATAATGTGGTGCTCAGTAAAAAAAATAAAAAATAAACAGGAACCATATATGACAGTAGTTGCAGCGGTCAGATGTAAAAATGAAAACTTCAGATCCATATTCAATTAATTTATTCCTGTGTTCTCGTTTACTGTAATTTCAGCTCTCTCTTTATTTCAGCATCAATCTGCTTCCTGTTGGTTCTCACCCTGCCTCAACATCTCTTGGTTCTCTGGTGGGTCAATGATTACATTGGTGCCATCTATTCAATTCAATTTAATAAAATTTTATTTGTATAGCGCTTTTAACAATTGTCATTCTGTATGAATCAGAATGATCAGGTTGTCATTTTGAGTCTATAGATTGGACATACCTGCTTCCATTCCATATGAAAAATGCAGTACAATAATTAATTAAAGGATCAGCTGAGATCAATACTGGTCAGCAGTGCAAGTCTTTAAGTCTTTTTTTTTTTTTTTTTTTGCTAAAATATACAAGTGTTTTAAAGTACAATTGAAAGCAAAAAGCAACAGAGAGTAAGAAGAAAGAAATATGAAAAATGAAAAAGAAAAATTACAATAAATATGTAATCCTTATGCTCTGGCACAGAGGACCCTGTACCCTGCCATGTGCCTAAGTCTCCTGGCCCCCGTGACCCTGAATACAGGATTAAGCGGTATAGATGATGAGTGAGTGAGTAACACCATCCTATAAGTTGTGTTTATTTCATGAAAGAAATAATTTTCACACTTTTTCACCCTGGTAAATATTGAGAAACTAAATGAAATGAATCCTGAAACATTAAACAGAGTTTTGTAAGAGAAACTATTAGCTGAGCCCAGACACGACACCAGCAGCAGCACTGCACAGGTGAGGAGTTACACACAGGTACATAAAAACTGTAACATCAGTGGAAAAGATGAACAAGATTCATTTACATTTGCAGCTCGATACTAAGGCTGCACGGTTTTCTACAAAATAATTTAAAAAACATTGCAATTTCAATTTGAACTGTGATATGGAAGTATAGAAGCTTATAGACGTTAACAAAAAGAATCCCAGATTTTTATTCAATACCGTAGCAAAATTAACTATAAAGAAGACCACTGCAGAAATCTCTAGAACAACAACATACAGTAGTGAGGACTTCATGAACTTTTTCAATAAATGCTCGCTCATCAGGGACAGTCTTATCATTCTGATTCATACACATTCACATTTCATACAGCCTTAAATAATTCTTTTGATTGTGTAAAGCTGCTTTGCGACAATGACAACTGTTAAACGTGACATACCAATAAAATTGAATTGAATTAAAGTATTAAATGTACCATTTAGTATTGAAATGTATCGTGATTCTTTTGTGTGCTGATTCACGTTTCTCCACACAAACTCCAAAACTGATATTTTTAAAACTTTTTACATTTAGATTAGAACCAGTTGATCGGTCAGACCCGTCTGGTGTTCAGTGTGATTGGGCGTGGCCATTCTGTACCGAGCACAGAAGTTTCAGAGTGACAGAAACGTTATGGTGTTACTTTATCAAACATCACACACGTTAAAAGCGTCCGATCTACCTCCATACTCTGGGAGACGATTAGTCTTAAACCCACTCATTACACACACAATCACTGTCAGGTTGAGTTTTGAGACATTGGAGGCAGTGAAACATCAGGTGACACATTCTGAACTATTTATTTTATATAACGTGTGGTTAGAGTGAATTATTTGCTAAGTTTGTTTTAGAAATAATTATAGAGGATGACAGAAATATGTGCTGTTTAGTTAAATGTTAAATTCTTGTAGTTGAAGTTAGTTTGAATTATTTAAATGCCGTGCTTGGTTTTTATATGAGAAATGTTATAAGGAACGTGCTACATTTAGTTACTCACTCAGTGGTTCCCACACAGAGTGTACATGGGAGGGCCGCACAGGTATATTAATAGATGCAAGTATATTTGCAGAGCCTGTTTTAAAAACCTTTTGGAATTTCATGGTTTTCTGCATTAATTTGTCATAAAATGTGATCTGATCTACATCCAAGTCATTGACAAATATCATGTGCCTGAAATAATAACACAAAAAAATTCTTTAATTGGGAACAACCATAAAAATCTCATAGTGCTAGTGGAACGAGTATTTGAATCCTTGAGTTAATGACGTCAATAAAGCTAATTGGAGTCAGCTCTTAGCGTTCCTGGAGTATTGTTAAGACAATGAGTTTGGAGGTGTGGACTAGGGCTACTATAACTGATTAAAAACCATGTAAACCTTTTTGAGTTTGCACAAGAAGAATGTGCTCAAGTGAGTCATACCTTACCAACAAGAGCTTTCTGATGATCCATGATCAAGAATTATTGATTTTCATGTACATGAAGCTGGAAAGGGATACAATGTGATTTCAAAGACTTTACAGTTTACAGCAAAGGGAGACACTCTGTGACTGTGGCTACTCTATCAAAAGGTAGACACCCAGTCAAAATGACGTGAAGGGCACAACAAAGACTCTTCAGTGAGGTAAAGAAACAACCTGGTGACCCAAAACACCAGAACAGGTCCATAACATAATGGCTTCAGAAAAACAAAAGTGGAGTGGCCAAGTCAGAGACCAGACCTCAACCCAAGAGAGTCACACAATGAGACATTCAAAGAATATGACAGAGGTAAAGCAGTTCTGCCAGGAAGAATGGGCCTAAATTCCTCCAGGACCAGGGGTTGACTTACTTTTTCCACTACCATTTTGTACCATTTACATCTTAATTATTACCATTTAAAAACACCAACCAAGGTATACTATATATAGATAATCTTCCCAAGAAAATTTCAGACATGATAAACATCGTTATTATTATGTGTGATATACACAGTATATACTGGTCATTCAACAGAAGACTTTTAGTGATAAAAATCTCCTGAAATGTAGTTCTTCTTTCACAACTAGAAACTCTACTTTAATAGCAATGAAATACTTTTAAACTTTATGAATCCATAAAAAGTAGAATTAATTTTTTAAAAATTTAAATACATTTTTATACTGATGTTACTTCTCTCCCCGATAACACCAATGAAAAATTACAACTAATTACGAAATGCCTTCCATGAATAAGACATCATGGTTATCAAATATGTAAAAATCTATTCATTATTAAATGTAATCAGTTTTAATGTCCAATTTTTGACAGGTATAATTATAAAATGAGTAACAACAATGATGGACTTAAAAGCTTCATAGAAAAATGCTAAATAAATGAAGACCAATGAAGAGAGACATCTGACACAGCTCCTAAATATGTCCAGCGCTCTTCATCTAGTGACCTCTGACTCGGGAACAGTTTCTAAATGTCAAATGTATTTCAACATAAAACTCTTTTTGTGTAACATTAACACCAATTACATAGTGTAGAGATATTTAATTCATATTATTAATTATCATGGCGGCACAATGGCTTAGTACTTAGCACTGTTGCCTTGCACCTCCAGAGTCGAAGGTTTAATTCCCACCTCGGGGTCTGTGTGCATGGAGTTTGCATGTTCTCCCCGTGCTTGGTGGGTTTCCTCCCACAGTCCAAACACATGCAGATTAGACTAATTGCCATTTCCAAATTGCCTGTAGTGTGTGAATGAGTGTGAATGTTGACAGGACGTCCCACCACGGTCATGCAAAATAGGAATAAATACAATGGTAACCATTGGAGTACACAGTCCCTGTGATTGGACTACAGAGGTTCCATGATGGATGGATGGATGGATTAATAATCAATCGTTTCATGACTTTAATGTTTATTTTATATGATACTGATGTTATTGTAAATGAGATTTATTTCATGAAAAAAATATTTAGATGAAAAGTATACACTCCCATTTACAAATGACAAGATTTTTCTTTGAACTTAGCCTTTTTTAAAATAAAATGCTACAATTAAGTATTGATTGTTACAGTTGTTGTTAGTCTTTCACAGCAGACTATCTGATGGCACAGGTTTTACCCCGGATGCCCTGCCTGACGCAGCAGTGCAGGTTTGTGCCCTGGATGGTAATCGAACCCGAGCCTTCCGCATGGCACTGAGAAAATGTATTTCATTATTTAAAAGTACATATTGTATTTTCTAAACATACACAACTAACGTGTCTGTTATGTTGATTTATTTGTATTCTTATACTTATACTCAATATACATCTAAACATGGTTTATACTATTTTTTAAAAAGAAATAAAGCTTTACAATAAATAAATGAAACACTCACCAGGTTTATCATTAGACCTCTGCAGTTGTTCTGCAGAGATGCGCTTTGTTATTCCACCCAGGTGTGACAGCGCAATCAGTGCGCGTTCACGGGAGGGCTGTGTCCCATTCCGGAGTGCACTTCACTACTAACTACTTCCTCGGTAACGTCCCTCGACAAAGCGCCACCATTCGGAACTCAGACCTCCGTGACGTCACTTAATCCGTACGTTACCATGGTGACGTGAGTTCCATCGTTACTGCTGCTGTGGACATGATGAATATTTATTAAAACTAATAAACTGATTCCATTACACAACGTGTTTCTATTGAAACGTGTATAACTTGTAAATAAATTCTATGATAAATTTACATCCTCTGAACTGAGCAGTTTCGCTCCCTGGCCGAACCCCCTGTGCAGTGCAGTGTAGTGTACTTCTCAGGGGCCTTCACGACGATCGGGACACGGCCCGAGACTATCACGTGGCTTTGGGAGTGAAGTTCGTGTGTGTGTGTGTGTTTTTCACTGTTGATTTCTGGATTAAACTACACCAATACTTTAAGGATACCCTTGTAAAGATACCCCATATTTTAAATGAATTTGAATACATTTAAGAGCAGATGATGGGTTTAGAATTTGAGCAAACAAAGGTGTAAAATAGGGAACCTTTGTACAAGTGCCAACCTTCTTACCTTTGATCAGCTTTGTTAATCATTTATGTTCCCAGAAAACATTTTTCCTTCAAATATTTACAACTAATACACTTCATAACATCCACATTTAATAATTTGCTTTCCAAACATCTTTAAGCCTCAGGTAATACCTTCTCTATATAGCTTTAATGTCTTTTGGCAAATAACCTTCTATAATTAAATCTATAAAGAGGATCTACAAGAAACTGACTGGGCGATGGTGTTGAACTTGTATTACCACAGTCAAAATGAATCGCAGGTCCACTGACATTTTAGTTATTGGTATTTAATGTTTAGGAAAGAAAGGTACTCTTTTTCTGTGTAGGGGATTGTTCAATTTTAAAAAAGTACTGATAAATGATGATTCAGGGCATTGGTGGCTCAGTGGTAGGTGTTTCGTCTGTCATGCGGAAGGCCCAGGTCCCATGCCCCAGCCACTGGATGCAGTGCCGGTCCCAAGCCTGGGCAAAATGGGAGGGTTGCATCAGAAAGGGCATCCGTTGTAAAAACCTGTGCAAAGTTGTTGTGCAAAAAAAACACAAAAGAAATCAGCAGAATGGTTGGCTGTGGTGACCCCTTGACAAAAGCAGCCAAAAGACCAACAACCCTTCAAATAGCATCACACAGATATGACATGAAGAATAACATCTCCCCATTCTGTTTGAGTTCTTTTATTTATTTATTTTTGATAAAGCAGCATTTCATACTATTGTGTGGGCAGGGGTAGCTCAGTGGTTAAGGCATTGGACTACGGTTCAGAAGATCCCAGGTTCAAACCTCACAACCACCAAGTTGCCACTGTTGGGCCCTTGAGCAAGGCCCTTAACCCTCAATTGTTCAGATGTAATGAGATAAAAAATGTAAGTCGCTCTGGATAAGGGCGTCTGTCAAATGCCTAGATGTAGATGTGTGTTCAAAACTCCTTTTTTCTTCATGCAAGACTTTTTGATATGCACAGTGTGCAGTGGTTAATTTCGGAAAATGCAGTAACTAAATGAAAAGAGTCTGGGTGTGTTTACCCATGAGCAAGAGTTGCATAAGATTTATTTCCATATAGACACTATTACATATGGACCAGAGATCCATTTAGGATCAAGTCAGTAACTGTTTAGACTATAACTTACATCAGGATCAGTGAGTTTATCCTCTTCACTTTATTAATTTAACTCAATCAGATTTAAGATTCTCTGTAAAACTGCAGGTAGAAATAGCTACATGTAGAGATTGTTTTAGCTCAGCTGGATAACTAGGAGTTCAATCAGCACAATCTTCTTCTCCTTTGTATTGTAGTGAGATGTTTATCCACCACCTACTGGACTGGATGATGGTAAAACATCAGTTTCTTCATGCGCTTTCTCTTTATTCTAGAGATTTAGCACCTATACAAGCCACTTCACTCAAAAAGGATTTAGATTAGTAAACAGACTAATAGCAAAAAAAAAATGAATCGTGATACATTATTTTGTGTTAAAGTTGATTCTGGCTTTCATTTACATTGATATGTCTAACAAACAACTAACAAATGTAATTAAACTAGTTTAGCTGAGTTTTTAGATAGATAGATAGAGTGGCGGCTGGTGCAAAAAGTTTTTTGGGGGGCGAAAACAAAATTAAACTTTTAATGCTCGCCTGTAAATAGCCATTTATCGGGTGATTAAGCATCATTACTACTAGCATAAAATAAAGGCATTGCTCACATGACTCACATCAGCCAGCTCCGCTTACCATAAGAAGTGCAGGAAAAGACTCGTTGAAAATGGTCCAATCACATGAGCCCAAATATTTAAAAACAATATTGATTCGCTAAGAACAAAAATGGGAGGGTTCAGGGCGCACAGAGCTGCGCCCGAAGGATGATTTGACAAAATCCAATCAGAGCTCAGCCTCAGGTCACATGCTTTTCAAAAAAGCACTCGTTTGTCCGGCGCCCCATGTACACGAACACAAATGAACGTAATACAGTTTAGATTTTTTTTATTGCAAATAAATTATATTAAGAAATACGGCAGAATATTGTGACTAAATGACTATTTCATTATTAAAATAAATATTATGTTAAATAATTACATGTTAAAGGAGCATTCTTCTCTGCCTAACTTTAAGGGGGGCGGCGCCCCTGCCCGTATTGACCGGCCGCCACTGGATAGATAGATAGATAGATAATTGATCCAAAATATACTTTGATATACTTCATTCTATTTCATGTTTTCAACCAAAACATACTGTTGCCATTAATTTTTATTTACCTGGCATTGAAATTCTGCCTTTAATTTAAATATGATGTTGAATGAATAATTTTTTTCAATGTATAATTAAACCCAATGCAAATATGTTAACATCACTGTAAATATTCTCATGCATTTCTTTAGCTCTCTTTAATTTAGTGTAAACGCATTATTTATGTGATAATATGTATGATTAAAAGTAAAATTTCATGCCTTCATGCAGCTGAAAATGTTTTGTCCATTTATTTGTTGGTTGATTGATTAATTGATTGGAGGTGCCTAAATGTTTATCCAAGGTTTTACCTTCTCTCAGGTTTTTCTTCTACACTTTGTCCTCTAGCTTGTTCATTATGAATCTAAAACCAGACTTGAATTTATGTAAAGCTACTTTAGAAGAATAGCTACAGTTCACTACATACTGTATATAAATCATTACATATCGTATATAAATATATAGACACATTATACGTTGTCCAGTGTTAAGCTTGATGAAAAAAATAAGCTTAAAAAGATCAGAAAAAACCAACTCATTTTTATTGAAAAAGAACAACATTTGAGTTATATGTTCACTGCAAAACATTAATTGGGAATCTCACTCACTCACCATCTGTATCAGCTAAACAAACAAACAAAAAAAAACTGCCCAGTTCGGATAAAATTTGTACCTTGTACCAAAATGATGGATGCACATCAAACACGTTGAAGGCATTGGCATGTATGGCTGCAGAGGATTAGTCTCATGGGAATTACTGGTGATGTGGCTGCTAACAGAAGCAGCAGGATAAATTCTGGAGTGTATAGACTGGACCTACTCAAATTCAGCCAAATGGTGGTAAAAAAAAAAAATAAAATACTGATAAGAGTGAGAACTTCACAGTACAGATGGATATCAAACAAAAATGTAGGGATGTTCTAGAATGGCCAAGTCAGTCACCTGAACCCAACTGAGCTGTTTCTTACTTACTGAAGACAAAACTCAAGGCAGGAAGTCCTACAAACCTGAGAGGCAGAGGTAGTTCAGTAGGCATTAGACTACGGTCTGGAACCCTCAACTGCTCATACATGTAATAAGATAAAAATGGAAGATACTCTAGATAAGAGCATCTGCCAAATGCATAAATGTAAACGCAACTGCAGCATGTGGTGATGTCCACGTGTTCCAGACCTCAGAGATGTGGAGCCAAGTATTAAAATAATCCTAATACTGTATTATTTTATTATATTACTATTAGTGTTACTCGATTCTTTGAAAGTGGAGGGACTAGGTAAAAGAATATGCTAAAATTCTAAATTGTTTAATACAGTGGAACCTTGGATTATGCATGTGATTCGTTCCGGAAGTATATCAAAACACTCGTAAACCAAATCGTATTTTCCCCATAAGACATAATGGACAACTAATTATTCGTTCCACAGCCCAAAAAAATTTAAATATAAAAATAATGAATATAAAATATAAAGTAAAAATTAAACAAATGAACCTGCACTTTCCCCTTAAAAAAAAAGGTAACAATAAATCCCGACAGATAAGCGTTTCCGTTTGTGCGCGCAGACGTGTGTGTGTTTGTGTGTGTATATCTGGCATTAGCCCCTCCCCTCTCCCTCTTCTCATCTTACACAGTAAACACCACCCCCCGGAATAAACAGTACACACACGCTGTACACAAACAAACACAAAATAATAGATGTTTTACCCGCAAACACGTGGTCACAGTGTTATAGTAAACAGTACACGTGTGTTGATTATACCAGTAAGAGACGTGCACTAAGACCGAGCAGGAGAGACGATTACCCACAATTCCACAGCGCAAGAGAGAGAAAAACCATTGGCTCAGTTGTGATCACATGACGCTCGACGTCAAAACAAGAAGCGCATATGTGTTACATGATACTCGGTACTCGAAATCCAAGACTTGGTTCCAAGTCAAAATTTATTAAAAATCTTTGCTCATCTTGCCGAAACACTTGCAAACCACGTTACTCACAATCCGAGGATCCACTATAAAATATTTTGTTAAAGGCCTACTATTTATAATACTTTTCTGTTTAATATATAAATGCGTGTCCACACTGTCAGCACTGATACAGGTTCTGTAACACGAGTGTAAGTTCCATTAATTTTTGCTTTTCTTCGTGTGGATGATCTGGTGTCTTGTAAGCTGACCTGATTGAATAAAACTCTTCCCACACTCTGAGCAGTAATACGGTCTCACTCCTGTGTGAATCCGATGGTGTACTTTGAGAGAGCTTTGGCAATTAAAACTCTTTCCACACTGTGAGCAGATGTAAGGCCTCTCTCCTGTGTGAACGCGCTTGTGATGTTGAAGACCACCCTTTCGCCTGAAACTCTTCCCACACTCTGAGCAGTGATAGGGTTTTTCTCCAGTGTGAATGCGATGATGTGCCTTGAGAGTACTTTGTCCGTTGAAACACTTTCCACATTGTGAGCATGTGTAAGGCTTCTCTCCAGTGTGAATGCGCTGATGGGTTTTGAGATTTGCCTTTTGAGTAAAACTCTTGCCACAAAGCGAGCAGTGATACAGCTTTTCTCCTGTGTGAACATGCTCATGGCACTGCAGGAGATATTTGAAACCGAAACCTTTTCCACACTGTGAGCACTGATACGGCTTCTCTTCTGTGTGAACTGGCAGGTGTCGCTTAAGAAGACATCTGTAAGGGAAACACTTTCCACAATGTGAACACTGAAACGGCTTATTATCAGTGTTAATGCACTGGTGTTGTTGGAGAGAACTCAGCTGAGCAAAACACTTTCCACACTGCGAGCACTGATACGGCTTCTCTCCTGTGTGAATGCGCTCATGCCGCTGGAGAGTAGATTTGTAAATGAAAACTTTTCCACACTGTGAGCACCGATGTGGCTTCTCTTCTGTCTGAATGCATCTGTGCTTTTGGAGCGATCTCTGCTGCACAAAACTCTTTCCACACTGTGAGCAGTGATGCTGCTTCTTTCCTGTGTGAACGCGCTGATGTTGTAGGAGACGACATCTGTAAAGAAAACCCTTTCCACATTGTGAGCATTGATATAGTTTCTTCTCTTTTCGAATGCACTGGTGTTGTAAGAGGGAACTACGCTGAGCAAAACTCTTTCCACACTGTGAGCACTGATACAGCTTCTCTCTGGTGTGAACACGCTGATGTCGCTTAAGAAGACATCCGTAAAGGAAACTCCTTCCACACTGTGAGCATTGATACGGCTTCGTTTCTGTCTGAATGCACCGGTGGTGTTGGAAAGAACTCTCCCGAGTAAAATGTTTTCCACAACGTGAGCAGTAACATGGCTTCTCTCCTTCGTGAACACCCTGATGTCGCAGGAGACGACGTTTGTAAATGAAAATCTTGCCACATATTGAGCACGGATACGGCTTCTTTTCCGCATGAACGTTTCTATGTTTCTGGAGTGAACTCTGATGAGTAAAACTCTTTCCACACTGTGTGCACTGATACGGCTTCTCTCCTGAATGGATGCGCTGATGTCGCTGGAGTCTACATCTGTAAAGGAATCTCTTTCCACACTGTGTGCACTGATGTGGTTTGACTGGTTCATGATTGAGCTGGTGTGTTGAGGGTGCATTTACTTGAGTAAAACTTTGTCCGGGCTCTAAGAAGTGAATAAGGCCCGTCTGCACTGGTTCTTGTCTCGTCGCAAAAATAAGAATGCCAAAAGTCATTTGATGACTGCTGGAGTCTCTTGCGGGCATCATGTTCCTTATCTGTTGTAAGAGGGGGAAAAAAATTGAACTCTCATGAAAATTATAAAACATTTTCTTTTTTTTGCTGAATAATTTATACACACTTGCACGTATGCACAAGGAACCCGGTATACATTTAGAGCTCATTAAACTGAACAACTTGTCATTGTAAAATGATTATTTTGGGTCGTTTAAAATTGCACCCAATGGATTTTCATGTACTCCTTTCAAGGGAGGCAACAGACCGTGTCTATGTGATCTCAATACATTGAGGATGCAAATATTTTTTGTGTAATGACGTTACAAAGCCAAATAAAGCTCTTAATACAGTAAAAAATATTATCTTGGACATCGCTTGTGCAGCTAATGTGTACACCCTACATAGCACACTACAGTAGCTTTTTCGTTTTTAGGGCCCAAGCACTATGACATCAGCCCTACGTTGTCATAGTGTGTAAAGAGCCCTCTTTTTCCTTCTAAATAATTTTTTTCCAGCATCTGGGGGTGCTTTTGGGGGGTCTTAACATGAGAGTTTAGGACCCTGGGGTGGCAAAGGTCCTTACCCCTTAATGGATTTTGATGTACTTCTTCTGGAGGATTTATACGATCACCAACAAACCGGGTCAGCTTGATCTCAATCCATTGCGGAGGGATTTTTGATATCTCAAACGGGTCAGCCGAAATTATGCCTTAAACTTTGTGGCATTATATTGAGTGACATCATAGTATGATGTTTTTTCCAGGCTCTGGGGCTTTTTGGAGGTCCAAACATAAAAATTGTCCCTTTTCTAAAATGATGCCATAATGGTACTGAGATATCCCCTTAAAATTCATTTGCCCAGTGTGCCCACTATCTTTCTGGTGCATCTGGGTGGCGATGGCGCAGGGTGCTTGGGCCTGCTCATTGTTGTTTGCAACTGTATTATTCTATTTGGGATTCAACCTCAGGAGAGCTAAATTTTTTGTTTGTTTGTTAGCTAGGGTGTCGAGGCTAAATGCCATAGCTGGATAATTGGTGACAAAGAGAAACATGAAGTCTCCACCACATTTCATGGTTTATTCTCATAGCATTTGACTACATACCAGTGCTAATAATTAAAAACTCTTAAGTTAACTAAGCTGACATTCAAAAGTGGAATAAATGAAAATATAAAGTAAATATCATATATTTGTCAGGACTGTCCACCACCTCCAAGGTTTTGTCTCCTAACCTTCTGGCTACAGAGTACTGGAAAGAATTTAAAACTACTCTATATACTACTATATGCATATACAGTTTTATTTTTTAATGTAACATACCTATAATCTAACTAATTAGCTAACTATTAACAACGTTAATTAAGACCTGTTTATCAGCACTATGGACACTATTACATATGAGCCAGAGATCCATTTAAGATCCAGTCATTAACTTTAACTTACCTCACGATCAGTGAGTTTATCCTCTCCAAATACTGTTATTAATTTAACTCAGTCAGATTTAACAGTCTCTGTAAAACTGCAGGTAGAAACAGCTACATGTAGAGATTGTTTTAGCTCAGCTGGATAAAAAGGCAGTCCACGAGGCCAAACAACAACAACTACTTCTTCTTCTCCTTTGTCCTGTGGTGAGATGTTTATCCACCACCTACTGGACTGGATGATGGTAATGTTTCCACTGTACATGCGCTCTCTGGTTAGTCTAGAGATCACCCATACAACCTACAACAATCTATAAGGATTTAGATTAATACTGTGGACAGATTAATAGCAAAAAATTGAGTGCAGCACTGAGGTTTTACTGTAACTTAATAGCTTATGAGTGTTCTTATGAATCATGATAGTTGTTTTAAAATTGCTTCTCAAAGGCATTTTATATTCTGCCTTGTTTGGCTTTCATACATACACTACTCACAATACATTAGGGATATTGTGAGATACTCAGTGGATGTCATACATACGGTGTTTGTTTCACATCTGACATTTATAGGATGGGGAGGTGATTGTATTGGGGTGATAGACACGCCTCATTTTATGTTTTCCATGTAATGGGCTCATTGTGTACAGGTGTGCCTTATATTGGGGCCAATATCAAAAGACAACCCTTTTCAATGAGGCATCAATTTCAACATTCTGTGGGTATAAAAAGCTGATATTGTCAGTACGTCATTCCAAGTTCATCATTCAAACAGCCATGAACACACAACATCACTTAACAGACGAGCAGCGCCATCTGGCCATGGCATGCCTTGACCGGGTTGGTGGCATGCAGTCAGATATTGCTTGTGAACTTGGTGTGACTCAAAGTGTCATCAGCAGACTTGCATCAAGACAAAGAACTACTGGCAGAGTTCATGACAGACCCAGGAGTGGACCCCTACGAGTGACAGACCGCAACCATGACCAGTACCTAAGGACCTATGAACTCAGACATCGTCATCCAACTGCCATACAGCGGTAGGCCCGTTTACGAGATGTAAGGGGTACTAGGGTTTCCAGACAAACCACTCGCAACCAACTCCACCGCTTTGGCTTGAATGCCAGATGAACGTTGCAGGTGACTCCACTGACACCATGACACCGCCGTGAATGTTTGCAGTGGGCACAAGACCATTTGACTAGGGATGGGTCGCTCAACACTAAGTTTTGACACACGTCTCGAGTTCTCGACACGTTAGTGCTTTGAAACAGTGTTCCGGAGCATTGCTTGAAATTAGGCTGTCATGTGACCTGTGGAAAGGAAGCTTCGTTACCTCACTGACGCATCACACAGGACTCAAACACAGAGTGCACTGTCCCATAGCTGCTGTCCATTTATTCCAATGTTATAATTATATCCATAATTATCATGCCTATATGTTTTTGTCATGGTGTATTATTGATAAAAAATTATAATAAAAACAAATAACGTTTCAATGTCTGTTGTGTGAATGTAAATTAAAACACCTTGCGGGCTCAACCACTGTTCCCAAAAGGAATAAAAGTCCTTCCTCAACTACAATCTTGCTTGCAGCTTGTAAACGGCGTCTTATTAAATGTACAAACAAAACTTACAATGAACAAAACATGTGAATGGCACAGCTGGTGTAGGGATTTTTTTTTACCACCAGATGGCGAAGTAGAGCCATCTGTGTCAAGATGACTGTGTCAAAAAGCTTCGAAGCATCAACGCAGTTTGTTGTAAAAGCTTCACCGCTTCGGAAGCTTTGTTCGGCGTATCCCTACATGTGACCTGGACAATGCAGCAGTGGTCTACCGTCCTGTTCAGTCCCGTTCAGTATAACTAAATCCCTAACTTATTGTGCGTAGTGTATATTGATATGTCTATTTATCTAATACAGTGCCTTGTGAAAGTATTCGGCCCCCTTGAACTTTGTGACCTTTTGCCACATTTCAGACTTCAAACAAAGATATAAAACTAATTTTTTGTGAACAATCATCAACAAGTATGACACAATCATGAAGTGGAACGAAATTTATTGGATATTTCAAACTTTAACAAATAAAAAACGGAAAAATTGGGCGTGCAAAATTATTCAGCCCCTTTACTTTCAGTGCAGCAAACTCTCTCCAGAAGTTCAGTGAGGATCTCTGAATGATCCAATGTTGACCCAAATGACAGGTGGATTCTGTTTATCACCATTAGTGTGTAATCAAGTCTCCGTACAAATGCATCTGCACTGTGATAGTCTCAGAGGTCCGTTTAAAGCGTAGAGAGCACCATGAAGAACAAGGAACACACCAGGCAGGTCCGAGATACTGTTGTGGAGAAGTTTAAAGCCGGATTTGGATACAAAAAGATTTCCCAAGCTCTAAACATCCCAAGAAGCACTGTGCAAGCGATAATATTGAAATGGAAGGAGTATCAGACCACTGCAAATCTACCAAGACCTGGCCGTCCTTCTAAACGTTCAGCTCATACAAGGAGAAGACTGATCAGAGATGCAGCCAAGAGGCCCATGATCACTCTGGATGAACTGCAGAGATCTACAGCTGAGGTGGGAGACTCTGTCCATAGGACAACAATCAGTCGTATACTGCACAAATCTGGCCTTCATGAAAGAGTGGCAAGAAGAAAGCCATTTCTTAAAGATATCCATAAAAAGTGTTGTTTAAAGTTTGCCACAAGCCACCTGGGAGACACACCAAACATGTGAAAGAAGGTGCTCTGGTCAGATGAGACCAAATCGAACTTTTTGGCAACAATGCAAAGCGTTATGTTTGGCGTAAAAGCAATACAGCTCATCACCCTGAACACACCATCCCCACTGTCAAACATGGTGGTGGCAGCATCATGGTTTGGGCCTGCTTTTCTTCAGCAGGGACAGGGAAAATGGTTAAAATTGATGGGAAGATGGATGGAGCCAAATACAGGACCATTCTGGAAGAAAACCTGATGGAGTCCGCAAAAGACCTGAGACTGGGACGGAGATTTGTCTTCCAACAAGACAGTGATCCAAAACATAAAGCAAAACCTACAATGGAATGGTTCACAAATAAACATATCCAGGTGTTAGAATGGCCAAGTCAAAGTCCAGACCTGAATCCAATCGAGAATCTGTAAAAAGAACTGAAAACTGCTGAAAAAAAAATGCTCTCCATCTAACCTCACTGAGCGCGAGCTGTTCTGCAAGAAGAATAGGCAAAAATTTCAGTCTCTCAATGTGCAAAACTGATAGAGACATACCCCAAGCGACTTATAGCTGTAATCTCAGCAAAAGGTGGCGCTACAAAGTATTAACTTAAGGGGGCTGAATAATTTTGCACACCCAATTCTTCCGTTTTTTATTTGTTAAAAAAGTTTGAAATATCCAATAAATTTACAGTTTTATATTTTTATGTTTGAAGCCTGAAATGTGGCAAAAGGTCACAAAGTTCAAGGGGGCTGAATACTTTCACAAGGCACTGTACATTAAGTTCAACTAGGAAATTAAGGTTTTATATACAGTATAGACCAAAGGTTTGGACACACCTTCTAATTCAAAGTGGTTGAATTTGTATTATGGCAAGAAAAAAGCACCTAAGTAAAGAAAAACGAGTGGCCATCATTACTTTAAGAAATGAAGGTCAGTCAGTCCGAAAAATTGGGAAAACTTTGAAAGTGTCCCCAAGTGCAGTCAAAAAAAACCATCAAGCGCTACAAAGAAACTGGCTCACATGCGGACCGGCCCAGGAAAGGAAGACCGAGAGTCGCCTCTGCTGCGGAGGATAAGTGATCATGATTATCATCAACAAACATGGTGGAGGTAGCTTTACGGCAGTGGCATATCTGGCTGCAGAGGGACTGGCTTACTGGTGTTGTGGTTGCTGATAAAAGCAGCAGAATTAATTATGGAGTGTAAAGACTGAATCTACTTTCTGTTCAGATTCAGTCAATGCTGATTATTTAAAAAAACAAACAAACAAAAAAACCTGATGTTCTAAAAGGGCATATACCTGACCTCAACCACTGTGAGATGCTTTTCATTTAATGAAGACCAAACTCAAAGCACAGTAATTAAGGTCTATTGGACTATGGTCAGGAAGGTCCCAGTTTCAACCCAAACACTCACCAAGTTGCCCCTGTTGGGCCCTTGAGCAAGGCCCTTAACCCTCAACTGCTCAGATGTATAATGTCTGCATAACATAAAATATGATATACAGTATTATGTATGTTACTATTAGTGTTACTTGATCCTTTGAAGTGGAGGGATGTGAAGGTAAAAGAAAATACTGTAACACCTAACTAGTTAGGGCAATATTTTGTTAAAGCCCTGCACAACATATGGCAATGTCCATTGTTTCAAGTAGGAATTGACTGCAAAGCTTTTGAGTCCAAGTGTTCTAAAAAAAAAAATATATATATATATATATATATATATATATATATATATATATATATATATATATATATATATATATATGATTTTATTACTATGTGGAGATTCTTTTAAACCTGTTGAAAATTGAGGGGCTGTTACAAAAACAAAACAAAAGAACTTGAGTAAACCTCTCTTTAATATATACTGTAAATCCGTGTCCACACTGTCAGCACTGATACAGGTTCTGTAACACGAGTGTAAGCTGTATTAATTTTTGCTTTTCTTCGTGTGGATGATCTGGTGTCTTGTAAGCTCACACAATCAAATAAAACTCTTCCCACACTCTGAGCAGTGATACGGTCTCACTCCTGTGCGAATGCGCTGGTGTATTGTGAGAGCAGCTTGGCAAATAAAACTCTTTCCACACTGTGAGCAGATGTAAGGCCTCTCTCCTGTGTGAACGCGTTTGTGATGATGAAGACCACCCTTCCGCCTGAAACTTTTCCCACACTCTGAGCAGCGACAGGGTTTTTCTCCAGTGTGAATGCGCTGATGTGCCTTGAAAGTACTTTTTTCGTTGAAACCCTTTCCACATTGTGAGCATATGTAAGGCTTCTCTCCGGTGTGAATGCGCTGATGGACCTTGAACCACTTCTTTTGAGCAAACCGCTTGCCACAAAGCGAGCAGTAATACGGCTTCACTACTGTGTGAACATGCTCATGGCACTGCAGGAGATATTTGGAACTGAAACCCTTTGCACATTTTAAGCACTGATACGGTTTCTGTTCTGCGTGTACTGGTAGGTGGTGCTTGAGAAGACTCCTGTTATGAAAACACTTTCCACACTGTGAGCACCGAAACGGCTTATTTTCATTGTTAATGCACTGATGTTGTCGGAGAGAACTCCGATGAGCATACCTCTTTCCACACTGCGAGCACTGATACGACTTCTCTCCTGTGTGAATGCGCTCATGCTGCTGGAGAGTAGATTTGTTCATGAAAACCTTTCCACACTGTGAGCACCGATGCGGCTTCTCTTCTGTCTGAATGCATCTGTGGTTTTTGAGAGATCGTTTCTGAGCAAAACTCTTTCCACATTGTGAGCACTGATGCGGCTTCTTTTCTGTCTTAATGCACTGGTGTTGTAGGAGGGAACTCTGTTGAGCAAAAGTCTTTCCACACTGTGAGCACCGACACAGCTTCTCTCCGGTGTGAATGCGCTCATGTCATTTTAAAAGACATCCGTAAAGGAAATTCTTTCCACATTGTGAGCATTGATACGGATTCTTTTCTGTCTGAATGCATATGTGGTGTTGGAAAGAATTCAGCTGAGTAAACGTCTTTCCACAACGTGAGCAGTGATATGGCTTCTCTTCCTCGTGAACGCGCTGATGTCGAAGGAGACAACGTTCGCGAATGAAAATCTTGTCACAATGTGAGCACGGATGCAGCTTCTTTTCTTCATGCACGCGTCTGTGTATGTCGAGACAACTCTGCTGAGTAAAACCCTTTCCACACTGTGTGCACGGATACGGCGTCTCTCCTGTGTGGGTGCTCTGATGTTGAAGGAGTTGACTTCTGTAAAGGAACCTCTTTCCACACTGTGTGCACTGATGTGGTTCATCTGATTCATGATTGAGCTGGTGTGTTGAGGGTGCATTCACTTGAGTAAAACTTTGTCCGGGCTCTAAGAAGTGAATAAGGCCTGCCTGCACTGGTTCGTGTCTTATCGCAAAAATCAGAATGCCAATAGTCATTTGATGACTGCCGGAGACTTTTGAGGGCATCATGTTCCTTATCTGTTCAGAAAAAAATGGAATTCTATTATGAAAACATTGTCCCAATACATCACAATTAACTATTTGCTTTGTCCCTGTATTGTTTTTACATTTGCATCGACACCATATTAAGTTGATCCTTTCCCGAGAGCGAAACATGCAACTTACTTATGTTGCACATAGGAAAATACTTTTTTTTTTTTCCCCGATTTTCTCCCTAATTTAGTCGTGTCCAATTCCTTCCCGTCACTAGGGGGCTCCCACATTAAGGCTACTACTACCACTCAGCCGGGAGGGCCGAAGACTATCACGTGTTTCCTCCGAACCACGTGACGCCAGCCGACCGCATCTTTTCGAACTGCTCGCTCGCGCACCGTTGGGGGCGGCGTAACACACTCGGAGGACAGCGCTATCCGCTCCCTCCGTTGCGCGAGCTCACAGACGCCCCTGACTGGCTGTAGAGCCGTGATTAATGTAGGAGCACTAAGTACCTCTCATCCCTCCCCTCTGAGAGAGCTCGGCCAATCAGCTCTCTCTAGACCTCCGGCTGCGAGAGGTTACAGCACCACCCGGGATTCGAACTAGCGATCTCCGGATGATAGGGCGAGCGCTTTTACCACTGCGCCACTCAGAGGCAGGAAAATACATTTTTACTTCTTTTTTTTTTTTTTACTTGTTAAATTTGTAGTCTGACTGATACTGTGGCTTAGTGATGGACAAAACTGCTATAGTATAAGAAGAATAGAACAGTGAAGAATGTACTGTTCTAAGTAAATAATCCATGTTTAAGTCATTTTTCTAATCTCTCCACTGTGATCTATTATACAACAGTTATTTCTGATGAAGTAACCTGATTGTACTACATTTTAACTATATGTTTGTATTTTAATTTCTGCACAAACTGTAAATCTAAATGCACACTCTCATCTAGTGCTGCTAATATTATAAACTGCAGCTACGCCAATTCTTTTCCACCTGTTCAGTATTCTTTCTACCCATCCCAAGGCACGTGGAGATTGTGCCAGCTCCAGTAGACAGAGGCCAACCCTGCAAGGATCCTGAGGCATCCAGAGAAGGACCAGCTCCAGCTGGATTTTGGTTTTGAGGCTACACATGCTGCTCCTAAGCTACCAGTGATCCAGATCCCCTCTGCACTCTGCACCTGGCTGACTTATCCTGGTGCCAAACTGGACTCCATATTAACTAAAACACATCTTCCGTTATACTTAACGTTCAGTCTCCTAACACACAGTATGAATGCAGATCAATCTCTGCTATCAGTTATACCCAAAGGAGGATGGTTTCCCTGTTGAGTCTGGTTCCTCTTAACGTTTCCTCCTACTGCTATCTCAGGGAGTTTTTCCCTCAGCACTGTCGCCCTCGGTTTGTTCATCAGGGACAATCTGATCATTCTGATTCATACACTTATATATATATATATAAAATCATTTTGTGAAGCTGCTTTGAGGCAATGACTGTCGTATATATTATATATATTTAATTAAATAAATTAAAACGGGAGGAAAAAACCCTATTTGGTGAGTGGAACAATGGTTACCTACACACTACACTAGGTTTCAATTTTATTCTATTTGGTATTCAACCACAGAAGGATTAGATATTTTTATAAGGATTGTTATTTAGTTGGTCTCAGAGGGAAGAGCGACTGCCAGAATACAACATTAAAAACCAGTCACAGAAGTACTTGAGATAATGTCATCTTACATATCACACTGTCTCCTTGGTAATCGCTTTTAAGTCATTCTCAATCACCTCTACACTGTCCAAATTGGTCTGTTGATGGCTAAGGCAAGCTACAAATCTAACTAGCTACTAACACAAGGCTGAATCTGGTTCATCATATTGAGACTGTGTCTGTTCCCCAAGCTAAACATAAATTTAGAAAGACTCAGAAAGTCTGTTTTAGTAATTTAATCAACATAGATACAACAAACTCCGATTACACTGAATGCGCAGCCGGCAACTCTGATCTGAAGCTAGGACTGTTAAATATTAGATCTCTCGCATCTAAAGCAGTTATTGTTAATGAAATTATCACAGATCAGGAGTTTGATATATTATGTTTAACAGAAACCTGGATTAAACAGGACGAGTATGTAGCTCTAAATGCAGCTAGTCCTCCTGGATACAGCTACATACACCAGCCTCGGCTAACTGGTAGAGGAGGAGGTGTCGCAGTTATTTATAACCATAATCTGTCTCTCGTACAAAAACACAGATATAAATTTAATGCATTTGAAGCTCTCTATAGTAACATAACGTCAGCTCAGTCGATCCCGCTAAGCATCATTTACAGACCCCCAGGGCCGTACTCGGAGTTTCTCTGTGAATTTGCAGATTTCCTCTCAAACCTTGTTGTTTCTGTAGACAAAGCGTTAATTGCTGGAGACTTTAATATTCATTTTGAGAATCCAGAAAACCCTCTGAGAACAGCATTCTTGTCCATACTGGACTCAGTAGGAGTAAATCAGTGTGTAGTAGGACCCACTCATAAAGCAGGTCACACTTTAGATTTAATATTATCCTTCGGCTTAAGTATAGGAAATATAACCACAATTCCACAGTCTGAAGTTATCTCAGATCACTATCTTGTCTCGATTAAAGCGTGTCATAGTAATAATGTATGCAGAGCACCGTGCTACCGCCTTAAACGTACATTTACATCAAATACCGCAGAGTTTTATCAATGATCTTCCAGAGTTATCAACTTTGATTGGATCGCCATCTGACTTCACAAAACTCGAACAGGCGAATGAATATCTAGAGTCAGCACTTCGTTATAGCTTAGATAATGTAGCTCCAGTTAAAAGGAAAATGATTAGAGATAAGAAACTCGCTCCTTGGTATAATGACCACACACGTGCTTTAAAACAAACCGCTCGAAAATTCGAACGTAAATGGCGCCAAACTAAATTGTTAGTATTCCAAATAGCTTGGAAGGAGAGCATCCTGAACTATAAAAAAGCTCTCAGTGATGCTAGATAGGGATGCACCGATACCGGTATCTGGTATCGGCATCGATACCACATTTTCTAAAGTACTCGTACTCGTTAAAAGTCCCCCGATACCAGGGACCGATTACACGGTCTGAGAAATGTCTATGTTTGAGCGGCGTGTAAGGGGTTAATCACAAGCGCCGAGGGCCCGCCCCCGAATGCAGCTCAGAGCAGGGAGAAGGCGAGGCGAAACGAGACATGTCAGCCGTGTGGAATTATTTCAAAGTGAATGACGACGACAAAACAAAGGCGGACTGCAAATTGTGCTCAGCGAAATTGTTAAAAATCATGTTTTTATTAAGTACTTGGTATCGGTATCGGCGAGTATTGAAATGCAAAACACTCGTTTTCCAAAAAAGTGGTATCGGTGCAACCATAATGCTAGATCAACATATCACTCCATTCTTATAGAAAATAACAAAAACAACCCGAGATTTTTATTTAATACTGTAGCTAAATTAACTAAAAACAAGACCACTGCAGAAATCTCCACAACAACATCATGCAGTAGTGAGGATTTCATGAACTTTTTCAATAACAAAATCATAAATATTAGGCAAAAATTTCAGGCTTTGAAACCAGACAATTTAAGTAATACAGATGGAATAACCACATCACATCAGAACTTAGAGTACTTTACTCCCCTTGAAGCGAGGGAACTAATTTCACTCATCTCTTCTTCAAAATCGTCAACCTGTATATTAGATCCTATACCGACACATTTTCTCAAACAGATAGTACCAGCAATAATAGAACCCCTGTTGAAAGTAATTAACTGTTCACTCAGTAGTGGGTATGTCCCCAAATCCTTTAAATTAGCCGTTATTAAACCGCTAATCAAGAAACCGGACCTTGACCCATCAGCTTTCTAATTACAGGCCGATATCAAACCTTCCCTTTATCTCCAAGATTTTGGAAAAGGTAGTATTCACAGCAGCTATGGTCACATCTACACAGAAATAGCATAAATGAACTGTATCAGTCAGGATTTAGGCCTCATCACAGCACAGAGACAGCACTTGTTAAAGTAGTAAACGACCTCCTATGGACCTCTGGTTGCGTCACTATACTTGTGTTACTGGACCTCAGTGCAGCTTTTGACACCATTGATCATAGTATTCTCCTTCACAGATTAGAAAAGGTATTAGGAATTAAGGGAACTGCCCTCTTGTGGCTCAGATCCTATTTGACTGATCGTTATCAGTTTGTAGATTTAGATGGTGACCATTCCTCATGTTCTCAAGTGGAGTTTGGTGTTCCACAGGGTTCGGTTTTAGGCCCACTGCTTTTTTCCCTTTACATGCTTCCTCTGGGCAACATAATTCGTAAACATGGTATTAGTTTTCATTGTTATGCTGATGACACATAATTATAATGTCTCAGCAAAACCAGATGAGAAAAACCAGTTTGCTAAAATTGAGCAGTGTGTGCGGGACATAAGAGATTGGATGTTAATTCATTTTCTTCTGCTTAATCCTGATAAGACTAGTTCTAGTCATAGGACCACAAGTAGCTAGAAGTAAGCTTTCTGATCACACTGTAACTTTAGATGGCCTTTCTGTTCCATCTAATGCAACAGTAAAAGACCTTGGTGGGATTATAGATTCCACCCTTTTGTTTGAAGCACATGTAGATAATATTACCAGGATAGCTTTCTTTCACCTTAGAAATATTGCCAAGATAAGAAACATATTGTCACTAAATGATGCAAAAAAACTAGTTCATGCCTTTATCACCTCTAGGTTGGACTATTGTAACGCCTTACTGTCTGGTTGTTCAACTAGGTGTATAAACAAGCTTCAGTTAGTACAGAATGCAGCAGCGAGAGTCCTCACTAAAACCCAGAAGATACGAGCACATCACCCCTATCTTATCTACACTGCATTGGCTCCCTGTGAAATTTCGCATTGATTTTAAGATACTACTTTTGACATTTAAAGCATTAAATGGTCTCGCGCCACAGTATTTGAGTGAACTGCTAGTGTCTTACGATCCGCCACGCCTACTTCGATCAAAGAATGCAGGCTGCCTGTCAGTGCCACGCATTATTATATTAACTACAGCAGGGGGCAGAGCTTTTTCTTACAAAGCCCCAAAGTTATAGAATAGTCTTACTATAAATGTTCGGGACTCAGACGCAGTCTCAGTGTTTAAGTCTAGGCTAAAAACCTATTTATTTAGCCAAGCATTTTTGTAAATAGATTAGCCTTAGGTAAAGGAGCAGATCTGGGGGACTCATGGACGTAGAGTATTCTGGTGAACTGGTATGTTTAGATGCTGTCCTCCCCACTCTCATTGATCACTCAGGTTTGTTGACGGTGAGGTGATTGGTTGCTTTACATCACAGGGAGCCCTCATGTCTGTGTTTCCTTCTGGCTCTCCCTTTTAGTTATGCTGTTATAGTTAGTCCTGCCGGAGTCCCTGCTTCCACTCTGCACTAAATATACTTTCACCTTATACATATTGACTGTGACCATACCTAACTGCCATCTCTCCTTATTTTCTGTTCTCTCCTCTTCTGCTCTCTCCTCTCTCTCTCCCTCTCTCTTTTCCCTCTCCCTGTCTCTCTGTCGAGCTATACATGTCACTCCTGAGTTGCCAGTGATCCAGACCCCTCTGCCCTCTGGACCTGTCTAACCTGTCCTGGAGTCCTGCTTCTGGTTGGAGATCTCATTGCATGGATGCCCCGTGTGGTCTGCCTGGATTCGTGTGGTGGCTGGGGATGGTTTCCATGAAGACTGTCCTGTCCTCAATTGATGCTGACAGCTGTTCTCAGGGGACCTGTGACTTCAGTTGTTCGATAGCTCAGGACTGGAATTTCCTACAGTCTACCTGAGCCTCCAGGAACAAACTGGACTCCTTTTAATTTAAATTAAAATTTTAACACATCTCCTATTATACTGAACTTCCAGTTTTACACATTATTTTGCTGATCAATCCCTGCTATCCGTTATCATCCAGATGAGGATGGGTTCCCTGTTGAGTCCGGTTCCTCTCAAGGTTTCTTCCTATTACCATCTCAGGGAGTTTTTCCTTGCCACCGTCGCCCTCGGCTTGCTCATCAGGGACAATCTTATCATTTTGATTCATACACATTGCATACAAACTTACTTCTTTTGATTTTGTAAAGCTGCTTTGCGACAATGTCAATTGTTAAAAGCGCTATATAAATAAATTGACTTGACTTGAATCCCTTTCTAACCCCTGATCACGGGCACTACTTGGTGTGTGAAACAAGGGATTTGACCTGAAACCTGAAAGTTAACAGACCTGATATTATAAAGTGGAATAAGTGGAAATATGAAGTATATCTAGTAAGCTTCTAAGTACTGAGCAGAGTCCTGACCTCTACTGGATAAAACACCTTTGTGTATTCACCTTTGTGAATTAGAGCTGTGACTGTGAGTCAGGTCTTCTCGCTCCTTAGCCCAGGTAAGACGCCTCTGTCTGTGTATAATTAATCATTATAAATTCTTACTCACTCTCACTCATCTTCTATACCGCTTTATCCTATATTCAGGGTCGCAGGGACCTGGAGCCTATCCCAGGAGGCTTATAGTGCATAGTGAATATTTTAGTAATTGAGTATTCTACCAAAAATGTAATCGATTAATCAGATAAAATGTACTTTTGCTTAATTAAACAGCAATATAAAATGTACTGCTTTAAAAAAATGAACACTTAGTCCCAGTTTGACTTGCATACACATATGAGAGGTGTTCAAGTCAAACTGGGACTAAGAGTTCCCTTTCATTTTTTAAAAATGCATACAGCATTTTATCAAAAATAAACTGTGTCATTATTCACAATACAAGGGATAAAGTTGCCCGAGATTAACTGCATTCCAGTGCCATACATTCTTATTTTAAAGCCTTTTCTCAGATGCAAAAACTAAAAAAAAAAAAAAGGTATTTCAAATGACTAAGTATAAAAAAAAAAACTAAGGAACACATTAAAATAAATAATTATACAAAAACACCAAGTTGTACAACTTAACTTTCAGAACTAAAAGTTTTAAAATCTACAGCTCAGGCATAACATAAGCCTTTACTGACTTCTTACTGGACGCTTTGTGATGACATTTAGGATGCAAAACAAGAGTCCATACAATATATATACAATATATTCATCAGAATATAAATGTCTCTCTCTTGGATATGTGTGCACACTAGCCTTTAAAGGAGCGGGTGATTGCAATGAAGAAAGGTAAGCATGTCAACATGCTCCGAACTGAGGCTTGCCCTGCGCTTTAAAGCAATGTTTCCTGCTGCTGAAAACATTTTTCATTGATAAAGTTTTTTTTTTTTTTTTTTTTTTAATCGCCCACTTCCATTTTGCAGCCCGCAACAGAACGCTCCCTCAAATCAATACAGCGCTAACTGTTTGCGTCTCCTTCCGCTTTGTGGGCGACGTAAGCGCTTCTTCTTCATCGGTGTTTACTGGCGACTTACATCCGGAAGCGCGCTATGTCACGCCAAACAAATAATTGCGCAAAAACATAATGCAAGCTTTTAAAATTAATTAAAAGAAGCTTCGAGGCAGAAGATTTTGCCTCGATCATTTTTTGTAATCAAATTACTCGAGGAATCGTTTCAGCCGTACTCTGAATGGGGTGCCAATCCATCGCAGGGCACATACACTCACACACTCATTCACACACTACGGGCAATTTGGGAACGGCAATTTTTTATGGGCAATTTGGGAACGCCAAGTAGCCTAATCTACAGGTCTTTGGACTGTGGGAGGAAACTGGAATACCTGGAAGAAACCCAGTAAGCACAGGGAGAACACGCAATGAACACGCAAAGTCTCGCTGGGAATCGAACCCAGATCCTGAAGGTGCAAGGCGAAGGTGCTTATATAAATTCTAATTTAAATTAATCATTATTAATTTAAACCTCGTTCTGCTTCCCTTAACGACTACCACCCTGTAGCCCTGACCTCAGTAATGATGAAGTGCTTTGAGCGGCTGGTCAGAGACTTCATCTCTTCACTACCGAAAACACTGGACCTACTACAGTTTGCTTACAGTCCAAACTGCTCTACAGATGATGCTATTTCACTATTGCTCTACAGATGATGCTACATCACTCACTCACCTGGAAACTAGGAGGAGGAAATGTATTAAAATGTTGTTTGTCGACACTATAATTCCCTCCACACTCACCACCTGAGAGTACCTGGGACATCCCCATCTCTTTGTCAGAGGATCTCCAACTTCCTAACAGGCAGACCATAGGCAGTAAGTAAGGGCAGACATGTCTCAGCCTCCCTCACCCACAGCACTGAAACCCCCAGGGCTGTGTTCTGAGCCCCCTGCTCTACTCCCTATACACCTATGACTGCGTAGCCACTACCAACTCCACCACCATTATCAAATTTGCTCACAGCACCATCACGGTGGGCCTGACCTCTGACAACGACACACTTTTTGCTCATCTTACGGAATGCTCACAAATGCAAATTGCGTTACTCACAACTCGAGGATATATATTATATATATATATATATATATATATATATATATATAGTATTGGAAAATTAAAAAAAAATTCAATTTAATTGAAAAAAAAAAGCACATTGTGATTTAGGTGACAATGCACTTTATAGGAGTGAATTGAATAGTTTTGTATACATTACAGATTCACAGCAACTTGTTTAAAAAAGAATAATAATTTAAAATTTGGGCAATTGAGGGTTAAGGGACCTTCTGATCAGTAGTGCAATGCCTTAACCACTGAGCCACCCCTGGCCCCTCTTGAATAGAGACCAGGGTTATTCGTCCCTCATGTAAAATGGCTCATTTAGATTTTTGTTGTAATTTCTTTTGTTGAGGTTTTGTATTGTGTATTGTCAATCTGTGCGCATCATTTTTCTGACCAGTTTGACTATAATTTACCTCAGGATCCTGTGGCCGTGTCCATAATGGACCACATCACCTTCTTTAGTTTTATGTTTTTTCGCTTATGATTATGAAAAGGCAGTGCTTTGATCAGTAATTAAACATTTTACGATGATGGCTGAAGGGATCATATGGTCACAGTGTATCGGAGAAACATACGAAACACACAAAAACTATTATTTACGAAAAACCCATATATCATTTGAAATCTAGTCTTCAAGACATTTATTTCTAAAGGAATAGTTAATGTGTTTATAGTGAACAAACCCAATTATCTTGTCCCGTGGCAAACTGAAGCACATTAATATGCAGTCTATCAGCACTACAGACACTATTACATATGAACCAGAAATCCATTTAGGATCCAGTCAGGAACTTTAACTTACCTCAGGATCAGTGAGTTTATCCTCTCCAAATGCTGTGATTCATTTAACTCGATCAGATTTGAGAGTCTCTGTAAAACTGCAGGTACAAACAGCCGCATGTGGAGAATGAAAAGCAGTTCACGCGGGAAAACGAGCTCTTCTTCTCCGCTTGTCTCGTAGACAGGTGAGGTGTGAGGTGGCCCTCTACTGGACTGGAGAATGAATAACCACCCATGACCTAAAACTAAAGAGAGAGTATTCAAAAAATAAATATTAAAATAAGAATGTAATTAAATAAGACATTTAAACGAAGTGTAAATTTTTCGTGTTTATGGCTTTTCAAGTGAAATCTAAACTGGCCAAATTTCAACTGAATGACAGTTAAGATCATTGAAAGATTTCAATAAAAAATAAGTTACAGACACTAAAACCTAAAAGGGCATGAAATTGTATTTAAGTAAATGTGTTTATCTGACAAAAAGATAAACGTTTATGCATATTTGCAAAAGAAATGGTGTTATATGATCCTATCTGAAAATTCACTTTTTAGCACCAATGCCATGTTTTGTCCGTATAACAAATTTCACATCAGGTGAAGATATTTTCTATTGACAATCATAAACTGAGAGCTTTCGAAAAAATAACATCTCAGAATCACTCTTAGGAATCCCCCTAAATGTTCATTTAGGACTGACAATATTCCTACCTTAGAGTAAGACATAAAAGTACTTCAGGAAGTTTCCCTCTCCTTTTTTTCAGTGAGGAGTACGACTGTGCCAAGGAAAGTGTGACATATCACTTTTTACAAAATTTATAGATGTGTGACTCGCTGCATGACATTATCGTAATCAGACTGCTCCAATCACAACTGTTTAAAGCCCTTATAGTAGAGCTGTGTGGGACTGTCATAATCTGATCAAAATGATTTTGAAAAGAAAGTGAAACTGGAGAGAGGATGAGAGCATTTTGCCGCCTGTGCAAAAGGGAGTAAAATGTAAAGAAATACTCAAAGCAATATTCTGCCCTACTCTTAAGATAAAAAGTGAGTGGACCAGCAGTTCATGAAGGCATTAATGCCACCTGTCAGTTCGCTGCACATTATTTGACAAACAAGGCAGTGCGCCAAGGATGTTATTTGGATCTTTTGCAAAGCCAGAGTATGTTATAGACAGACAAATGCAAACAGTGCTGATGGGGTTGGGCTCCACAACCAGATCATGGACATCGTAACAGAAAGCACACGTGAACACATGGCTCCCTCATGGCTCTCCTTGATCCCAGGAACCTTTATGCCATGTCCACATCAGATGTGCTGCCTGATTTCAGTTTACAAGGACTGAGCAAACACACACACACACATACACATACACAAACTCTTTTTGTATACTAGCCTTGAGTCTACACCAATGATTTACTGCAGGATGTGCTGATATTTAGGTGGCCTGTCTACAGGAAGACACTGCGTTACTTTCAAAAAATTTCTTCACCAAACTGGTCCCCTGGCTGGTTTATTATGGCTGGTCTATTAACCTGCTTTGTCATTCTCTTTCATCTGCTCTTCGTTGTCCTCTTCATCTTCATGGCCGAGTAAATATACCATTATGTTATTATTATACCTATACTACAGCAGACAACTTTCAGTATGAAAGTTGTCTGCTGTTGCATATTTCCACACACTATGAAAGAGTGCTTAAAAACTACCAGAAATGCAAAAATGTAAGTGATTAAAACATTAAAGTATAAATAAATTATATTAAAGTATAAATAAAGCATTACAATGATTGTATTTGCTAAACAGTGATGCATTTAATCTGCATAATTTTTAGAAACTTTGTGGTTTTTCAAGCTGTTTTGAGAATCCTGTTTACAAAAAGCTTACAATAGGGTCTCGAATACTGTATGAATGAACGTGTAGAGGGATCCATACACTAGTCTCGTTCTGGTTACACAGCAAGGGCTTTCCCTTGCATCGTGCATTTACTGCGCCCCTGGACTGAACATAACGAACTGAGAGGATAAGGCAAGAGCCCAGTAACTTGGTTGTGCTTGGTGGTGAGAACCTCAGTTAACATTTTTAACAATAAGTTAAAATTTTTTTTTTAACCAAACGCCTATTTTTTTGATGAACTTAAAGACTTATACAAAATGATAGGTCAGGCTTACCAATCTCTTTTTATCCACTTTGACACTGCTGTCCTCATTTTAAGACACTGTTTTTCATTTTCTCTTTTTCTGTTCTGCACGGCAGAAAATTTCCCTCTTCTCTCCATTTTGCATACGTGACTGTCTGGCAACTATAGGGGGGTGGGGCTCAATTGATATATATATATATATATATATATATATATATATATATATAGAGAGAGAGAGAGAGAGAGAGAGAGAGATATAGATAGATATATATATAGATAGATATGTGTGTGTGTATTTATTTATTATTATTATTTTACTCGTTTAAAATGCTAAACAAAAATAGTCTCTTAACAAATATAATTTTTCAAATATTTTAAAAGCTTTATTAAAGACAATTTTCAATGATTATTTTTTCACAATGGCGCCCCCATGCACTGCATATACTGCATACCCCATTTTTGCGCCCCTGAGTAGAGTCCAGGGCCCATATTCACAAAGCTTCTTAGAATTCCCTCAGAGAGCTCCTATCCTAGCCTAAAAAGTCCTAGCTGGGAGTCCTAGACTAAAATTGATTTAGAGCAAAACTTCATAGAGCAACTCTGAGTAAAGAAAGTACAAAAACTTTATCTTAGTGACGAGGTGTGGTCGACCCCGTTGCTAGGGATGATGCAGCAGTTCAAGGACTGTGATTGGTTGATAAAAAATAACCTCTGACCTCTGCAAAGGTCTTGAAATGAGCTCTTTGTGAAAATAGACTATATGATAATAGAACAGACAGTGAAATCATAATGTTTGTATATAATTCAATTGTATAATCATGACTACAGGCTACTTCATGCAAAGTTTGTTATAGGTTAAATATTTTAAAGATAATTAAACAGACAAATGTTGAAAATGTGAACCAATTTCCACACAGTAGTTACTACATTAAAGTTTTTACATTTATTTACTAAACTGATTTCATTACTTGTGATCCATTTCAGATTGATGGGAGCAAAATGTCTCAGCGTTTACCAATGTACATGATTGCATGACAGTCTGTTTAAGTTGGATGGTACAGTATGTAGCCAACAATCCAAGAGAGATGAAAGAAAGTAAATCAACAAGAAAACCAAACTGGACAGAAGAGCAGTGTTTACTTTTAGCTTTACGTTCAGTGTTTGGAGAATATTTCTTCCTTCTGCCATTTTGTCCTCTGCTATAGAAACTCTTAAGCCTCTTAAACGTCCTCCTCTCTACTCTTAACTATTTTTACCTTAGGAGCTGTTTTTAGGGCTAAGATGTTTTGAGAATAATTTTTATCTTTACTAAGATTTAATCCTAAATTTAAGGGAAAATTCTAAGAAAATGCCCCAATTCTAAGATTTTTCTTAGAATTTCGTCACTAGGAGAAACTTTTAGGCTTTTAGGCTTAAGAAGCTTTGTGAATACGGGCCCTGGGCTCGAATTTCTCCTTAAATTTAGGATGTTTAGATTTAGCCTGTTTTAAGATATTTGATGTCAAGTTAAGTAAAAATGTCTTTTTGCTTCTCTTCGTGTGAACAGCTTGTTGTCTTTTAAGGTTGCTTAATTTGGTGAAGCTCTTCCCACTCTGAGCAACTGTAAGACTTTTCTTCAGGGTGTGTCCGCTGGTGAGACTTGAATGGTGAGATGGATGAATAAAGCTCATCCCACACTTTGAGCCCTGATACGGTCTCTCTCCTGCGTGAATGCGCTGATGCATCTCGAGAGTACTTTTTTTAATGAAAACACTTTGCACACCGTGAGCAGATGCAAGGCTTCTCTCCAGTATGCATGTGCAGGTGTTTTTGTAAATTACTCTTCTGATAAAAACTACCACACTGTGAGCATTGACACGGCCTCTCTCCAGTGTGAAGATCAGTAGCAGCATTAGCTTGCACTAGTAGTTACTCATTTTAATTATTATCAATATTAATTCCAAATTATCCTGAGAAACATTATTCTGAATTAATATTGACTGCCATAATAATTACTAGCACAAGCTAATGCTGCTACTGATTTTGTTTCAGCTCACGTTATTAATTAAATAGTTTAAAAGATCATCAGTGTTAACATTAGCAGTGTCTAACTGTGGATTAAATGACATGTAGGTCAGTTTCCAACACTGGTTTCTCTTTCGCCTTGCTCTGGTCAAGAAAAGTTGAAGTTTAATGTGATAAAGTGTAAAAAGTCTCTCTGATGGGTTACTTTCAGAGTCTGGTTTTCCTCACGGTTTCATCCTCATGTTCATCAATTTGTCCTCTGGCTTGTTCATTATGGATCTAAAACCAGACCTGGGTTTCTGTAAAGCTGGTTTAGGGAAAAAAAAAAAAAAACATACATACATACATACATACATACATACATACATAAATATAATATATATACCCACCATATACTTAAGGTTAAGAGAGCTTAATGAAAATAAAAATCAGTTAATCACTAAAAACAATGTCTCTAAAATATGTTTATTTTACAGCATTTAGTTTACATTTTCATTGAATAACTCAATTGGATAAATCTCGCCTACACAACATTGTGATTTTAAAATAGAATTCATGAGTCCCTTAAAAGAATTTCAAACAATAACACCCCATATCTGAAACTATTCTGGCACTGTGGCACCTAGGCAGTCTAATGTAATTTAAGCTAAGGTAGCACTATGAGCATGTTGTTATAATGAATGTTAAATTGATGAAGCGTATCTGCAGATGTTTACTGAGAAATTTCTAATAAATCTGTTTTGCAGACAGAGTGAAATCTGGTCCTTAATCCAACAACTGTACATCGAGGCCAGCAGTTATAGTTTGTACTAAGCTTGTGCATCAGGATATTGTCTCTATATGATATTAGGAATGGATCACCAAGGACCAGACGATACGATATTATCATGATACCCAGGTGCCAATTCGATATGTATAGTGATTCAGTATTATAATTTTATAAATATCCTGATTGTTTTTCTAGATTTTCTTACAACTATGAACAGTCATCATATAATTCGCTCGTACAACAGAGGATGCTGTATTGCATTGTAGAGAGCCACCTATAGGACTGTAGAGGAATGGCAACATCAGTGTGGCGACACATGTAGTTCCACACAAAAGATTCAATATACATAACTGAATCATTTGAGCCAACCTGTACATGATATCCAGTGATTTTTACTGCCAAGAATATACAGTGATGTCCATAAGTATTCGGACAGTGACAGAATTTAAAAAAAAAAAAAAAAAAAAAACTGTGTCTATCCCACAACAGTGAATATAAACCAAACAAGATGTGACTGAAGTTTGGATTTTTAGATTTCATTTTAACACCTATTAAAAAGATTGCTTCAAAGTTTTACAAGGCATCTTCAAAGGCTCAAAAGTAATTGTACAGCAGACTGACGAGTGGAGTGATGGCGTTTTTTGTTGCTGTTGTTATTTCAGGACAAATTAAGGAAATAAAAGGTTTAAAGGTGATTCTGACTACTTCTCTTCGTGTGAACAGCTTGGTGTCTTTTAAGATTACTTGATTTGGTGAAGCTCTTCATACACTCTGAGCAGCTGTAAGGCTTTTCTCCGGTGTGTATCCGCTGATGAGACTGTAACGCTGACGGATCAGTAAAACTCTTCCCACACTCTGAGCACTGATACGGTCTTTCTCCTGTGTGAATGCGCTGATGTACCTTGAGAGTACTTTTTTCATTAAAGCTCTTTCCACAGTGTGAGCAGCTATACGGCTTCTCTCCAGTATGCATGCGCACATGTTTCTGGAAATGGCCCACCTGCTTAAAACTCTTGCCGCACTCTGAGCAGTAATACGGCTTCTCTCCAGTGTGAATGCGCTGGTGCTTTTGGAAACAGCTCACTTGACTAAATCTCTTGCCACACTCGGAGCACTGATACGGCTTCACTCCTGTGTGAATGCGCTGGTGTAGTTGGAGAGTATTATGATGAGTAAAACTCTTTCCACATTGTGAGCACTGATACGGCTTCTCTCCCGTATGAATGCGCTGGTGTCGCAGGAGAAAACATTTAAACATGAAACTCTTTCCACACTGCGAGCACTGATGTTGTTTGTCTTGTCTGTGGATGAGCTGGTGTACAGTGAGATCCTTCACATGTCTAAAACTCTTTCCACACTCTAAGCAGTGGTGAAGGTCTGTCTGCATTGCTTCTTGACTGGTCATTAATACAAATAATACGTCTTTTGTTCTTCTATATTTCTGGTTAACGAAAAAAAAAATAGAATCAGTATGATTAAAATACAAACACAGTCTATTACCACAAAAGTAACTATTTAATGTGTCAGTTTAATTGTTTCTGTTATTGAAGGAGCCTGCTGGTTATGAATTACACCTTAGTGACACACCTGTGACTGGAGAGTCAGATTTCCAAATGTCTGTGGTGTAAGAGGGACTGGAAAGTGCTGTTGAAGGACAATAATCCATTACGGGGAGGTCATGGCCCCAATAGATTAAATAATGAAATGAATGATTAGCATACTCTAACATACCGAACACCCAATATTATGTTCCTGGCAATGCTCGGTCTGTCATGTCCCTGTACAGGTCTTAAAAATGATCTTTATATCAGAGCTTTCGGGTCAAATTAATTTGTAGCACTTTGAGATGTGCTTCAAATATATAGTGCATTATGAATAAATTGTATTATTATTATTATTGTTATTACAGTAACTGTACAGAATAACGACTTCACTAATATGAAATTGGCATAAGAGCATTATGTTTTATATTCAGCATACAATATGAAAACAATGTCAGTACAGTATTTAAACTCTCATTGTAAAAAAAAAAATCATTTGTAATGATAAATCAAACTAATCAAATAGTAAACCTTTTGTTTGTCTTCTAATGTCCTTCTACTTCCCATGCCGTCTTTCTAGGATTGCACGTAAGATCCGAAAAATATGTGACCACTGTCCAGTTTATCGCCGCTAATGGTTATAAGATCATAAGTCCTTTCTGTTATTCTGCTCCTGAAACTACTGTGCATTTGTGTTGGTCAGAGAAGTGTGTTTTCTATGTTTTTCCTATGAACATTAAAACCCCATTTTCTTGTTTACTTAGTATTTAGTTCTCAAAAAATTCCAAAACTGTTAGCATATTTCATTCCATTTCGTTATTTTCTCTTTTAAGGATATGCTATTTATATGTGATATAGAACATTATATTCATTTTTTTTCTTTTACTATAAGGAGAATAAGGAATATTTATAATATGCCTCCATCATTGTTAAATTATTTATTATCAATTACAATTATCATAATTGTAAATGTATTCATATTAAACCCTAATATTCTTGTTCACCAAAAATTATCTTGGAAGATATTTTGAAAGTATTTGCTTCTCATCTGTTCTCAGGATGTTTCATTTATTTTGATTCGTGTGGTATAAACTTTTAGTTTTCACTTGTGGTCCTCCTCTGCTGTTTTATTTTTCTTTCCTGATATAATCAGCTAGCTTTTGTTCTTTTAAGCTCCCAGCTATGATGTGCCAGATCAGTACTGTTAGTAACTGTTTAGACTATAACTTACCTCAGGATCAGTGAGTTTATCTTCTCCAAATGCTGTTATTACTTTAACTATTAAGATTTAAGAGTCTCTGTAGAACTGCAGGTAGAAACAGCTACATGTAGAGATGGTTTCAGCTCGGCTGGATAACTAGGCAGCCCAAACAGAACAACAACTTCAGTTCTTCTTCTACTTCTTCTGTTGTGAGGTGTTTTATCGCCCCCTACTGGACTGGGAGATGACCAGTGATGTTCAGGATCTACTCCCACTGAGCTGTATCCTGTTCAGTAAACCTAAAATATGGATTAAACGACAGTGTGATTCCTCAGCAGGATGTTCTCTATTCCTCCAAGTCTTACCTCAAATTAAATTAAAATCAAATAAAAACTCGATTTATACAGCATCTTTTATAGCAAGTTGTTAAAAAAAAGTGCTTTACAATATAAAAGTACTAACTAAAACAACAAAGCAAAACAAACAGGTTTTCAGTCCAGAAACACAAAAACTCACCACCCCTAGGAGTTGACAGCCTATGGGAAAAATTAAACAGGTTTATTACAAAGATTTAAAAGTAGACAGTTTTAGGATAGGTGGCACGGTAGTGTAGTGGTTAGTGCTGCACCTCCTGGGTTTGTTTCCTGGCCAGGTTCGATTCCCGCCTCTGTGTGCATGGAATTTGCATGATGGGTTTCCTCTAATAGTCCAAAGACATGCAAATTAGGCTAATGTGTAATCGGTATTTGTTGATAAGTCCAACAAAGTGAGATAAATATAAAATGTTGTTGTTGGTGGTGGTCTTTCGGCTGCTCCCTGCCACAGCAGTCTGGTCTTTTGCCACAGGTTTCACACCGGGTGCCCTTCCTGACGCAACCCTACCATTTTATTCGGGTTTGGGACCGGCACTACATCTAGTGGCTAGGGTCTGGGCACGGACACAAATATACAATGTAATACATACCAATCCACTTAACATTATCTCTGTCCCCTTTCCCAGTTGTGCCATCATGTGGCCAAAGCCATACCTGCGGCTAAATAAATGAATCTATTATGTGAAATGTAAGCGTTGTCTTTGTGACTTTAATTTGCAAGGGAAATCCTGGACGCCTTTTTATCTCAATGCTGTTTTCCACTGTATTGGACTGTGAACTCTGTTTTCTTAGGGATTGTATTAAATTAGAATTATTCACTATCAGGACCGCTTCACGGGACAGATATTTTCTATCACCATGCTTCCGGACTGATTAAGTGAAACCAGTGAGGCCGACTAATTTATCCTGCACACCCACATGCACACACATACAATATACTGGACTATAGGCATTTTATACATTCACTTAAACAGTGAAAATATTGCATATAATTGTAAAAATTGGTATCTGATGCAGTGCAGTGTCTATTTCTTGTAATGAGCTACTTCAGTGATTTGTTCGCATCCGGTCTATCCGTATCTGCAGAAAACGATCTGTATATAAGTGTACATCAAAAAATCATTTGTGTTTTGTGAGGATTATTGTGGCTTGTAGGTGCATTACTGTCATTTCTGTCTTCCACATACTATACTGTACATGGTAAACTCTCACATTGATTGGCTCTGTTGAGTTACGCCCATCTTGAGGGAAAAAGCAATGTATTCATCAGAAGAAAGCGTTAGATGCACTGGCCTAGTCTGGCCCATGACTGCTCATAACTTCACTTCTACTCAACATTTTGATCTCATTTATGGCAAAGGCTTAACTTCAGGCAAATATCTAACTACTGCAAAGTTCCTGTCCAGTCAGTTTTGCATGAGGCTGTGCCAAAATCTACCCTGACAGACATACAAACAGAATTTTTTCTGAGACTGGTTTCGAGTCCTCCAGTGTATATGAAACATAAAGATATCACAGAAAGAGCGATTTCTGACCAATGTACAGACCTAACCTTTATTTTATTTATATAGATTGCATTAACTGCACAACTACTTAGTGTGTATGGTGGTAGATTCCCTATAGATTCTAAAAGGGAAGACATACAATGGATAGAATTTTATGTTTGGAGTCTGAAATTAGAAAAGCACAAACTAACAAGGAAGTGGTAATAACTGTCTTTTTTTGGTGTAGAAAAATCATATGAAATGTTATGAATAGATGGGCTCCTTATTAAAATAAACAAAATAGGTATTAAGGGCAAAATGTATAATTGGATATTGAATTTTTAGTATGGCAAAATGATAGAGTTCACAGTCGGTGCAGAACACTTAAGTACATTGTAGGGCAGTGTCTGCAGCCCTCTGCTCTTTAATATAATGATAAATAAATCTTTGAGGCAGTTGGAAGAACAGTAGGAAAATCCATGTGTGCAGACAATAGTCAAGTAAATTTTATTTATATAGCACTTTTAACAATTGACATTGTCGCAAAGCAGCTTTACACAATCAAAAGAAGTAAGTTTGTATGCAATGTGTATGAATCAAAATGATAAGATTGTCCCTGATGAGCGAGCCGAGGGCGACGGTGGCAAGGAAAAACTCCATGAGATGGTAATAGGAAGAAACCTTGAGAGGAACCAGACTCAACAGGGAACCCATCCTCATCTGGATGATAACGGATAGCAGGGATTGATCAGCATAATAATGTGTAAGACTGGAAGTTCAGTATAACAGGAGACGTGTTTAAAATTAAAATTAAAATGAGTCCAGTTTGTTCCTGGAGGCTCAGGTAGACTGTAGGAGATTCCAGTCCTGAGCTATCGAACAACTGAAGTCACAGGTCCCCAGAGAACAGCTGTCAGCATCAATCGAGGACAGGACAGTCTTCGTGGAAACCATCCCCAGCCACCACACGAATCCAGGCAGACCACACGGGGCATCCATGCGACGAGATCTCCAACCAGAAGCAGGACTCCAGGACGGGTTAGACGGCTCCAGAGGGCAGAGGGGTCTGGATCACTGGCAACTCAGGAGCGAACATGTATAGCTCGACAGAGAGACAGAGAGAGGGAAAGGAGAGAGAGAGAGAGAGCAGAAGAGGAGAGAACAGAAAATAAGGAGAGATGGCAGTTAGGTCTGGTCACAGTCAACATGTATAAGGTGAATGTATATTTAGTGCAAAGTGCAAGCAGGGACTCCGGCAGGACTAACTATAACAGCATAACTAAAAGGGAGAGCCAGAAGGAAACACAGACATGAGGGGGAACTGAGATGTAAAGCAACCAATCACCTCACCGTCAACAAACCTGAGTGATCAATGAGAGTGGGGAGGACAGCATCTAAACATACCAGTTCACCAGAATACTCTACGTCCATGAGTCCCCCAGATCTGCTCCTTTACCTAAGGTTCATCTATTTACAAACATGCTTGGCTAAATAAATAGGTTTTTAGCCTAGACTTAAACACTGAGACTGTGTCTGAGTCCCGAACATTAATAGGAAGACTATTCCATAACTTTGGGGCTTTGTAAGAAAAAGCTCTGCCCCCTGCTGTAGTTTTAATAATACGTGGTACTGACAGGCAGCCTGCATTCTTTGATCGAAGTAGGCGTGGCGGATCGTAAGACACTAACAGTTCACTCAGATACTGTGGCGCGAGACCATTTAGTGCTTTAAATGTCAAAAGTAGTATCTTAAAATCGATGCGAAATTTCACAGGGAGCCAATGCAGTGTAGATAAGATAGGGGTGATGTGCTCGTATCTTCTGGTGTTAGTGAGGACTCTCGCTGCTGCATTCTGTACTAACTGAAGCTTGTTTATACACCTAGTTGAACAACCAGACAGTAAGGCGTTACAATAGTCCAACCTAGACGTGATAAAAGCATGAACTAGTTTTTCTGCATCATTTAGTGACAATATGTTTCTTATCTTGGCAATATTTCTAAGGTGAAAGAAAGCTATCCTGGTGATATTATCTACATGAGCTTCAAACGAAAGGCTGGAATCTATAATCACACCGAGGTCTTTTACTGTTGCACTTGATGGAACAGAAAGGCCATCTAAAGTTACAGTGTGATCAGAAAGCTTACTTCTAGCTACTTGTGGTCCTATGACTAGAACTTCTATCTTATCAGGATTAAGCAGAAGAAAATTAATTAACATCCAATCTCTTATGTCCTGCACACACTGCTCAACTTTAGCAAACTAGAACATGAGAACTTGAGAACATGAGGAATGGTCACCATCTAAATCTACAAACTGATAACGATCAGTCAAATAGGATCTGAGCCACAAGAGGGCAGTTCCCTTAATTCCTACTACCTTTTCTAATCTGTGAAGGAGAATACTATGATCAATGGTGTCAAAAGCTGCACTGAGGTCGAGTAACACAAGTATAGTGACGCAACCCTGATCAGGGGTCAATAGGAGGTCGTTTACTACTTTAACAAGTGCTGTCTCTGTGCTGTGATGAGGCCTAAATCCTGACTGATACAGTTCATTTATGCTATTTCTGTGTAGATGTGAACATAGCTGCCGTGATACTACCTACTGTGATAGGGCAGTGGTGTCTCAGAGGGCTAAGGCACTGAGTTACTGATCGGAAGATCGGCGATTTGATTCCCAGCTCAGCCAGGTTGCCATTGTTGGGCCCTTGAGCAAGGCCCCTAACTGCTCCAGGGGCGCTGGACCATGGCTGACCCTGCGCTCTGACCCCAGTTACGCTGGGATATGTGAAGAAGGAATTTCACTGTGCTGTAATGTATATGTGACAAAAATAAAGGCTTTACTTTACTTTACTTTTACTACCTTATCCAGAATCTTGGAGATAAAGGGAAGGTTTGATATCGGCCTGTAATTAGAAAGCAGACAGGGGTCAAGGTCAGGTTTCCTGATTAGCGGTTTAATAACGGCTAATTTAAAGGATTTGGGGACATACCCACTACTGAGTGAACAGTTAATTACTTTCAACAGGGGTTCTATTATTGCTGGTACTATCTGTTTGAGAAAATGTGTCGGTATAGGATCTAATATACAGGTTGACGATTTTGAAGAAGAGATGAGTGAAATTAGTTCCCTCGCTTCAAGGGGAGTAAAGTATTAGAAGTTCTGATAGAATGCTGAATAGAGTGCTTTGGATTAGTGGGAAGGATATTGGCTACATAGAGAATAAAATGCAATGTGCAATAAATAATGTTGAAGAATGGGCAAACAAAAAGTGGTTTAAACTATCTATAGCAAGACCCCAATTTATATGCTTTGTCAGATGTCATAAAGACATAAGGTGCTGTGCAAAAGTAGTATGCACCATATTATCTGTAGTACAAATTTTGTTATATAAGTTTATTATGTCTGCATTATTATTTACAAAACCAAAACAACGATACACTAAGTTTAATGAATAAATAACATAACAGAAGAATATTTGCATTCCTGTAAACAAAGTGACATATTACATGACAGACCAGTTTTCAGATGGGGGGGGGGGGGGGGGGGGGACTCAATAATCTAGACTCCTTGGTTTGGCAGGAAAATAGAAAGGATTGAGTGGGATGAAGTTACTAAAAGAACTCATATTCTCCAGCATGCTCAGTAAAACCTGACTGCTCTTTTACTTAGAATACTGCACACATCTGTATCGAACACTACCGCTTATGTTCAAGCAAAGAGTTTCCACACCAAATATTGCCCGTTTATTGTTTATGTTATTACTTAGTGCTTTTTATATAAGTCTCTTTTAATATAGAAATGTTTTAAAAAAGCATCATTGCATATGGCTTTTGTTTGGACGTTCCCAAGACTTTTGCACAGTACTGTAAATAAAACAGCTGCTTTATTAGGTTGTTTTATTAGGCTTCTGATGGCCCTGCATTAAACCAAATCTACACTCCAATCCAACAGGCGGTGATAATGCACGTACAAGCTGGCTGTCAGAAGAAGAAGAAGATGATCAGAGCAGGAGGAGGAGAAGAAGAAGGGCTGAAGCTGTTTTTCCACTTGGGCTGCCCAGTTATCCAGCTGAGCTAAAACCACCTCTACATGTAGCTGTTTCTACCTGCATTTTTACAGAGAATCTTAAATCTTATCAAGTTAAAACAATAACAGCGTTTGGAGAGGATAAACTCACTGATCCTGAGGTAAGTTAAGCTGATCTCATTTTTTGATCACACTGAATAGAATTTCATTGAAATTACCTTTAAAATGCCACCAACTTTGTGCGATTTTACATCTTTAAATGAAGTTACAGCAATTGTAGTTCTGACAAAACTGACTCATTAACGTATACTGTTTACAATGTAACATAAACACGTAACAATATAAAGATGCATGATGTAACAATGCAAAACAGTTTTAAACAAACAATGCACAAATATATTTCATATTAAGAGTTTTATTTGATTTATCATCACAAATTAATTATTAATTACAAGGACAATAAACTGTAACAATATTCATGTCATGTCATACTCTATTTCACATTTGTGTTAAAAATCTTAGAATATGACTTTACTGATCAAATAGTAGGGCTGTATGATTCTTGCAAAAAATTTGAGTCATGACTTTTCTCCATGGGATTGGATTCACGGTTCTCTAATACAGATCTCATTTATTTCAATCAAAACCTTTATTGCACTCAATTAAAAAATGTCTACACAGGACTTTCACCTCTCTTGTTAAAAAAATACTTTTCCTTATTTTAGAACCCTTAAAGTCAAGAACTATAAATCTTTTGATCAGAATGTTAACAATAATAAATAATAACTAATAGCGCCTGTGCTTTTGGACACTCAAGCACCTTCAGCATTATAATAACAAATGACTGTTGTTGTTGTTGTTGTGTAATTACCTAAGCTATATGTGTTATTTCATAGTTTTAAAAAATCCAATTTTCTAATGTTCTAGAATGTAGAAAATATATCACTAAACAAAAAGCATTGAATTAGAAGGTACATGTAGTGAATCGCCAATATTCTAAATAAAAGTGGTGCAGCCCTATCAAACAATTACATTTCCATAATGTAAGGGACTACCACCAGAGGTCGCTGTGTGCACATGTTTGTTTTTTGTTTTGTTAGTCGACTCAGTTTCCCAGAAGGCACCTCGGTCAGGTGATGCGGGTGCTCACCTGAACCGAGGTAGCTCATCATTAGTATTGTTATAAATAGCTGGTTGTTCTGGGATACTGGGTCGAGCATTAATACTGTCAGTGGGCATGTGTTTTGGTTTGGTTTGGATTGGATTATGTTTTATTTTATTTATGTTAGTTTACCTGGGCTCTGTTGTGTTTGGTGATTTGTATAATGTGTAAGTGTGTCTTTTTGGTTTATTTTGTGTATTTGTGTGTGTACTGTGTGGTGTGTCTCCAGTGTGTTCCTTTAGCCTCCAGTGTGCTCCCCTAGCCTCCCGTATATTTCCTTTAGCCTCCAGTGTGCTCCCCTAGGCTCCCGTATATTTCCTTTAGCATCCTGTGTGCTCCCCTAGCCTCCAGTGTGCTCCCCTAGGCTCCCGTATATTTCCTTTAGCCTCCTGTGTGTTCCCCTTCCAGTCTCTAGTCTTCCCGTCCCGCCCAGTCTCTAGTCTTCCTGTCCCGCTTTATCCCAAGCCTCCGTGTCAGTCCCACAGGGGTTGAAATACATGAATGATCTGAAATGCTAGATATGGTCCTGTTGAGGCTAAAAGAGACTGTGTGTATGTGTGTCTGTCCAGAGCCCATGTGTATTTTGTTCGTTCCTTTTTGTTAATTAAAGACTTTTATGTTTAAAAACTACCCCTCTGCGCTTATGCTTGCGTTCTCTGCCCATTTTATATGGTATGCTAAATGTATGCTAATTTTAATTCTTTGCTCTATTGGGAGCATAGTGGATTATTGTCCCAAACAGCACTTTCCAGCCTATTTTATTCCTTTTACTCTACAGTAATGTGGAGATCTGACTCTTCAGCCATAAAAGTGCTCGCCCTATCATCTGAAGCCAGAGGCTTAGAGAGATCTGATGTTCCCATTTTGTGGTATTGAACCATGTTTCTTATTTTACATGATGCTGAATTATTCTTTTTTTTTTTTTGTCTTAACCAGAGATAAAGAAGAACAAAAGACGTATTCTTTGTACTATGACTAGTCAAGACGAATCTCAGACAGACCTTCACCACTGCTTAGAGTGTGGAAAGAGTTTTAGTCAAGAGAAGGATCTCACAGCACACCAGCTCATCCACAGACAAGACAAACCACATCAGTGCTCACAGTGTGGAAAGAGTTTCACTTATAAATATTTTCTCCACCAACATCAACGCACTCATACAGGAGAGAAGCCGCATCAGTGCTCACAGTGTGGGAGGAATTTTACCTATCTGAGTAGTTTACATCAACATCTCCCAATTCATGCAGATAAGAAACCGTTTATCTGCTCACAGTGTGGGAAAGGATTTACTCAGCAATGTAATCTCAAAACACACCAGCGCATCCATACAGGAGAGAAGCCGTATCAGTGCTCACAGTGTGGAAAGAGTTTTGCAAACATGAGTCATTTAAAAGTACACCAAAGAATTCACACAGGAGAGACGCCGTATCACTGCTCACAGTGTGGAAGGGGTTTTAAGCTAGAGCGTTCTCTCCAACACCACCAGCGCATTCACACTGGAGACAAACCGTATCAGTGTTCACAGTGTGGGAAGAGTTTTAATCACAAGAGTTCTCTACAGAGTCACCAGCTCATTCACACTGGAGAGAAGCCGTATTACTGCTCAGAGTGCGGCAAAAGTTTTACCCAGATAAGTACTCTCAAGGCACATCAATGCATTCACACAGGAGAAAGACCCTATCAGTGCTTAGAGTGTGGAAAGTGTTTTACTCGCACAAGTGCTCTCGAAGAACACCGGCGTATTCACACTGGACAAAAGCCGTATCCCTGCTCAGAGTGTGGAAAATGTTTTACCCGATCAAGTCATCTTAAAAGACACCAAGCGTTTCACACAGGAGAAAGACAGTATCACTGCTTAGAGTGTGGAAAGAGTTTTACTCATACTAGTGCTCTCAAAGAACACCAGCGTATTCACACTGGACAAAAGCCATATCGCTGCTCAGAGTGTGGAAAATGTTTTACTCAATCAGGTAGTCTTAAAAGACACCAATCTGTCCATATAAAGAGAAGCAAACAACAGAGACCCAGTGAATCACCTCTGAATTATTTTTCTTCTTAATTTATCATAAAAAATGGACCATCACGCTACTTACAGTCTGCTGTCCAATTACTTCTGAGCTTGTGAAAAGGGAGGGACTTTCTAAAAAAAAAAGTAATTCTTACACAGTTAATGCAATGTTTTAATAGGTACTGTATTAAATTAAAACTGAAAGCAACACTTCAGTCACATTTTGGTTACTTTTAAATCCACTGTGGTGATGTAGAGGCACGACAATAAACATTGTGTTACTGTCTGATTATTTCTGGACCTGACTGTGGTAGTTAATATCGCTGGATATCATTTAGGGACAATATCCTGTAGCACAAGTCTAGTACAAACTGCTGGCCTTGATTTTCAGTTTTTGGATTAAGGACCTTCACATCAGAGATTTATTGGAAATTTCATTAACATCAATTATAATAACATCCTCACTGTGCTACTTTTAGTTTTGACAGGACAAATGTAAACACTATAATCTTCTTCGATGGGGGTGTTTTTGTTTGAAGTTCTGTCATGGGGGCCTTATAAACTCTACAGTAAAATAATAATGTTGTGTCCAGTTTAATTATGCAATGAAAATGTAGTTTAAACACATTTAAATAAACACATTTAACAGAAGTTGTTGATTTTTAGTGATCTGTTTAACTGAATTTAATTTTCTTTAAGCTCTTTTAACATTGAATTAAATATAATGAGGCTATATCAATTTTACATTCACATTTAGGCCCAGTTTGTCTGGTATGCCAATAGCCCATTGTGAGGTCGAGTGTGGATATAAATTGTTCCCAAATTTCCCAAACGTTTCACCAGATCATCCACATGTGGAATCGGGTACACAGCGAAGGCTGGAAGTCATTATAAAGCCTGGTCACAGTCAGACTTGGCCACTGTGACGATGGGGCTGGAACAGGGCTAGTTGACTCCTCAATGATGCCATGCCCCTACATGCTGTCCACCTCAGCGTTAATAGCATGATGGCGAGGCACTGGCGAATGACTGCGCTAGGCAGTGTTTTAATATCATGCCACACAAGGTGATTCAGCCATGGTTCATTGAAGAACACATCCAAAAACTGATTCACAAGTTCACTCAGCTCCTTGTTCTTAGTAGTCATCAGATCCTCTCCAAGATGAACAAGATTTTGGTTTTGCTCTGTAGTAGAGAGAGAGAGAGAGATGTGGAGCGAGGTTATGGTTCTATCCACCATTTAAGCAAGTTAACATGATAGTGCTTAATGCATTTTTGTTTTGCCAGCTGTTGCAGTCGATAATTCACTGGGCAGACTTGTTCCACAACGGTGAAGGGTTCTTGCCAACGGGCCAGGAATTTGCCATTGACATTGGGGAGCAGCACCAGTACAAGGTCGACCACCTTGAATTTGTGCGGTTATGCTGGTCAGTCATAAGCACTATTCGGACGGGACTAGTTTTACTGGGGGACGTTAGAGAAATTTCTGTTCCACAGAGGTACTTTGTGATTTTAATCCCGTCTGAATCTGCCATGTCTGTCTTTTTATCACACAACCTCTGTAAAAATTCCAGAGCAAAATTGTTTCAGCAAACTTGGCGGTCCTCTGAGGAATCTAATCCCATCCAAATGCAAATGTCTGTGTTTGCCGGAAAAAAAAATTCCGAAACGCGTTTTTTTGTGTGTTTTGGTCAACGTGAACTACCGTACAATCTCTAGCGCTATCTCTAGTGTACAATCTCTAGAAGTCTCGCACCTCCGCATTGAGCCCCAGCCAGTGAAAGCGATCTCTGATTTTCTTGATTGTGTTGTTTATCCCAAGGTGGCCAACCACAATGTCAAATGCACCAGGTGCATGATTGTGTTCAGTTTAGCCCATGGCGCCACCAAGAGATAAACATCAAGTCCTCTGCGTACAGTATTGAAATATAGCAGGTTATTTCTTACAAAGAAATACGAGGCTTGCCGGGTCTGCGGGGCAGCTCTGGCTTTACCCTCTTTTGTTACCACTTGTTCCCATCAGTTCTGTAATCATGTATCTTTGCATTGTATGAGTGTCTCATCCTTTCTGACCTGCTGAGACAGTGAAACATACAGGTTAGAGGGATCATTAGCCTCACCTTCTGTTTCAGCGAGCATTTAAATATTTTATAATATTCTGACTGACCATACAAACCATCTGACTGGCGGTAAGTCGTGTCTTAGACTCCAAACATAATAGCCACATTGCAACTCACCATACTGATAGATGCGCACACATTGCTTGTCCTATAGAAACTGTGTCTGTTCCCCGAATAGTGAGAAAAAAGATTAAATTTGTTAAAATCCCTCGAAACAATCTAATAACTATAAAACCAGAAAAAGGCCAAATAAGTAATAAAAAAACCTTTCTAAAGTTTGGGCTTCTCAACATCAGATCCCTTGCGCCTAAAGCACTGATTGTTAATGAAATGATCTCAGATTGCTGTCTTGACGCACTCTGCCTTACTGAAACCTGGCTCAGACCAAATGAATATATTGGTTTAAATGAGTCTACTCCGTCAGGATATTTCTATAAGCACGAACCCCGTCAAACTGGTCGTGGTGGTGGTGTCGCAACTATCTACAGTGATGTTCTCACCGTTACTCAGAAAACAAGGCCCAAGTTCAACTCGTTTGAAGTGCTTATCATTAATGTTGCACTCAGCGAAATACATAATAAACCCTTGCTTCATTTTGTCCTGGCCACCGTGTACAGACCCCCAGGGCCATATGTCGATTTTCTTAAAGAGTTTGGACATCTGCTATCAGACCTATTGGTTAACTCTGACAAAGTGCTGATAGTAGGAGACTTTAACATTCATGTAGACGATGCTAACAACGCTTCAGCACTCGCATTTATAGATTTGCTAAATTCCTTTGGGGTTAAACAAAATATAAATAGACCAACTCACCGCTTTAATCATACGCTAGATTTAATTATATCCCATGGTATAGATGTCTCTAATATAGACATTCTACCTCAAAGTGATGATATCACAGATCATCATCTCTTAGTATATACTCTAGCTGTAGAACAGCGTAGCTGTGCCTCCCCACGTTATCAATTCAGTAGAAATATTAATCCGACTACTAAAGACAAATTCACAAGTAATCTGCCGGATCTGTCCCAATTTCTTATCAGACCCCTAAGTGCAGACGATCTAGATGAAGTGACTAGCAGCATGGGCACTATTTTTACCAGTACATTAGACACTGTTGCTCCCATCAGATTAAAAAAAGTCAGAGATAAAACACTTGCACCGTGGTACAACAGTCATACTCGCGCTCTAAAGAGAGCAACCCGTAACCTCGAACGAAAATGGAGAAAAACTAAATTAGAAGTTTTTAGAATCGCGTATAAAGGTAGTATGTGCAGCTATAGACGGGCTCTAAAAGCGGCTCGGGCCGAGCATCTGAGCCAACTGATAGCAAGAAACCAAAACAATCCCAGGTTCCTATTTAGTACAGTGGCTAGCCTAACAAAACCTAAGATGCCTGCAGGGAGTATCCCATCACAGCTTAGAAGTGAAGACTTCATGAACTTCTTCAATGAAAAGATTGATCTTATCAGGAAGAAAATAATGGAAATTCAACCTCTAACAACATCTCATGATCCAGTTCAGTCTAAAGCTTCACTAATAGATTTTCAGTGCTTTACAGGTGTAGGGCAGGAAGAGCTGTATCAACTTATCACCTCGGCTAAATCAACAACATGCTTGCTGGATCCAATCCCAACTAGACTTTTAAAAGAAGTGATAAATATAACTGGAGCGCCCCTTCTAAACATTATCAACTCTTCATTATATCTAGGTCATGTCCCTAAACCTTTCAAGTTGGCAGTTATTAAGCCTCTTCTTAAAAAATCTAATTTAGACCCAAATGATATAATAAATTACAGACCAATTTCAAACCTTCCGTTTATATCCAAGATATTAGAAAAGATAGTATCAGTCCAAATATGCACATTCTTGCAGGAAAACGATATCCTCAAGGAATTTCAGTCAGGTTTCAGGCCCCATCATAGTACAGAAACTGCACTAGTTAAAATTGCAAATGACTTGTTTTTAGCTTCTGACCAAGGCTGCATCTCAATTCTTGTCTTACTTGATCTTAGTGCTGCATTCGACACTATAGATCATGATATTCTCATAAATCGCTTACAAAATCACATTGGTATTCAGGGACAGGCTTTAAAATGGTTTAGATCCTACCTGTCTGATCGATTCCATTTTGTAGATCTGAATGGAGAACAGTCTGGTGTAATGCCAGTGAAATATGGGGTGCCACAAGGGTCAGTTTTAGGACCTCTGTAATATTAGACAGTAACTTATCCTTTGAAAATCATATCTCCAACATCACAAAAACATCCTTTTACCACCTTAGAAATATTGCCAAGCTTAGGAACATTTTATCTGTATCTGATGCAGAAAAGCTGGTTCATGCATTCATGACCTCCAGACTGGACTACTGTAATGCATTACTGGGTGGCTGTCCTGCATCCTCATTTAACAAGCTACAGTTAGTCCAAAATGCAGCCGCCAGGGTTCTCACTAGATCCAGAAAATATGATCATATAACCCCAATATTATCATCCCTGCACTGGCTACCTGTTCAGTTTAGAATTAATTACAAAATAGCATTACTTACGTACAAGGCTCTAAACGATCTAGCTCCCACATACCTAACCAGTCTTCTGATACGTTACAATCCACCACGCCCCTTAAGATCAGAAAACTCCGGACTACTGGTAGTTCCCAGAATATCAAAATCTACAAAAGGAGGTAGGGCTTTTTCATATTTAGCTCCAAAGCTTTGGAATAGCCTTCCTGACAGTGTTCGTGGCTCAGACACACTTTCCCAATTTAAAAGTAGACTCAAGACGCATCTCTTTAATCTGGCATACACATAATTTATTTCTTTACCTCATCCTCCAGTACATCTATCGTGAATGGCAACCATGCTAATTCTTTTCACCTGCTCTTTATTTTTCCACCCATCCCGAGGCATCTGGAGATTGTGCCAACCCTGCGAGGTTCCTGAGGCATCCAGAGAAGGACCTGCTCCAGCTGAATTCTTCTTCATGTTGGTTTGGATCTACACATGCTGCTCCTGAGCTCCCAGTGATCCAGACCCTCATCTGCCCTCTGCACCTGCTGACTCATCCCTGAGCTGAACTGGACTTTGTGTTAATTTAAATAACTTCTGTTATATCGAACTTTCATCTGCATAACACACATGATGTTCTACAATTTCTTTTATCTGTCATCACCCAGATGAGGATGGGTTCCCTGTTGAGTCTGGTTCCTCTCAAGGTTTCTTCCTATTGCCATCTCAGGGAGTTTTTCCTTGCCACTGTTGCCGTCACCCTTGGCTTGCTCATCAGGGACAATCTCATTATCTAGACACATTTTTCTTACACATATATACATTTCCATAAGTCTTCTTTTCATTTTCTTTTCATTTCTGTGAAGCTGCTTTGAGACAATGACCATTGTTAAAAGCGCTATAGAAATAATTGAATTGAATTGAATTAATATAAGATACATAAATTTGTATGGTCCTATCAAGCTGACAAACACAAGAACATGATGAAAAGGACATGTGAATTTGCATGGTTAAATAATGTACAGCTATTATCACTTAGAATGTACTCATTTTTGTTGCCAGCTATGTTGATGGCTGTATGTTGAGTTATTTTCAGAGGAGAGCAAATCTATATTGTTATACAAGATGCACATTGACTATTCTAAAATATAGGAGCTAAGGAAATTCAGCTGCATCCAAACCTTACATCACCAAGTGCAATGCAAAGCATCGGATGCAGTGGTGTTTGCATCATATTAAACCCTATGGATTAAGAATTGGGTGTTACTCAAGTTCATATGCTTGTGAAGGGAGGTGAGCTTTTGGCAATAAAGTGTATCTTAAAAAAATAACTGACATTCAAATTAAACTTAATTTTTATGTATCAGGGGCTTTAGATGTACAAAACCTATTTGTCAATTTCATAAATATAGTAAATGGACAAAAATATTTGGCAATGACATTTACATTTAGGCATTTGGCAGACGCTCTTATCCAGAGCGACTTACAAAAAGTGCTTTAAAGTTTACATTACTGGATAGATACTTACACTGGGTTAACTAGGTCAATAACTAAGTGCGATTAGTCTAACACAACTGGGAAGAGTTTTTTTTTTTTTTTTTTTGGGGGGGGGGGTGTTTAGTCCTGTAAGTACTGGAGAAATAGATAAGTTTTGAGTCGCCGTTTAAAGATAGTCAAAGTCTCTGCTGTACGGACATCTAGAGGAAGTTCGTTCCACCACCTAGGTGCCAGAACAGAAAAGAGTTTGGATGAATGCCGCCCTCGATCCCTGAGAGATGGTGGGACGAGGCGAGCAGTGCTGGAGGACTGGAGGGAACGCGCCGCAGTGCGTGGTGTGATTAGAGCAGAGAGGTAAGTGGGTGCTGGGCCATTTTTAGCTTTGTAGGCAAGCATCAGTGTTTTGAATTTGATGCGGGCAGCTACAGGAAGCCAGTCCAAGGAGCGGAGGAGTGGGGTGGTGTGGGAGAACTTGGGAAGGTTGAAAACGAGACGTGCTGCTGCATTCTGGATCAGTTGCAGAGGACGAGTTGTGGACAGAGGCAGGCCAGCCAGGAGTGAGTTGCAGTAGTCCAGTCTTGAAATAACAAGGGACTGAACAAGCACCTGAGTAGCCTGTGAAGAAAGAATGGGCGGATTCTTCTGATATTGTAAAGAAGAAATCTACAAGAGCGAGTAAGGTTAGCGATGTGAGGGGAAAATGACAGATGATTGTCCATGGTTACCCCAAGATTGCGGGCAGTGGCTGAAGGAGTGATTTGAGTGTTGTCCAGGGATATCACAAGATCTTGACCTGGGGATGCGTCACCAGGAATGAACAACAGTTCGGTTTTACTCAGATTGAGTTTCAGCTGATGAGCTGCCATCCAGGATGAGATGTCTGCCAGACATGCTGAGATCCGCGTGGAAACCCGAGTGTCAGAGGGAGGAAAGGAGAAAACAAGTTGAGTGTCATCTGCATAACAATGGTATGAAAATCCATGCGATAATATGACCTTACCAAGAGACCGGGTATAGAGGGAGAACAGAAGAGGACCAAGTACTGAGCCCTGCGGAACACCAGTAGAGAGTCTACATGGGGCAGATGTAGATCCCCTCCATGTCACCTCATATGACCTATCTTCTAGGTAAGAAGCAAACCATTGCCACGCTGTTCCACAAATACCAAGGCTTGTGAGAATAGATAATAGGATCTTGTGGTTCACTGTGTCAAATGCAGCTGACAGGTCCAGGAGGATCAGGACAGATGACAGTTTAGCAGATTTGGCAGCATGGAGCTTCTCAGTGACTGACAGAAGGGCCGTCTCTGTGGAATGTGCCACCTTGAATCCAGATTGGTTGGGATCATTAAGGTTGTTCTGTGAGAGATAAAGAGACATTTGGTTATAAACAGTTCTTTCAAGAATTTTGGAAATAAAAGAGAGAAGTGATACCGGACGATAGTTGTAAACTTCTGATGGGTCCAGGCAGGGTTTCTTGAGGATGGGAATAACCCTTGCTTTCTTAAAAGCAGCAGGAACATGACCAGATGATATGGAATGGTTGATGATGGTTGTGGTGAAGGGAAGGAGGTCTCGTGAGATGGCCTGGAGAATTGTGGAAGGGATTGGGTCTAAAGAACAGGTAGTGGGGTTAGATGACGAGATGATCTGCTGAATCTCATCAGATGACAGGTTGGAGCATTCTGCTAAGGGAGGGAAGGGAAGTTCTTGAGGTTCTGCTGTTGGAGTTTGGTTGGGAGCGAAGGACTGGTGGATTGCTGCAATTTTCCCATCATAGAATGTGGCAAAATCGTCAGCAGTCAGAGAGGAAGGGGCAGGAGGAGTCGGTGGGTTGAGTAGTGAGGAGAAGATGTTATGGAGTTTGCCAGGATCATGTGCAGAGGCTTCCAGCTTTTCTCTGTGGAATGCAGTTTTGGCAGAAGTCACGTCACATGAGAATTTGGAGAGAATAGTCTGGTAAGAGACAAGATCGGCATCAAGCTGCAATTTCTTCCATCTTCTCTCTGCAGTTCTTAATTCTCTTCTGTTGTTGCGCAGTACATCAGATAGCCAAGGAGCAGGACAAGACGTCTTCCTTGGTTTAGATGACAGCGGGCAAAGGAGCTCTATGGATGAGGAGAGAGAAGAAAGGAAAGTTTCAGTCGCAGTCTCTAGTGGTAGAGAGGAGAAGGAGTCTGGGTCTGGGAGGAATGATAGGGTGCATGAAGACATAGAGGAAGGGGAGACAGAGTGAAGGTTTCTGCGGGTAAGAGAAAAATTTTGGTGGCTAGTTTTACACAGAATAGGAAGGGTTATGGTGAAGGATACCAGGTAATGATCAGATTTATGAAGGGGAATAGTAGTGAGATCTGTGACTGGGGAAGGGCGGCAAAAAACGAGGTCAAGAGAATTCCCTGCCTTGTGTGTGGGAGGGCAACTGTTTAGAGTTAAAGAGAAAGTTAAAGAGAAAGAGTCATTTCCAATGACATCATTGGAAATGCTAGAGCTCCCTTCTGGAGGGGTGTTTGTGCCGGTCTGTGGTGGCCTTGACTTTAGATGGCTCTATTTGGATCCTGGTAGGAGATATCATGAAACCCAGGAAAGAGCTGGATTTCCAGGGGAATTTACAGTTCACTGCCTTGACAAAAAGTAGGCCTGAGAAATATGGGTTATACATGGGTACAGAATTTCATGCAGGTAGACAACCACTACAAAAAAAAAAAAAAAAACATAAAATATAATTGACCAAGGCAGGTGCATTAGTTAATCTAAAAGGCATCACCTCGTAGTGACTGATTGCGTGTTATTGCAGTCTTGCATTTTTGCTGCAGCAGGGCATTCTATGATAGAGTAAACCTGTTGTCCCTACATGATATCCGTCATATCCATATATCTTGACAGTGACCATTTTCATTTTTGTGCCTCTATACCACAACAGTGAATTTAAAAACCAACCAAGACTTGACTGAAATGTAGGTTTTCTGTTTTAATACGCATTAAAATATCACATTATCAGTTTAGTAATTACCAACACAGTGTATTTAAAGTGTAGACTTTAAGCTTTATGTTAAGACATATTAGAAACATCACATTTACAGTTTAGTAATTATTTCAATGTTTTACAAAGTTCTTTACATTTTCAGAGGTTCAAAAGTAATTGGACATCAGACTGTAAAGGTCTGAAGCTAATTCACAATGTCTCTGCTGTCTGCCTCCGTTCATGTGAACAGCTTGGTGTCTTTTAAGATGACCTGAGTGGTTAAAACCTTTAGGGTTTTCGCTCAGTGTGAATACATTGGTGTTCTTTGAGAGCACGTTTACGATTAAAGCTCCACCCACACTCTGAGCAACTGGAAGGCTTTTCTTCAGGGTGAGTCCGCTGGTGAGACCTGAATGCTGGCAGATCAATAAAACTCTTCCCACACTCTGAGCATTGATCAGGTCTTTCTCCGGTGTGAATGCGCTGATGTATGCTGAGGGCACTTAGCTGAGTAAAGCTCCACCCACATTCTCAGCAGGTGTAAGGCTTTTCTCCAGTCTGAATCCGCTGGTGAATCTGGAATGCTGATGGATATATAAAACTCATCCCACACTCTGAGCAGGGATACGGCTTCTCTCCTGTGTGAATGCGCTGATGTGCCCTGTGAGTACTTTTTCCATTAAAACGTTTTCCACACTCTGCGCAGCTATAAGGCTTCTCTCGTATATGGATGCACAGATGTGTTTGGAATTGGCTGGCCTTGTTAAAACACTACAACCATTCCATTTGCAACATAAAATTTTTTCATAATTTTTTTACATAAAAATATATAATTTATTTTCAAGAGCTTTTATCATTATGCGGGTTACTCATTGAAAACCAATTGTTTAATTATACATTTATCCAGTCTGTTATTGCTACTAACTACAAGCATTTGCTTTTAACGCGGGGCGCCGGAAAAAACGAGTGTCTATGTAGACAGGTACCTTTTTGAAAAGCATGTTACTTGAGGCTGAGCTCTGATTGGATTTTGTCAAATCATCCTTCGGGCGCAGCACTGTGTCCCCGAACCCTCCCACTTTTGTTCTTGGCGAATCAATATTGTTTTTAAATATTTGGGCTCATGATTGGACCATTTTCAACGAGTCTTTTCCAGGACTTCTTATGGCACGCGGAGCTGGCTGACGTGAGTCATGTGAGTAATGCCTTTACTTTATGCTAGTAGTAATGATGCTTAATCACCTGATAAATGGCTATTTACAGGCAAGCATTAAAAATTTTATTTTAATTTTGTTTGCACCAGCCGCCACTGGGACCAAGGCTGCATCTCAATACTCGTCTTACTTGATCTTAGTGCTACATTCGACACTATAGATCATAATATTCACATCACAACGGTATTCAGGGCATTAAAATGGTTTAGATCCTACCTGTCTGATGGATACCATTTTGTAGATCTAAACATAGAACTGTCCAGTGTAATGCCAGTGAAATATGTGGTGCCTCTAGGGTCAGTTTTAGGATCTCTGCTGTTCTCAATATACGACTTTAGAAGACATGGGATTAGTTTCCATTGCTATGCTGATGATACCCATTTATACATCTCATCAAAAATATATCTCCTCTTCAGATGAAATATCCAAATTGTCCAGATTAACTGAGTGTCTCCTAGATATAAAAGACTGGATGACCGAATTTTCTATGACTGAATTCAGATAAGACAGACATATTACTTATTGGTCCAAAAAACAGTACACAAAACCTCTCATAATTTAGAAGGATGTACGATTACTACCAGCTCGACAGTAAAAGATCTGGGCATAATATTCCCTTTGTCCCTTGAAAATCATATTTCCAAAATTACAAAAACAGTTTATAATTTTGGCAAGCTTAGGAACATTTTATCTGTATCTGATGCAGAAAAGCTGGTTCATGCATTCATGACCACCAGACTGGACTACTGTAATGCATTACTGGGTGGCTGTCCTGCATCCTCAATTAACAAGCTACAGTTAGTCCAAAATGCAGCCGCCAGGGTTCTCACCAGATCAAGAAATTATGATCATATAACCCCAATATTATCATCCCTGCACTGGCTACCTGTTTATCCCATAAACCAACTCTGCAAGGATTCTGAGGAATCCAGAGAATGACCACCTCCAGCTGGATTCTGCTTTGTGATGGTTTGGAGCTACACATGCTCTTCCTGTGCTTCATGTAGTGTGCTTCCTTTTCGCACTTGTGGTGCCAAACTGGACTCCATGTTAACGTAGACATCTTCTGTAATACAGTATTGAACTCCAGCCTCCTAACACACAGTATGACTGCACAACAATCCCTGCTATCCATTATCACAAAAATAAGGATGGGTTCCCTGTTGAGTCTGGTTCCTCTCAAGCTTTCTTCCTATTACCATCTCAGGGAGTTTTTCCTTGCCACATTGACTGTTTTGGTGTATTAATACAGTATCTTATAATGCATGCATGATTATGACAAATAATACAAGAAAACAGACATTATGTTCTGTTTATTTAATTAGGTACAGGCGGGGGGTGGGGACTAAGTTATGCACAAAAAGGATTCAACAGTTTTTTTTTTTATTGTTCTATTAGAGGTCTTGCTGTAAACTCTTGAAAATGAGGTTGACGTCTTTGTTAAATAATGTCTGTAAATAAAAATTGTAATGCTGATGGATGACAAATTCTTTGCACATTCTGAGCAGTGTTGCATTCTTTCTCCTGTGCTGATGAATCTTGGGAGTACTTTTTAAAATTGAAACATTTCCACACTCAAAACAGCATTAAGCATTAAGCCTTCTCTTCCGTATGCGTGCGCAGATGTTTTTGTAAATGGCCCCTTTGATTAAAACTCTTTACACACACGGAGCAGTGATACGGCTTCTCTCCTGTGTGAATGCGCTGGTGTTGTTGGAAACTGCTCACTTTACTAAAACTCTTGCCACATTCAGAGCAATAATATGGCTTCTCTCCAGTGTGAGTACGCTGATGTTGCTGGAGAGAACCCTTGTGATTAAAACTCTTCCTACACTGTGGACAGTGAAACGGTTTGTCTCCAGTGTGAATGCGCTGATGTTGTCGGAGAGAACTCTCTAGCTTAAAACCCCTTCCACACTGTGAGCACTGATACGGCGTCTCTCCTTTGTGAATCCGTTGGTGTTGTTGGAAATGACTCATGTCAGCAAAACATTTTCCACACTGTGAGCACTGATACGGCTTCTCACCAGTATGGATGCGCTGGTGGCGCTGGAGGTTAAACTGACGAGGAAATCCTTTTCCACACTTTGAGCAGATGTAAGGCTTCTCCCCAGTGTGAATGCGCTCATGATGCTGGAGATCACTTTTTTGATTGAAACCTTTTCCACACTGTGAGCAGTGATATGGCTTCTCTCCTGTGTGTATGCGCTGGTGTAGCTGGAAATTACTCAAGTTAGAAAAACTCTTTCCACACTGTGAGCACTGATACGGCTTCTCTCCGGTATGGATGCGCTGGTGTATTTTGAGACTAAACTGGCGAGTAAATCCTTTCCCACACTGTGAGCAGATAAATGGTTTCTGTCCTGTATGAATTCTGTGGTGTTGATATAATCTACTCTGCTCAGCAAAACTCTTGCCACACTGTGAGCAGTGATATACTTTCTCTCCTGTGTGAATGCGCTGGTGTCGCTGAAGAAGACATCTGTAAGTGAAACCCTTTCCACACTGTGAGCACTGATACGGTTTCTCTCCTATGTGAATGCACTTGTGTTGGTGAAGAGAACTCTGCTGAGTAAAACCCTTTCCACACTGTGAGCACTGATGCGGCTTCTCTCCTGTGTGAACGCGCTGATGTCGCTTGAGAAGACATCTGTAATCAAAACTCTTTCCACACTGTGAGCACTGATGTGGTTTGTCTTGTCTGTGGATGAGCTGGTGTGCTGTGAGATCCTTCACTTGACTAAAACTCTTTCCACACTCTAAGCAGTGGTGAAGGTCTGTCTGAGATTCGTCTTGACTAGTCATAGTACAAAGAATACGTCTTTTGTTCTTCTTTATCTCTGGTTAAGGAAAGAAAATAGAATTTACCATCATGTCAAAATACCACAAATTGAACTACTGCATGTGTGTTGTTGTTTTCCCATGTTTTACTTTACCAGAACAACAATACCCATTTTTTAATAGTTGCTAAAAGTGATGCACTTATTCAAAGTATCCATTTGTTGGCCAACAAGCATTATACTGTACTGTCATAGATCAAATAATGGCCATGCTTTTTCTGTGATTTTACTTTGAAAGTAGAAGAACATATAATGTTGTATTACTGTGGTTGTGTCCAAAATAGAGCTGCTCTATTTTGGCAATAATAATGGCAAATATAATCATGATTATGTTCATAATCATGTGGCGGGGAGAACACTCCAGCAACCACCTCCTCCCCATCATTGACACAGGGCATGCCATTACTCAATCTCAGAGTTCTCACGGACGTCACCTCAGAGTGAAGAACACAATGGAGATAATCAAGGATGGCTTATCCATGTCCCAAATGCCAGAGAACTGCACCCATAAAACCAGCCCTAATGATTCGTCTGCCCATTATGCACCATGACCAAGATGGGTCCTGGCTGACTTCTGACGTGAGCCAACTAGTTCCATTCCAATGCGCCTGAACGGTAGACTATGCACCAACTACCCAGAAACCAGCCAAGGTGACGGACCTAGTGAGGCATGAGATTAAACATCATTGCATGATCATCCATCAATGACCATGCCGAGCCCTGGGGGCCTGCTGCCATGCCATCGAAGCTATAGTGGCCAAAATGCTTTGAGATGGCATCATGCATGAATCCATCTAAATTTCTGAGTTCAACGCATATCCATTGCCCGACCTAATCAGGCAGCTGGCGAAAATGCAGTTCTCCTCCACACTGTATCTGACATGCGGTACTTTCAGGTGGCCCTTATGGCTAAAGATAAGGGGAAAACTGCCTTCAGCACCGGATGGGGCAGTGGCAACGTAGTGTCCTCCTCTTTGGTTTACACAATGCTTCAGCCACCTTCCAGCACTTAATGTATACTGTTATTACTGGTTGCACACTGCACCCTGCCTGGATGTGTGGTCATCCACTGTCGTACCTGGGAGGACCACCTTCCCCACCACTGAAAGGGTCATTACCAGTATTTTGTAATCCCCACCTCTGAAAAGTCCTTACCAGTTTCTTGAATCCCTGACCACTAACAGTGCTAACTGGGCACATATCCACAATTGGGAAGAAACCAACTACTCAGCTTCACCCTTTCCGTCCTAGTGGATCAGTTAGTGAAATTCTCCATGCTTTTTTTTCCCGTTGGTCTTTTTTCTTTGGGTCTAAAGGATGGGGTACACTGCATTATTATTATTTTATAATAAAAACAAACTGGATAAACTAAGATGGTGTAGCACTTCTAACACCTAACATTAATAATTTTATGATCCCCCTGATACTCTGAGGGTCTGGGCCTTCCACCTGTATCAGTAAACCCCTCACATGCATGAAATTTTCAACCTTTGGCAAATCTAGGGAACCCTAAGAAGTAGTGAAAATGTTCCATCACTAAGGCCCTTGTCCAATGCAATTGCTAGTGTATTTACAATTTTAAAAGGTTATACTAAGAGTTAGTGAAAGGCCGTGAGGATAAAGATTCATAACTGGCACAAATTCAAAACCGAACCAATCTGCCAATGATTTGGCATCAACCCAATTGGAAAAACAAAACCATCATCTACCTTCGTATGCAATCATAATTTTATAATAATCATCAGTCATCCCATGAGGTGCTAAGGTGCTTGAACCTCAATAAGCCCTATTAAAACTCATGCCCCAGAATTGGAAGGGCATGAAAAAACATCAATCATCCAACACCATATTTATAAATTAATAGGACATTATTGCGCTAAATCTGCATGGTTTACATAGAATACATCATTGTCCACTCATCTAGCTTAACATCAAGGACCTTTATGATTTTTTCTCCAAGCTACATACTGCAACGCTTTCTCTGAATCTGATGCCTCAAAATGTCACTTCTTCAAAAACATCACCTGAAGTTCTTAGGGCACATTGTCCCTGGAAAAGAAGTGGCAAAAAACAGCAGTGACTGATATAGCCATTAATATGTAATCCGCTGCAGGGATCTTTAGGTCTGGTAGGGTGTATAATCAATTTATACCATGTTTTGCTGATCTGGCATGCTCGCTCCAACACCTGATGAATGAAAGTGGACCAAAGTATGTCAGGGAAGTTTTGACCAGTTGACCAGCTTTAGAGATTCCTGCTAGCACAGACCAGCTGGATCCATCACTTCCTTTCAATGTGGGCTTACTGTATCAGTGCAAGATTGTGAGTTCGATTCGCATACAATGTTAAAGTCATCTTTAGCTGTACTTATTTTCATGTGCTTACTTGTGTAAGTAAGTCTTAATGTGGCAATTCACAGAAAATACTTATGTAAAAGTAACAAACCAGTGATACAGTATGTAACTTTAGATAGTAACTAGTAATAGTAAGATGGTACTGCTAAAATAACTAATAGAGTTATCTTTTATTAGTAACTTTCACAACAACCTGGACTATAAAACTAGGAATAGCACACATTTCTACTAAAATTTACATTGCATAAAACTTGCTATAGGATCATGAATTACTGTGCTGCCCTCAAAGCCAGGACTGTACTTTACAAATGTTAACGAGTTGTTAGTGTTTTCTGGTATGTCAACCTTTTTAGACTGCATAAAAAGTTACATTTGGGGGGGAAAAAAGATGTAAACAGATGTATGACCTGCCAATCTTGTGTTTTAACTTGTTGCATATTTTGAAACAACAAACATCAAAACCAGATTTTATTAAAGAACTGTAACTGCTCTGTTAACTGCTAGGTAACACTTGTAGAGTACAGTTCCTGCTCTGAGAACAGCAAGCTGACACCTCAATTAAAATTCTGTGTTATATTTCTAGTTATTAACAAAAGTAATACATTCTGGCTTAAACAAAACAATAAACAGACTAAGATTTCATTCAATCCCCTTTAGCTTCGATTACTATGGTGTCTAGTTCATGTGTCAAAATGGTTCCTCATGCTCCCAGAACCACTCTTTCACACTCTGAAAAACTCCATAGCTGTAATAACCTGGTAATTCAGTTCATTCAGGTCGTCAGATGATATGTTGTTAAGTCTAGACCTGAGCAACTGAAATAACCCCATTTCATAACACTGTCTCCAGGGGATTGCACAATGGACACTATGCATGATGGGCGCATCGCTTGATTCCCTTCTTACTCTGATGCGCCCATTGCTTTGGCTCATTCTGGACTCGTTAGGTAACATTACCTTTTTTCATCGCTCCAAGGCCTTTATGCTCCCCAGCAAACTGAAGCCTTTTTCTTTTCGATTGGCCTTACTGATAAGTAATTTTCTTAAGGCTAGACTGGTTTCGACTGAAGGCTCGCTGATTAGTTCCAATCCATTGAGTTTGCATGGTGAGTGTGGAAATGCTTTTACTTAATTATTAAACACAGCCGTGAGTGCTACATTTTTATACAATTTGATTTCATGAACTGTTTAAGCAAACTCCCATTACAATAATTCCCCTTCCGACCACATTTATTCCTTGAAGATAGCCACTGTCCTTCCAGGTTTTAATAATGTATTTAAGCAGATTCAGCAATCCCCTTAGTTGCTTTCTTTGCTTGATGCAGAATAATTGAATAATTTGATGCTTCTAAGAGAGAGTAACATCTTGCCATGGCCACAGGATACATCTTCTGACATGGTTGATTTAAAGGAAAAGCTCTTCACTGCATCACTTTGGGATAAATAACTTGTTGCAGCTGAACCATATACAGTAAGCAGTAATTATCCAATTGAGAGATTTTACTTATTTGCATAGTTAAATCCAGGGGCTGTGTATATGCCCTATATACACATTTTCTCCTGTTTAACAATGCTCAGTTGTATTGTCTCTGGAAAGACAAAAAAAAAGAAACAATAAAATTGTTAAATGGTATGTTTGATTTTATTGATGACTGAATAATGAAAGAGAAGGTTGATGGACTCGGAATGGAAACATCTTTGTTTTAGGCCACCAGATTAATAGATTATAAAACTCAATTTATAGTTCCATAAATTTGTATTTATTTTTGTATGTAATTCCAACCACAGCTAAACTGGACAGAGGTCTGATTAATTATCTTGAAGTTATTTTCAAGACCCAGCTTCTGACAAATAGCCAATTAAAACTAACCTAAATAACTAAACCAACTTACTAGAGAAGTAAATAATAAAATGGATTTGTTAGCAGTTAGAATCTTGATTGATGTATTTAAAGACCAGTTTATCAGCACTACGAACAGCTGAATATAAAACAGAGATCAATTTATCTCAAGGCAGTATTTGTTTTTCTAGCCAGTTTGACTTTAACTTACCTCAGGATCAGTGAGTTTATCCGCTCCAAACGATGTTATTATTTGAACTCAATCAGATTCAAGTCTCAACAACTGCAGGTAGTAACAGCTACATGTAGAGATGGTTTTAGTTTGGCCGGATAACTAGGCTGTCCAAGTGGCACAACATCTTCAGCTCTTCTTCTCCTTTGTCTTATACTGAGGTGTCGTACTGCCACCTTCTGGATTGGGTGATGATCCAGGTTGATGAGTCTTGAGACTGATGCAGAAGCCTTCAAGACATGAAAAAAATGCTACCAAGTTGCCATCAGGTTCTCAAATGGTTCAAACTATTGACCTTGAATACAAGTTATAACTTGCACTGCCTGTAACACAGGTAGCCTGTGAAAGGTGTTTTTCAGTACACTGAGAATCGATTATGAAGTACAAGTACACGAGAGCACCTGGAGGCATTCAAACAAATGGCAACAGCCAATGAAATCTTCATATCCTTAATGTTGACATGGTCATAAGCAGATATATCTTTCCGTCTGTTCAGGTTCCTGTGCGTTCTCCATACCACAGTAAGTGTTTTCCTTTGGCTATTTGCCTATAGCCTGACCCCTTTACAGTCATGTATAAAAGTTAGTACCCCCCTTTTCAAGATTCAAAGAACTTATTTATGCCAAAGGGAAATTGCTTAAATTTAAATATACGTGTTTTTGTGTAAGAATATTTTAAAAGCATGTATCTAAGCAGGCCACAGTATTAGGCAAGTGCAAACTCAGATGAACAACATCTAACTTTTATTTTTTTCATGCCGTTCTTTATTCAATGAAAATGAAGCCAGTGTGAGAGACATTCAATTCAATTAAATCTTTATTTATATAGCACCTAACAACTACTAGGTATACCCAGGTTGGTGCTGAACAAAGTGCAAAATGTGAACAATACCAAGTACCCCCATTATTCATAACCTTGTAGCAGCAATGACTTGAAGTAATAATTTCCTGTATGATTTTATTTTTAATTCAGAAGCAGGAGTGGGTAATTAGTATTAAACAAAATAATTCGTTTTCTTTTTGTCTTCATTTTTGTTCAATTAATAATGACACGGTGGGGGAAAAAGTTATTTGTTGTATTTTTTCATGTGGTAGATAAAAGGATTTGAAATGTAAAACTGTAGACAGTTGTCCAAAACACTGCTCAGTCATGTTCCCAAGTAGCTGTTTAAAATGATTGTTAGACTCTCGGGAATTAGGATAAGAGTTCACAAGTTTATTGTAAATGTGTTTATTAAGATTAAAATTATGGGATTACATTTTTCTTTGCACAAATGAATTTGACACCTCTCACCTACACAACAGAATTAAAGCAGATGAATTCCCCGGAAATTTCCAATAAATCTCTGGTGTGAAGGTCCTTAATCTAACAAATGGAAATCAAGCCTAGTTATTATTTGTACTAGGCTTGGCCAACAGCATATTGTCCCTAAACGATATCCAGCGATGTTTGACGCTAAGTATAACCAGTCAGGTCTATAAGTATTCAGACAGTGCCACTTTTCTTTTTGTACCTTTATGGATTTAAAACTAAACATGATGCAAATGAAGTGTTCACTTTCAACTTTCATTTAGGACCCTTTAAAATATTGCAGTTTAGTAAATATATTATCTTGCCAAAAGTATTCGCTCGTCTGCCTACCTGCATATGAACTTGAGTAAGCCAATTCTTAATCCATAGGGTTTAATATGATGTTGGCCCTTTGCTCTAACAGCTCTAACAGCTTCAACTCTACTGGGAAGGCTTTCCAGATGGTTTAGGAGTGTGTTTTGGGGATTTTTTTGACCATTATTCCAGAAGCACTTTTGCCAGGTCAGACACTGATGTTGGACAAAAAGGCCTGGCTCACAGTCTTTGCTCTAATTCATCCCAAAGGTGTTCTACTGCGTTGAGGACATAACCCTGTGCAGGCCAGTCAAGTTCTTCCACACCAAACTTGCTCATCCATGTCTTTATGGACCTTGCTTTGTGCACTGGTGCGCAGTCATGTTGGAAAAGGAAAGGGCCATCCCCAAATCTGGCAACATAAGATTGTCCAAAATGGCCTTTCACTGGAACTAAAGGGTCGAGCCCAACACCTGAAAAACAACCCTAAATCATAATCTCCCATTGACCACACCATTCTTCTGCAACCACCAGACCCAGACTCGTCCAATGGATTGCTGGACAGAGAAGCATGAATATAGAGTCCTGTGGCGTCGTGCTTTACACCACTGCATTCAATGCTTTGCATTGGTTTTTTTGCGCATTCTTTTGAAGAACAAGTATATCTCTTCATCTACGAACAACAAACGGAATCCCTCTCCAAACAATCAAAACTCAGGTACGTTATCATGTCTAGTATTCAGCTCATTCAGTGTGTAGAGTGCAGGATGTTTGGACATTCTTCCTCCGACATTAGAGATAACTTTATTTGTGATAGATGTGTATTAGTGAGCACTCTGACGGAGAAGATATTAGGGTTAGAGAAGCACTTCTAGACTTTGGAGTGGGTTAGAGAGCACGAGAGCAATATTATACCTGTAGCGGGAATCCTATGTGCCGCAGGCGGAGATAACCGGACGAGTGAGTGAAATACTTGTTCAGTCAAAGCTAATGCTAAGGTTAGCCTACCGGAAACCGGTGTTTAAATTAGCGAAGACGATGTTCGATGAAGTAGTTTGTTCTGGTCCCATCCCAATGCGACGTGGCGACATAGCTTACAGATGGTTATGGTCACTGAAATGCTGGATGTCCGGGTGGTGCTCTGAAAATAATGTGGGCTTTATAGACATCTGGAATACCTTTGAAGGAAAACCTGGCCTGTTAGGGTGGATTTCTTTTGTTTTTAAAGAAAACAAAAGTGTGTGGCTCTAAATGAAGCTAGTCCTCCTGCATACAGCTACATACACCAGCCTCGGCTAACTGGTAGAGGAGGAGGAGTCGCAGTTATTTACAATGATAATCTGAACATCGTACAAAAACACGGATACAAATTTAATGCATATATTTATATTAACAAAAAGTGTAGCTACAAATATGAAATCTGCTTAGTCAATCCCACTAATTGGGATAAGATTGTCTAATTGATAAGATTGTCCTCCATCGTATCATTTTGATTCATTCATATTCACTTTTCATACAAATTTAAATAATTCTTTTGATAGTGTAAAGCTGCTTTGCAACAATGTCAATTGTTAAAAGCGCTATACAAATACATTTTAATTGAAATTAAATTGAAGTTCAGAGGTCTGTAGCTATTGACTCTGCAGGAAGTTGGCAACCACTGTGCTTCCCAGCATCTGCTGATCCCGCTCTGCCGCCTACAACCCCGTGGCTGAGTTGCTGACATTCCCAATCGCTCCTAGTTCATTATAATATCACTAACAGTCGATTGTGAAATATTTACTAGTGAGGAAATTTCATGACTAGACTTATTGCTCAGGTGGCGTCCTATCACAGTACCACGCTGGAATTCACTGAGCTCCTGAGAGAGAGACACAGTCTTTCACAAATGTTTGTAGAAGCGGTCTTGATCTTGTACACCTGCAACCATGGAACTGTTTGGAACACCTGGATTCAATGATCTGGAAGAGTGAGTTAATACTTTTGGCAATCTCGCGCATGACAATGTTTTACAAAGTCCCTTCAATTTCACAGGCTCAAAAGTAATGGACAGCAGACAAAGTAGACTTGATGGCCTTTTTTATTTAGTTATTTGGTGACAATTGAAAAATATTAAAGGTCTGGTGATTTACTGGGATCTGCTTTGCTTCGTACGAACAGCTTGGTGTCTTTAAAGATGACTTGAGTAGGCAAAACTCTTCCCGCACTCTGAGCAGTGATATGGCTTTTCTCCAGTGTGAATACGCAGATGTCCTTTGAGATCACATGAACGAGTAAAACTCTTCCCACATTCTAAGCAGCTATAAGGCTTTTCTCCAGTGTGAATGTGTTGTTAAAATATATATAAATAAGAATGTACACCCCCCACACACACACATTCTGATTGCCTGGTTTTGTCCCGCATTTTTAAATACTACCATTAGTTCATCTTTATAATTATTCTTATGATTGCACAATTAATGGGAAGAATTTTATGAAACTCAGTCAGTCATAAGAATAATTATATATAGGTCTTTTTACCCACACATTATATATACCATATTAAAATAGCTTAATGAAAATAAAAAAGTATATAAAAAGATAAGTAAAAACCAACACCTCCTCTTAAATGTGTTTATTTTAAAGTGTTTGAGTTACATATCCCTTTCAAAAAATGAATTGAACAGATCTCACCCACAGAACATTATGATTTTACAGTGAGTCCAAATGGGTGTTTTATTTAGGTATCTTATCTTTGGTATTTCATGACATTAATGAGAAAAAAGGTCTAAAATGTATTCTGTCTCCTTCTCTTAGTGTGAACAGCTTGGTGTCTTTTCAGATCACTTGAATTGGTGAAGCTCTTTCCACACTCTGAGCAGTGATATGGCTTTTCTCCGGTGTGAATCCGCTGGTGAGCCCTGAATGCTGATGGATCATTAAAACTCTTTCCACACTCTGAGCAGTGATGCGGTCTTTCTCCAGTGTGAATGCGCTGATGTATTTCCAGATTTCTTTTTTCATTAAAACATTTTCCACACTCTGAGCAGTTATAGGGCTTCTCTCCAGTGTGTATGCGCACATGTTGTTGGAAGTGACCTGCACGATTAAAACTCTTGCCACACTCAGAGCAGTAATATGGCTTCTCTCCACTGTGAACACGTTCATGTTGTTGGAGAGAACTCTTTACCTTAAAACCTTTTCCACACTCTGCACAGACATAAGGCTTCTCCCCAGTGTGAACACGCTCATGATGCTGGAGGTCAACCTTTCGCCTGAAACCCCTCCAGCACTCGGAGCACTGATACGGCTTCTCTCCTGGGTGAATGCTCTGGTGTTGTTGGAGAGTACTACGTTGAGTAAAACTCTTTCCACACTGTGAGCACTGATACGGCTTCTCTCCGGTATGGATGCGCTGGTGTGTTTTGAGATTGAACTGGTGAGAAAATCCTTTCCCACACTGTGAGCAGATAAATGGTTTCTGCCCTGTATGAATTCGGAGGTGCTGATATAAATTACTCAAATAGGTAAAACTTCTTTCACACTGTGAGCACTGATACGGCTTCTCTCCTGTATGGGCACGCTGATGTCGCTGGAGAAGACATTTATAAATGAAACTCTTTCCACACTGTGAGCACTGATGTGGTTTGTCTTGTCTGTGGATGAGCTGGTGTGCTGTGAGATCCTTCCCTTGACTAAAACTCTTTCCACACTCTAAGCAGTGGTGAAGGTCTGTCTGAGATTCTTCTTGACTAGTCATAGTACAAAGAATACGTCTTTTGTTCTTCTTTATCTCTGGTTAAGGAAAGAAAATAGAATTCAACAACATGAAAAATACAAAACATTGTACAATATGAACTATTGACATAGTTATTCCTAAAATAAAGTTGAGCAATGTGTAAGGACAATGTGTAAAGAAATTGGATCTTAATTCACATCTTTTGTTTAATCATGATAAGACGGACGTTCTGGTAATATGACCACATGCAGCCAGAGGTAAGCTTTGTGATTACACAGTAACTCTGGATGGCCTTTCTGTTTCATCAAGTATGGCAGTAAAAGACCTTGGTGTGATTATAGTTTCCTGATAATATTACCAGTACATCATTCTTTCATCTCAGAACTATTGGCAAGATAAGGATTACATTGTTACTAAACGATGCTTTTATCACCTCTAAGTTCGACTATTGTAACGCCTTACTGTCTGGTTGTTCAACTACTGTAGGTTAAAAAAAAAAGTTAGTCAAAAATCAGTTAGTCCAGTTAGTGCAGCAGGGGAGTCTTCTCACTAGAACCAGAACATACGAGCTTCTGGCTCTCACTTTTAGTTATGATGTCATAGTCCTGCCGAAGTCCTGGCCTGCACTCTAAACTAAATTCATTCACCTTTTACATTGTGGTTAGGGTTAAATAACTTGTTGCTTAATCACTGCCGTAATTATCCAGTGGAGAGATCTTATCTATTGCTTAGGTAAATCCAGTCAGTCTATATGGTTTATTTACATGGTTTCTATTGTGTACCAATGCTCAATTGTATTGGCCCTGTGAAGACAAACAAATAGTTTAAAAAAAAGTTAAATCGTGTGTTAGATTTTTAGTAAAATTATTAGTACAATTGTTAAATACTTTCCATCGTTACTATTATTCCTATGACTACACAATGAAAGGGAAGATTATATGACTCTCAATTAAATCATCTTAGTTTTCGGACACCAGATTAATAGATTCTGAAACTGAATTTATAATACATTTGTATTTATATAATTCCATTTGTATTATTTTATATATATATATATCATTCCAACAACAGCTAGGAGGTACTAATAAACTGGCCTGATTTTGTTGTTTTTCCCTCTGATTAATGATCTTAGTTATTTTCAAAGCCCAGCTTTTGACAAAAAGTAATAGCAAATTGATGCAAATGATTTATTTAAGGACCAGATTATCACACAGCTGAATATGAAAGAGAGCCACAGCATCAAGGCAATAATCAGTTTTCTAGCCAGTTTGACTTTAACTTACCTCAGGATCAATGAGTTTATCTTCTTCAAATGATGTTACTATTTGAACTCGATCAGATTTAAGTGTCTCTGTAAAACTGCAGGTACAAACAGCTACATGTGGAGATGGTTTTAGCTCAGCTGGATAACTAGGCAGCCCAAGTGGCACAACAGCTTTAGCTCTTCTTCTACTTTTTCTTGTGGTGAGCTATTTTACTGCCACCTTCTGGACTGGATGATGATCATAGAGACAGACAGACAGACACACACAGACACACACACACATCTACTCACATTGCTCTATATTTTGTCCACTAAACCTAAAATGTTTTTTGAATCAACTCGATCACCAACGAGGAGGCTTATGTGAACCAAAATCATTACCACTTAACTAATCATGGATATGATCAACGATTGGGTGTATATACAATTCTTATACATGTATATTAAATTATACGACAGTGTACATAACTGGTTTGCAGATTTTATGGCATGAGCTAAAATTTCATTCCAGCATTTTATTAACAGTCTGTACCACTCCTCAGGACTATGTATAACAAACTGGTAGGTAGCATTGATGTTTTAGCAAATTGCTATTCACTGACTCTTTGTATCCTTACAGGTAAAAGTAGGACAGAGTTTTCATTCCATACTTTATTTACATGTAACCACCTCCTCCACAAACATAACGGTCTCATATTCTCTACAGTTTAGAATATGACAGTCCTACAAAGCTCTGTAATTGGATCGGTCTGATTAGGATCACTTCTAAAAGATCTTAGAAAGTGAAAGGATGCCTGTGGGGGAGACGTGTTTTAGTTCCAATTTTTAAGGACAAGGGAAATGTGCAGAACTTCTACAGAGGTATAAAGGCCACAACATGAAGTTGAGGGGAAAAGTAGTGGAAGCTAGGTTGAGAAGAGAGGTGACAATCTGTAAGCAGCAGTATGACTTCATGCCAAGCAAGCGCACCACATATGCCATGCTTGCTTTGAGGAAGTCAGAATAGAGTAGTATACAGGAGGTCAAAACATACGTTGTATGTTTGTAGATCTAGAGAAAGTGTATGGTAGGGTGCCCAGACATGAGCGGTGGTATTGCATGAGGAAGTCAGGAGTGGCAGAGAAATATGTGAAGGTACGTACAGTGGTACACAATATGTACAAGGACAGTGTTACAGCGATAGGTATGACCAACTGGCTTACGGCGGAGGTGGGACCAGTGACCGGCTCTTAGCTCTTAGACTGGACAGGTTGACAGATGACGTCACACAAGAGACCCATGGACTATGATGTTTGTGGATTATATTGTGATCAGCAGCAAGAATAGGGAGCAGGTTGAGATGAGTCTAGAGAGACTATTGCACTGGAGGCATGAAGATTGCAGCAAAATATGTAAACTCCTCTGTCTTCATTATCTCTACTTCCTGCAACTGCACCTTTCCCCCCATAATCTTATTTACACACATGTAGTCTTGCTCCTACCGCTTAAATATTTAGTTTAAAAATACTATCCAAAGCATAGGGGAGTGTGGTAAAGATGTGAAGAAGAAAACAATTCTAGCTGGCGCAGTGGTAAAGTGCTCGCCTTATCATCCGGAGATCGCCAGTTCGAATCCCGGGTGATGCTGTAACCTCTCACAGACGGAGGTCTAGAGCACTAGCTCCCTAGTGACGGGGAGGAATTGAACATGACTAAATTAGGGAGAAACAGACTCAACAGGGAGCCCATCCTCATTTGGGTGATGATGGAAAGCAGGAATTTTTCCTGAAGAAAGATGAATGTATCTACTTTGGACAGTCTAAAATATTAAATATTCTGCTTGTCAATATATTTTAGTGCATAAATCCATACAAGGTCATTCATAGTTTGAGTGTCTTCAGCATTTAGGTGCAATGTTAAAAAAAAATAAAGAAAAGAAACTTTTTGCAGGTATTGTATATATTCTGAGATGGCTGTGTAAGAAATGAGAAGCTCCTCACTGCATCAGTTAGGGTTAAATAACTTGTTGCAGCTTAACTGTATTAATCACTGCAGTAAATATCCAATGGAGAGATCTTACCTATAAAACTGCCTGGAAAGTGAAATGGTTGATTGACGGGTGATGTTTCTGAGGGGAAAAACTCAGTTGTTGTAAAAAAAAATAAAAAAATAAAATAAAAAAAAATTACTTACAAAATTTATTTACATGTTTTTCTCTTGTGTAACAATGCTTAGTTTTATTGTCCCTGTAACAATAAATGGCTTTAAAATGTTAGTTTTGTGTTAGATTTTTATTACTTTCAGTTTACTATTCAGTTAAATACTTCCCATTGTTACCATTATTCCTATAACTACATAATGAAAGGGAACGTTATATGACTTTCAATGAAATCATCTTTGTTTTAAGGCACTAATGACTAATAGATTATGAAACTAAATTTATAATTTAATACATTTAATACATAAATACATTTGTATTTATATAGAAGTCCAACTACAGTTAGGTGGTGCTAGTAAACTGGATTTTGTTGTTTTTCCCTCTGTTTAATGAGCTTGTGTATTTTCAAAACCCAGCTTTTGACAAAGTAAGAGCAAATTAAAACTAACCAATCTCAATAACTAAACAAACTTACTAATGACTAACACACAGCTGAATAGAAACAGAGAGTCACACAAGGAGGCAGTATTTGTTTTTCTAGACAGGTTGACTTTAACTTACCCCAGAATCAGTGAGTTTATTCTCTCCAAATGCTATTATTAATTTAACTTGAATCGATTTAATGTCTCTGTAAAACTGCAGGTAGAAACAACTAGATGTAGAGATGGTTTTAGCTCGGCTGGGTAACCAGGCAGTGAGGATGTAGTGGCACAACATCTTCAGCTCTTCTTCTCCTTTGTCTTGTAGTGAGATATTTTACTGCCACCTTCTGGAATGGATGATGATCATAGACATCAAAATCTACTCACATTGATCTATATTCTGTCCAGTTTAAATGTTGTTTGAATTACCTCGAACACCAACAAGGAGGCTTATGTGAGCCAAAATCATTACCACAGCATCAACACGTAACTAATTATGGATGTGATATGATCATTGATTGAGTTTGTATACAATTCTTATATATTTATATGAAAGTATATGACAGTACACAACTGTTTGTAAGATTTTCTGTTCATTAAAGATGGATTACGGAGAATCTTCAAAGACATAGCCACATTATATGTCGTCTAATATTAATAGTTTAATGAAAATAAAAATATGTATAAAACAATAAGTAAAAATCAGCAACTGCTTTTAAATGTGTTCATTTTGAAGTGTTTTGTTTACATATCCCCTCCATAAAGGTATTAGACAGGTCTCACCTACACAACATTATGATTTTACAGTGAGTCCAGTCATGTATTTCATGACAGATGAAGGAGATAAAAAGGTCTAAATTTTAGTCTACATTTTATAGTGTCTCCTTCACTTAGTGTGCTTCACTTGGTGTCTTTTCAGATCACATGTTTGGGCATAACTCTTTCCACACTCTGAGCAGTGATATGGCTTTTCTCCAGTGTGAACCCGCTGATGTTTTTTTAGGTTGTTTTTTTCTGCAAAACATTTTCCACACTGTGAGCAGCTAAACGGCTTTTCTCCAGTGTGTATACGCACATGTTGCTGGAAATGAAATGCACGATAAAAACTTTTACCACACTCGGAGCAGTAATACGACTTCTCCCCAGTGTGAATACGTTCGTGTTGCTGGAGCGACCTCTTTCCCTTAAAACCCTTTCCACACTCTGAACAGACAAAAGGCTTCTCCCCAGTGTGATCACGCTCATGATTCTGGAGATCAACCTTTCTCCTGAAACCCCTCCAGCACTCAGCGCACTGAAACGGCTTCTCTCCTGAGTGAATGCTCTGGTGTTGTTGGAAAGTACTACAGTGAGTAAAACTCTTTCCACATTGTGAACACCGATACGGCTTCTCTCCGGTATGGATGCGCTGGTGTGCTTTTAGATTGAACTGATGAGAAAATCCTTTTCCACACTGTGAGCACAGATGCGGCTTCTCTCCTGTATGGACACGCTGATGTCGCTGGAGAAGAGATTTAATAATGAAACTCTTTCCACATTCTGAGCACTGATGTGGTTTGTCTTTTCTGTGGATGAGCTGGTGTGCTGTGAAATCCTTCACTTGACTAAAGCTCTTCCCACAGTCTAAGCAGTGATGAAGGTCTGTCTGCGATTCTTTTTGACTAGACATATTACAAGGAATGTCTCTTTTGTTCTGTCTTTTTGTTTTCTTTCCTGTAAAAGAAGGAAAATAGAATTCATTATTATGAAAAATACAAACATTTGAATTTAAGCATTTGGCAGATACTCTTCTACAGAGCGACTTACAAAAGTGCTTACGTTTCCGTCATTGCATAGATCCTTACACTGGGTTACTAGGTTACTAATAGTGTACCATTAGTCACACACTGTTGTATTTTTATTTATTTTTTGGGGAACGATGGGGGGGGGGGGTCAGAGATAAGTGGGAGGCAAGTAGAAGCAGTGGCTGAAGAATGTATCAGATTGTTGCCCAGGTAAATCACTAGAGTTGAACAGCAGTACGGTTGTACTGAGACTGAGCTTTAGCTGATGAGCTGCCATTCAGGATGAGATGTCTTTAAAAGAAGTGTTACATATAGCTGGAGCACTGCTTCTAAACAATATCAACTCTTCATTATATCTACGTCATGTCCCTAAATCTTTCAAGTTGGCAGTTACTTAGCTTCTTCTTAAAAAATCTAATTTAGACCCAAATGATATAACAAATTACAGACTGATTTCAAACCTTCCGTTTATATCAAAGATATTAGAAAAGGTAGTATCCGCCCAAATATGCACATTCTTGCAGGAAAACAATATCCTCCTAGAATTTCAGTCAGGTTTCAGGCCCCATCATAGTACAGAAACTGCACTAGTTAAAATTGCAAATGACTTGTTTTTAGCTTCGGACCAAGGCTGCATCTCAATACTCGCCTTACTTGATCTTAGTGCTGCATTCGACACTATAGATCATAACATTCTCATAGATCGCTTACAAAATCACATAGCTATTCAGGGACAGGCATTAAAATGGTTTATTCCATCTTGTAGATCTAAACGGAGAACTGTCTGGTGTAATGCAATTGAAATATGGGGTGCCACAAGGGTCAGTTTTAGGACCTCTGCTTTTCTCAGTATACATGCTTCTGTGAGGGAACATCATTAAAAGACATGAAATTAGTTTCCATTGTTATGCTGATGATACCCATATTAGACAACTTAACAACTTATCATTTGAAAATCCAATCCAATATCACAAAAACAGCCTTTTTCCACCTTAGAAATATTGCCAAGCTTAGGAACATTTTATCTGTATCTGACACAGAAAAGTTGGTTAATGCATTCATGACCTCCATACTGGACTACTGTAATGCATTACTGGGTGGCTGTCCTGCATCCTCAATTAACAAGCTACAGTTAGTCCAAAATGCAGCCACCAGGGTTCTCACTACATCAAGAAAATATGATCATATAACCCCAATATTATCATTCCTGCACTGGCTACCCAGTTTAGAATTAATTACAAAATAGCATTACTTGCGTATAAGGCTCTAAATGGTTTAGCTCCCACATACCTAACCAGTCTTCTGATATGTTACAATCCACCACGTTCCTTAAGATCATAAAACTTCTGGTAGTTCCCAGAATATCAAAATCTACAAAAGGAGGTAGGGCATTTTCATATTTAGCTCCAAAACTTTGGAATAGCCTTCCTGACAGTGTTCGGGGCTCAGACACAGTTTCCCAATTTAAAAGGAGACTCGAGATGCATCTTTTTTATTTGGCATACACATAATTAATTTCATTATCTCATACTACAGCCCATCTATCCTGAATGGCAACCACGCTAATTCTTTTTACCTGCTCTTTATTTTTCTACCCATCCCGAGGCATGTGGAGATTGTGCCAGCTTCAGTAGACAGAGGCCAACCCTGCGAGGACCCCGAGGCATCCAGAGAAGGACCAGCTCCAGCTGGATTCTGCTTCATGATGGTTTGGAGCTACACGTGCTGCTCCTGTGCTCCCAGTGATCCAGACCCCCTCCTGCCCTCATCCATGTGCTGAACTGGACTTCATGTTGATTTAAATAACTTCTGTTATACTGAACTTTCAGCTGCATAACACACATGATGTTATACAATTTTTGTTATCTGTTATCACCCAAATGAGGATGGGTTCCCTGTTGAGTCTGGTTCCTCTCAAGGTTTTTTCCTATTGCCATCTCAGGAAAAAGGAGTTTTTCCTTGCCACTGTTGCCACCTGTGGCTTGCACATCAGGAACAATCTCATTATCTAGACACATTTTTCTTACACATACACACTTCCTTAAATTTTTTCATTTTATTTTCATTTCTGTGAGGCTGCTTTGAGACAATGACCATTCAGCGCTGTAGAAATCAAATTGAATTGAAATTCAATTGAATGTCTACCAGACACACTGAGATCTGGGTGTAAACCCGAGTGTCTGGGGGAGGAAAGGGGAGAACAAGTTTTGTGTCATCTGCATAACAATGGTATGAAAAGCCATGAATTTACCAAGAAACCACGTGTAGAGGGAGAACAAAAGAGGCCCAAGTACTGAACCCTGAGAGACACCATTACTGTATAGAGTCTGCATGGGACAGGTGTGGATCCCCTCCATGTCACATTATACAATCTATCTTCTACTAGAGCAGTGTTTCTGTGTAGAGCAGAAAGTGAGAAAGTACACGCATGCTGTACACACAAACATACAAACACACAATAAAAGATGTTTTACGCGCACACGTGTGGTCATAGTGTTATAGTAAACAGTACACACGCGCACTGATATTGATTATACCAGTGAGAGATGCGCACTAAAACCCAGCAGCAGAGATGATTACCCACAATTCCGCAGCGCAAAAGAGCGAAAACCCATTGGCTCGGCATCAAAACAAGAAGTGCATGCGTGTTACATGATACTCGGAACTTGTAAATCAAGACTTGTTCGTTTCAAAATTAACTACATTTATTAACAATCTTTGCTCGTCTTGCGAAACACGCGCAAACCGCGTTACTCGCAATCCGAGGTTCCACTGTACAAGATAATCTTGTGGTTCACCATATCAAATGCAGCCGAGAGGTCCAGAAGGATGTGGAGAGATGGCAGTTTATCTGATCTAGCTCCATGGAGCTTCTTAGTGACTGACAGTAGGGCAATGTGTCGTAAACATTGTTCAATATGAACCATTTCATGTGTATTATTGCATTATCCAATATTATTTTCTTGATAGTTGCTGAGAAGGAAACATGTAACTCACCTTTTTTCTATATCAGAAAATGCTTTTCTTTATTTTTCTCCATTAATATGTTCAGTGGTCATTTTGTGTCAATTTGATTGTGTATCGAAGGTCTCCTGGTTACTAATGACACTAATTAGTGGGACATCAATGGCTGGAGAATAAGATTTCCACATTTCTTTGGAGAAAGAAAACCAACTGAAGGAGAAGGTGTCCAAACTTTTGTCAGGTAGTGTATATATTCGGACATAGCTGTGTAAGAAAATGGCCTCACTGCAATAGTTATGGTTAGACCGTATTAATCACTGCAGTAATTATCCAATGGAGAGATCTTACCTATTTGCTTAGTTAAATCCAGACAGTGTATATGCTTCATTTACATGGTTTCTCCTGTCCCTGTTAAAACAAACAAATAATTAATTTAAAAAAGGTTAATCTTGTATTAGATTTATGACCATTGTTAAATACCCTCCATTGTTACCATTATTCCTATGACTGCACAATAAATGAGAAGATTATATGACTTTCAGTAAAAATCATCTTTGTTTTAGGCCACCAGATTAATAGATTATGAAATGTAATTTATAGTTTCATAAATTAGTATTTATATAATTCCCACTACAAACTGGACAGAGGTCTAATTTTGTTGTTTTCCCCTTTGATTAATGATCTTACTGATTGTGTAAAGCTGCTTTGCGACATTGTCAATAGTTAAAAGCGCAATAGAAATAAAATAGAAAATTGAGATAGAGTTATTTTCAAAACCCAGCTTTTGACAAAGTAATAGCAAAATAAAACAAATCATCCTAAATAACTAAACAAAACTTACTAATTACCAAAGTGAAGGAAATAAAATAGACTTGTGAGCAGTTAGACTCTTGAATGATTTACTTATGACCCAGTTTATCAGCACTACACACAGATGAATAGAAACAGAGCAACAGCATCAGGGCAGTCATCGGTTTTCTAGCCAGTTTGACTTTAACTTACCTCAGGATCAGTCAGTTTACCCTCTCCAAATGCTGTTTTTAATTTAACTCGATCAGATTTATGATTTTCTGTAAAACTGCAGGTAGAAACAGCTAGATGTAGAGATGGTTTTAGCTCGGCTGGGTAACTAGGCAGTGAAGATGTAGTGGCACAACAGCTTCAGCTCTTCTTCTTCTCCTTTTTCCTGTAGTGAGGTATTTTACTGCCACCTTCAGGAATGGATGATGATCATAGACACACACTCTCTCGCATTGCTCTATATTCTGTCCAGTCTAAAATGTTACTCCTCTAACACCATTGATGAGGCTTATGTGAACCAAAATCATTACCACAGCATCAACACTTAACTAATTATGGATGTGATATGATCATCGATTGAGTGTATATAAAATCTTTATATATTTATATTAAATTATTTGACAGTTTACACTTAAAATTTTTAAGATTTTCTGTCATAAGCTGAAATTTCATTCCAGCACCTCATTAACATGACAACTTACCTCAGGATCAGTGAGCTTATCTTCTCCAAATGCTGTTTTTAATTTAACTCGATCAGATTTAGGAATTTCTGTAAAACTGCAGGTACAAACAACTATATATAGCAGTACAAATAACAATACTAACAAATATAGTTGCAAACAACGATGACGGGCCCAAGCTCCGACACCATCGCCAGCCGGGCGCACCAGAAAGATGGTGGGCAAAGAACGGACGAGACTTAAAGGGGAATGCCTAAGGACAAAAGTGACAGCTTGGGTCAAATGAAACAGCTTAGAACAATGGCATAATGGACTCAGCATTTAAACTCTAATGTCTATACTGTGTGTGTATATAACCATACGTGTGTGTGTTTATTATACGTGTGTACAGTAAGTTATTAGCCACTTCAGCATTAGGCATCACCATGACTAAACCGTTTGAGATATCAGAAATCCCATTTCAATATTCCATTCTAAATGTTTTGAGAATATATGGGCTGAGTTTGGTGGAGATAATAATAGTGCAACTGCTTGGGCCCATCACTGTTTTGGCAGGATGTGTAGAGTGTGTGTGTATGTGTGTGAGTGTGGTGTGCATATCGCTTCCCCTGTCCACCAAACTGAATGTTGCACAGTGGCCAACTTAAATATTTATATTGTTTATATATATTATTTCTGTATAGGATTAGATTGTATACATGAAGCCATATTAAAATAAGACAGGGAAATACCTTCATCTAGTGGACATAGTTTAGTACCGTAGGAGTCAGGCCAAAACCATGTCTAGTCAATGTTCTTATAAATATAAAATATTGTTGTGAGCCATTTGAACATCGCAAAATCATGAAACTAAACAAATTTGCTCACAACCAGTTGTTCTTTAAATGTAAAATGTTTTCAATCATTAGGACTTTCCACTTGTTAGAAATAAGTACCTTATTTTTCCTTAGATTAAAACCTTGCCATAACAACAGAATTATGCCTATCAAAAGAAATCCTTTACAGTTTCACATCAGCCATGTCTTCAAATTATTGTGCCTGATTTTGAAGCAAATTAGCTGAAAATTAGTCAAAAAATATATCGAAAAGTAAGCACTTTCTGCTGCCAGTTGGTGCCGCTATGACTGAGACTCACTGTAGCCATGTCATTGTGACCAGGTTTCTTCTCTTAACATAAAACTGAGGTTTGATGTATATCACACAATTTACACAAAAGTTATTCGCCACTTCCTGTTTCCTCTTATTCGCCATGGCTTTTTAGGGTTCTCCGAAGTGTAAGACCCGTGTAAGACATCAAATATCCCTTCACAATGTTAGATCCTCAGTATCTAAGATCATATCGGACCCTATTCGGTCAAAATCATATGAATCCCGTAAATGAAGTATATCACATTCCAATGGATGTGTTTTTCAAACAACGCAAAATAACTGTCTTCCTGTTTAGCAGGTGCCACAACAACTGGATGAACTTTGATCAGATCAAAGAGATCTAAATCTTTACTAGGTTTAAGTGATATATGTGCAAGTGGATTTGAGCTATGCAGCTAGATTTCTAACAAAGTTCCACTTTAAAGACCTGTGCCACAAGCAGTGCTCATCCACCCTGGCCGTTTTCATGACCAGGTCCACTCTCTATGTGACATAGGTTGGAACATTAGGCCATTCCACTCGTGATATAAGAGAATATTTTTTTTGTTGCTATTATGTCCTTATTTAAATCCTTGCCATAGCAAGATGATTCAAATGATCACAATTTCCTTTATAATTTCAAATCACCCATGCCATTATTCTGACTGATTTTGAACCAAATCTGGTAAAAGTAAGGGACAAATTATTAGAGACACACTTCCTGCTGCCAGTTGGTGGTGCTATGACATAGACTCATGATTGTCATAACATGTGATCAGCTTTCTACTCTTAAAATAATCCTAAGGATTCATGTACAAAACTTAATGTACACAGAAGTTATTAGTCACTTCCTGTTCTTTTTTATTCGCCATAATTTTAATCAAAATATCAACAATCTTGGAGCCAATTGTTTTAATTTCCTAGAAGGAACATTTAAAATTCCATTGGGTGCATTTTGCAAACAACTCAAAATAACTCACTTCCTCTGGATTAGACCTGATGACATGCAGCGCAAAACTTGTTCAGCTCGATGAGATATAGAAGTCTACCAGGTTTTATAAGTACACGTGCAAGTGTGTATAAAGCAAGATTTTCTAGGGAGTGCTGTGATGGGTGTGTTCGACTCCAAGGGCAGCGGCCGCACTGACCTCCTATTGGCCGCAGATTATAATCTGTCAGCTATTTATTTTTATTTTTGTTAAGAATCCCAAAAGTGCTCGGATGATTAAAAAACAAATTTTTTTTATATAAAATTAAATAATAATCCTTAGAAAAACAAGAGGACCCTGCGTACTACAGTGCTTGGGCCCTAAAAATGGTTAAAGTGATGTTTTATTTCATGATCAGCAGCATCTCAGTATGTTTTTCTTCACCACTTTGTACTCTGGCTTGTTCATTATGGATCTAAAACCCGACCTGGGCTTTTGTAAAGCTGCTTAAAGACAACGTCTAAAGTTTTTTAAAAAATCACTGTATAAATAGCCACATTGGATTTAAATAGTTATTTATTAACTCTATAAAAATAGAAAGGAGTTTAAAAAGAGCAGTAAAAAAACTAAAACTTTTCTTGAGTGTGTTTATTATAGTGTTTTAGATTTTCTTTGAACAAATGAATTGGAATATCCCTCCTACACAACATTGTTATTTTACAGCCGAATCCATAAATCTCCTGATAACAGAAACAATATTTCAAACAATAACACCCCTATCCGAGACTATTCTATCACTAAAGCACCTAGACATTTTAATGCCATCCCAAGTGCCTTGAATTTGTACTTTGATACCACCACAGTGGAAACAAGGTGATTGAAGACTCAAAAGAAAAAAAAATGCATCAGCAATATAGTACTTACATCTATTTTTACAAAATCTCAATTTTCACAAGTTCAAAAACAATTGGAGAGCAGACTGAAAAGTGGGGTGATGGCAGAGCTGAACGAGTAATGACACTGTTGACATTTAGTTACAATTTTGGCTTCCAATGACGTTCCAACATGCGTAGCATTGCATTTTACGATGACTTTCATTGTGTTAAAAATACTGCACGTTTGTCCATCACCAAAAGCTACTGATCACAGCCTGTTGTCGATCAGTGATCAATACATACTGTATCTCTCCACGCAGTTGGTGCAAATGTGCCAAACTGTGGATTGAGTTTTGGGGGTTATTCCTGATATTTTTGTGTCCTCTGACTGTTTTGTTGTTTTGTTTTGCATGCACATACTATTTGTGTTTTTGCACATTTAGCCATACTGTTTCCCTTGGCTACTACTGTGTGCTCACTTCGGGTTGCCGGATACCACTAAATGTGGATAATGCTGATAACTGCAAATCCTCACAATGTGGCTCTGTAAAAATATGGACAACGTATCTTAAGATGACCTGTGATACAAGTTTCCTGGAAAAAAATACACCCCAGATGTGTGCACACTTTGATTTTAGGAAACATTATATAAGTAAACCATCAACAAAGGTGAATCCTAACACAAGGAGTGTGATAAGTAAAATATGCTGTATATGCATAATGTTAAATACTACTTGGTCAACAATTAAAACATACTTCTGCTTTGACAGCTGCGTCATGTACTGCCCGGCCAAAAAATCACCACCTGGATTTAACTAAGCCAATAGGGAAGGTCTCTCCATTGGATAATTACTGCGGTGACTAATATGGGTTAGCTACAACAAGTTATTTCCCCATACTGATGCAGTGAGAAGCTTCTCATTTCTAACACATCCATGTCAGAAGATGTATCCTGTGGGCGTGGCAAAAATGCTACTCTGTTCCAGAAGGGTCAAATTATTATTGTGTTATGCTAATAAAACCAGTAAGGAGACTGCGGATATTACTCAAATTTGGCATTGGTGTACCATCATCTCCGAGGAATAAATGTGGTCGAAAAAAAATCCGAACAATCGTGAATGAAGGGACTTTAAAATAAAGTTAACATAAAACATAAAGCTACAGTATATTTAACAGTGAAAGCACAATGCAATGCCTGAGGGTGAAGTTATGATCTGGAGTTGCGGTCAATAATAAAGTTCAGAAACATTATGTGGCAATAAAATTAAGTCTAATGATCCGAATGTACTGAGGTTATCACATCTATGGAGTTTTTCTTCCCTGACGACAGAGCCATATTCCAAGATGGTTCAAATTATGGAAGAGTGCTTTAGAGCTTAACCCCACTGAGAATCCTTTCAATGTAGGGGAGAAGATAATGAAGAGGACTCTCCCATTGTAAATACAAGATCTTAGAGAGAAATTAATGGGAATCTGGAATGAAATAAATGTTGTGACCTTGCATAAGCATATCAAAACAAGGTCACACCAAATGTTTGCCATAATCAAAGCAAAAGACGAACCAATGAAATATTATATAATGAATATAGTGTGTTGTTTTTTGGAGAGGTGGTGGGCAGTGTATATTCCGCAATAGAAGTTAATCCTAGTTGATATAAATGCCACAATCGTGCAGACCTGGGTGATGGCTTTTTTTTTTCTTCTTTTTTTTTTTTTAGGTATTTCATAAAACAATTAAGGAGATAAAATGTTTAAAGTTGATTCTGCCTGCTTTGCTTTATGTGAACAGCTTGGTGTCTTTTAAGATCCCCTGACTGGGTAAAGCTCTTTCCACACTCTGAGCAGTTATAAGGTTTTTCTCCAGTGTGTATCCGCTGGTGAGACTTGAATGCTGATGCAGCAAGAAAACTCTTTCCACACTCTGAGCACTGATACGGTCTTTCTCCTGTGTGAATTCGCTGATGTACCTTGAGAGTACTTTTTTCATTAAAACTTTTTCCACACTCTGAGCAGCTAAACGGCTTCTCTCCAGTATGCTTGTGCAGATGCTTTTGGAAATTACCCCCATGATTAAAACTCTTGCCACACTCGGTGCAGTAATACGGCTTCTCTCCAGTGTGAATGCGCTGATGTTGCTGGAGAGCCCTCTTTACCTTAAAACCTGTTCCACACTCTGAGCAGATGTAAGGCTTCTCCCCAGTGTGGACGCGCTCATGTTGCTGGAGATCAACCTTTCGCTTGAAGCCGCTTCCACACTCTGAGCAGTAATATGGCTTCACTCCTGTGTGAATGCTCTGGTGTTGTTGGAGAGTACTATATTGAGTAAAACGTTGTCCACACTGCGAGCACTGATACGGCTTCTCTCCTGTATGGATGCGTTGGTGTGTTTTGAGATTAAACTGGTGAGCAAATTCTTTCCCACACTGTGAGCAGATAAATGGTTTATTTCTTGTATGAATTCGTTGGTGTTATTATAAATTACTCTGACAAGCAAAACTCTTTCCACACTGTGAGCACTGATACGGCTTCTCTCCTGTATGGATGCGCTGGTGTGTTTTAAGACTGAATTGCTGAGTGAATTCTTTCCCACACTGTGAGCAGATAAATGGTTTCTGCCCTGTATGAATTCGGAGGTGTTGATATAAATTACTCGAATAGGTAAAACTCTTTCCACACTGTGAGCACTGATGCGGCTTCTCTCCTGTATGGGCACGCTGATGTCTCTCAAGAAGACATCTATAAATGAAACTCTTTCCACACTGTGAGCACTGATGTGGTTTGTCTTGTCTGTGGATGAGCTGGTGTGCTGTGAGATCCTTCTCCTGAATAAAACTCTTTCCACACTCTAAGCAGTGGTGAAGGTCTGTCTGAGATTCTTCTTGACTAGTCATACAAATTCTATGTCTTTTGCTCTTCTTCATCCCTGGTTTAGAAAATAAAACAGAATTCAATATACTACAATTACTTAATGTATTTTATTTAATAACCATGTAATATTTTTTACAAATGCATCAATAGATTTAAATAATTTTTTGGTAGTTGCTAAGAGTGAAACTCAGAACTCATTTTTTTTCTAGCAGAGAGCCAGATTTGCTTCTGCTACTCACCAGAACTTAATCTTTGTTTATTTTTTTTCCCCATTGTTACTGTATTGTTAATTTTAGTGTTTTTTTTTTTGTTTGTTTGTTTGTTTTTTGCTATATAAAGATTATGGCTTATATGACTTACCTCTTTTGTCCTTCTTTATCTCTGGTTAAAAGGAAGAAAAAAAATTAGTATCAGGTAAAATACAAAACATTATCCATTAACACAAAATAATTTTTTTACTGTTTATTATTGAATTAATTAATTGTATTATTTTTAATTACTGAGAGTCAAACTTGCAACTCACTTTTTTCTACATTGGAACATACATTCTTGTTTCTGCTTCTCCCCAGAGCTTTTCCTTTATTTCTATCCATTGATATGTTTAATGGTTGTTTTGGAGAGTCAGATTTCCATATGTCTGTGGTATAAGACAAACAAAACATGCTGAAAATAAGTAACTTTTGGTGATGTGCATGGCCCTCCAATAGATCAAATAATGAAAATCATTTTACTTTAACAGCTTTTTTTTTTTTTAACAGTATACAAAATGTTATGTTCCTGGCAATGCTAAGTCCACCATGTCACTGTAACTTTCAAAGAACTTGAAACCATATTTTTTTAGGATCCCCAAAGGTCCACTGTTGACCCCATCGGTCCTTTCAGTTATTCTGCTCCTAAAACAATAGCGCATTTGTTTAGGACTTGCAATTGTGCTAAAACAAATTTGGTCACATATGTTTGTTTGTTTTTTTAACAAATGTTTTTTTTTTTTTTTTTTGTTTCATAAAAATTTGTTTCTTATTTAAAACTATTTTCTTTTTGGATTTGTGACTACAAAAAGGAAGAGGATCAGACATATTTTATAGATTATTTTATTTGTAGTTTGCTGTTTGGCTTGAAATAAGGAAATATAAAACCCTCATAGACGTTTTAACATGGGGGCTGATGCACTCATACAGTCACAGTGTATCCGAAACACCACTGAAATGCACAACTATTTTAATGATTTTAAAAAAACTTTTACTTTTACTACAAACAAACTTGATATTATTTTATTTTGATAAAAGTAAGGAAATCAAGTTTGTTTGTAGTAAAAGTTAAGCACATTAATATCTAGTTTATCAGCACTACAGACACTATTACAGAGGAACCAGAGCTCCATGTAGGATCCAGTCAGTAACAGTCAGTTTAGACTGTAATTTACCTCAGGATCAGTGAGTTTATCCTCTCCAAATGTTTTCAACTGAACTCAATCAGATTTAAGATTCTCTGTAAAACTGCAGGTAGAAACAGCTACATGTAGAGAAGGTTTTAGCTCTGCTGGATAACCAGGCAGTCCAAGTGGCACAACAACTTCAGCTCTTCTTCTCCTTTGTATTGTAATGAGGTGTTTTACTGCCCACTACAGGACTGGGTGTTGACTAAAGACTTTAAGGATCTACGCGTGTTGTACAGTAATGATTGGAGTTCCAGCTCCTGTCAGAGTTTAGATTATTTTGTTCAGCTCAGGAATAAAAAGCCATCTCTTTCAGATCCACAGTTCGCTCAATTAAAAAAAAAAATTCTCTGCTGCTGTGCAACACGAAATGTTCAAAAAACTTCTCACAGACAAATTACTAAACAAATGATTGATAATTGATGTTGTATGTAGCACCATGGATCTGGAGGCATGATGTTGTCTTTCACAGTGTACTGAACCGTATATGGTTGAGATTACTCTAAAAGCCTACTTTACTTGACTTGATGTGATGCTGTTATTAAACTGAAATTATAATAAACCCTAGAAATTAAAGAGTACAATTTGCCTCATACTCAGTATGAGATGGAGTGAAATGCTTATATGTCTAACTATCATCTAAAACAGGAAGAAAAAACACTATAAAAGAAAATACAATTAAACTAAAGATAGAATTTGCAATAAAATAAAAGAAATAACAAACTGAAAATTAAGTTACTAACTAAATTCACTTAAAATAGACATTTAAATAACACAGGAACAGAATTGACTGAATAAAAGTGTAAACTGTAAAGTATAAAAGTAGAGAAATGTAAAAATATGTTATGTTGGTTTGACAAAAGAAGTATGACTTGATACATAGAGTATGAACAATCACATGAACAATCATTTGCACAAAGTTCACACACTTTGCAGACTTTTTTTCTCAAACATATTGCAAACTTCTTCATACACATATGGAATTTGCACACTAGATGGACTGTATACACAGTATATATTTTCATATTCATATATTTTCATATTATACTTTTAATTCCATGTTTCAAATATATATATATATATATATATATATATATATATATATATATATTTTTTTTTTTTTTTTTTTTTACTTTTTTATGGCACTCATTGGGGGACAGCAATGAGGGGGTTGGGGGCTTTTTGCTGGGTGAGAAATAAGGAAACCATATCAATTTAGTAATTTTTGGTTTATACAGCATATAACAACTAAACTATCCAAAATACAAAACCAATGATACTCTAAACAGAAGATGGTGTGCCATATACTATAACAGGTAAAAGCAAAGTACAGTGTGCAAAATAAGCATTAAAGAGTTTTAACAACACTGGAAAATAGAGAAAATCAGCTCTTATGCAGGAGCTTGTTCAAAAAGGCGACTCATTAATGACCGACCAAATGATCAAATCATGTCCCGTTGTATTTTGTTCAGTAAGCCTTAATGTGGATTAAATGACAGGTGTGATTCTCCATCAGGTTGTCTATTTCTCTAAGTCTTCCCTCCATCTCTTCTCTCTGGCTACTCTAGAGACCTAGCACCTAGACAATCTACTTCACTCAAACAATAATAATAATAGATAAAGGCATTGCAACACTTTGAGTGATTTACTATACCTAATTTCCCCTCAGGTGAGCATATTTTCTAACAACAATTGTTTATTAAAGGTTTTGAAGGAAATGGCGAGAAATTTTGTATTCATAAGATTTAATGCACAGTGATCAGGCACAACATTAACAACACAAAAAATGTATGCATTAACATTTATAAATGATATACCAGTAAACTGGTAACAAGTTAACATACTCACCCATGCCTGCAGGGACAACATCTGGATTAATCTCAATAAAACAATAAAACAAAAGAAAGCAAGTCTCCACAAGTTCTATCGATATATTGCATTAGTAATGTTCATTATTACACGGATGTAGCATGTCTTCAGAAGAAATTTGTGAATACTGTGTATACTGTGTATACTGTGTTTAGGATCCAGCATCTGTGAGAATAAAGATATACAGCTCTTTTGTTTTGTTAAAAGAACACAGTGGGTGAGAGTCATTGTTCATTATGGTCTGCATTTTTAAGTTTCCTTTGTTTGACAATTGTCTCTAGTTATTACAGTCTAGTTCCTACGACTGAGCCTGCTTTCCTGAACAGTTTATTAAGCTTATGACACATTCACACCATTGCCAAGCACACCACAGCAGGAAAAGAAACACACAGGCAACACCAGACTGATAAAGATTAATAAGTGGCCAGCAAATAACCAAAGAACCTGAGTCTTCGCAGGAAATAGAAGCAACTCTTTCCCTTCTTGTATACAGTCTCCGTGTTTGTGCTCCAGTCCAGTTTGTTATCCAAATGCTCACCCAGATATTTGTAGTTGTTGACTACCTGCATACACTTATTCTGGCAAAAGAAGACATAGAATTTTTAACTTTATAAAATTGATAAACATAAACAAAATACACATGCACTTCCATGATATGTGTATCCCCCCCCCCATCTTCCCACAGCAGTCTTGGTAAAATTGACTTTACCTAAAAAATATATAATTGGACTTGATGTTCATACATTTGTTAGGCTGATTTGATGTATTCTAGATTTTTATGGTCTGTATATACTATAAAAGGATATACTGCTAAGAGTTCTTCATTACTCACATCAAGTACATTTTCTCAAATCCGAGAAAACATTGTAGGTCCTTGATTGTTTTGGGAGTTAGCTTGATTACTGACACTTTCATTTGATCCATCTGTACTTGCTCTGGTCCTATAATGTATTACAAACAGGAGATTCTACTTACATGAAATTTACATTTATCACCTTTCACAAATAAGTGGTTTTTCTGAAGTCAGTTGAATACTTTTTGGACATGGTCGACACGAGTGTTATAGCTAGGTGAATATTTAATATATCATCAATGTATGTGATTACAAGCTTTCCAAGAATGTTAAACATTGGAACATGGTTGGACCGCATGATAATCCATATGGCATAATGCCATTTTTTCTACAAATAGGAAGCTTCAGGATATTGTTGATGCAGATGGGCAGCTGTATCCTCGGTGTAGTGCTTCAGGAATATAACCATACATGGCTTTGGATTCTTTCAACATGGGATAAATCCTGCTACATGTGGTAGAATAGGTGCATAAACAAGCTTCAGTTAGTCCAGAATGCAGCAACAAGAGTCCTTACTAGAACCAGAAGATATGAGCACATCACCCCTATCTTATCAACACTGCATTGGCCCGTAAAATTTCGCAAAAAATGCTGCATTAAATGGTCTCGCGCTGCAGTATCTGAGTGAACTGCTAGTATCTTATGACCCACCACGCCTACTTCGATCAAAAGATGCAGGCTGCTTATCATCGCATATTATGAAAACTACAGTAGGGGGCGGAGCTTTTTCTTACAAAGCCCCAAGTGATGGAATAATCTTCCAATTATTGTTCAGGACAGTATTATGTATTCTGGTCTACTGGTATGTTTAGATGCTGTCCTCCCCACTCTCATTGATCACTCAGGTTTGTTGACGGTGAAGTGATTGGTCGCTTTACATCTCAGTTCCCCCTCATGTCTGTGTTTTGTTCTGGCTCTCCCTTTTAGTTATGATGTTATAGTTAGTCCTGCCGGTGTCCCTGTTTGCACTCTACACTAAATATACATTCACTTTATACATTGTGTCACAGTGATCATACCTAACTGCTATACATGTCACTCTTGAGCAGCCAGTGATCCAGACCCCCTCTGCCCTCTGGACCTGTCTGACTCGTCCTGATGTCCCACTTCTGGTTGGAGATCTTGTCACATGTGGTCTGTCTGGGATGCTGGGACGGTTCCATTTTTCTACGAAGACAGTCCTGGCCTCAGCAGATACTGACAGCTATTCTCTGAGGTCTCATGACTGCAGTCACTCGATAGTTCCATATTATCCATATTAAGTTAATCCATATTAATTTAAACACATCTTCTGTTATACTGAATTTCCAGCCTCACACAGTATGACTGCAGATCAATCTCTGCTCTCCGTTATCACCCAAATGAGAATGGGTTCCCTGTTGAGTCAGGTTCCTCTCAAGGTTTCTTCCTACTGCCATCTCAGGGAGTTTTTCCTTGCTACCGTCACCGTTGTCCTAGGCTTGCTCTTCAGGGATAATCTTATTTTGATTCATACACATTCATATTTCATACAAACCTAAATAATTCTTTTGAATGTGTAAATCTCCTATGCGACAATGCCAATTGTTAAAAGTGTTATACAAATACAATTTAATTGAAATTGAATTTTGTACACCTACAGCCCCCGATAATTAAAATCTAATTAAATTTTAATGTCAGTTCTTATTGGAGATATGTCTGTGTCTTGTGTGTTCTCCATACCTCAGCATGTTTTACTTAAACTATAAACCCTTTTATTCTTCTGCCATTCAGTCTTTCAGAGAGTGTTCCCTGTATCACAATAGGTATTAGCAACACATTACGGACAAGAGGTAACGCTGTGTTAAAGCTTGGTGACCTGATCAGTTCCAGGTTTCAGGTTCAACCCCTACCCCCACCAAGCTTCCACTGTTGTGCCCTTAACCTTCAACTTCTCATAAGGGATAAACGGAAGTTGCTCTAGATAAGGGCCAAATATGCCAAATGCGGAAAATGTAAAATAATATTTTATATGTATTTATAAATATTTATATTAACATATATATCTTTTAGCATTATTTAACATACAGTATGTTATGTCTAAGTTTGTTTTCACTTGTACTGATCTCTCTAATCTCTAAGATGTCAGCAGTATGGTCCCCTTACCTCAGCAAGAGTATTGTTTGTATGTTTGCATTGCATTGTTAAAATTTGACCAGGTGTAGTAATGACAAGAGAAGACAAGAGAAGAGAAGAGAACATAGCAGTTAAGTATGGTCACAGTCACATAATGTAAAAGATGATGGTATATTTAGTGCAGAGAGCAAGCAGGTATCAAGTAACTATGGCAGCATAACTAAAAGGCAGAGCAAGAAGGAAACACAGAGATGAGGGTTCCCTGGGATGTAAAGCAACCAATCAAATTGGCAGGGAATACAAGCCATCACTCACTACAGGAATTCATCACCTGCTTGTGACAGTGACGGCTCCCTTATAGATGCGGTGAACAGCTTCTACGCACGGTTCGACATGCAGAACGACGTGACGGCGAGGAAGACCACCCCTCCTCTGAACGACCAGGTGCTGTGTCTCACCACGGCTGATGTGAGGAAAACTCTACACAAGTTCACCCGCGTAAAGCTGCTGGACCAGACAAGATCACAGGCAGAGTGCTCAGAGAATGTGCAGAACAGCTGGCAGATGTTCTCACCGACATCTTCAACATCTCTCTGAGCAGCGCCGTCGTTCCCACATGCTTCAAGTCAACCACCATCGTCCCCGTGCCGAAGAAGTCTTCTGTGTCCTGTCTCAATGACTACCGCCCTGTTGGACTCACACCCATCATCATGAAGTGCTTTGAGCGGCTCGTCATGAGACATATCAAGACCCTGCTGCCCCCCTCACTGGACCCCCTGCAGTTCACGTATCGTTCAAACCATTCGACGGACGACGCCATCTCAACCACACTCCTCCTGGCACTGAAACACCTGGACAAGAAGGATACTTACGTCAGAATGCTGTACATAGATTTCAGTTCAGCATTCAATACAATCATCCCCCAACACCTGAGCGGGAAGCTGAGCTTGTTGGGCCTGAACACCTCCCTCTGTAACTGGATCCTGGACTTCCTGACCGAAAGACCTCAGGCAGTGCGGATCGGAAGCTACACCTCCAGCACCACCACACTGAGCACTGGGGCCCCCCAGGGCTGTGTGCTCAGTGCCCTGCTGTTCACACTGCTGAATGGCAACCACGCTAATTCTTTTCATCTGCTCTTTATTTTTCCACCCATCCCGAGGCATCTGGAGATTGTTCCAGCTTCAGTAGACCGAGGCCAACCCTGCGAAGTTCATGAGGCATCCAGAGAAGGACCTGCTCCAGCTGGATTCTTCTTCATGTTGGTTTGGCTGCTCCTGGGGTTCCCAGTGATCCCGACCCCATCTGCCCTCTGCACCTCCTGACTCATCCCTGTGCTGAACTGGACTTCATGTTAATTTAAAGAACTTCTGTTATATCAAACTTTCAACTGCATAACACACATGATGTTATACAATTTCTGTTATCTGTTATCACCCAAATGAGCATGGGTTCCCTGTTGAGTCTGGTTCCTCTCAAGGTTTCTTCCTATTGCCATCTTAGGGAGTTTTTCCTTGCCACTGTCGCCGTCACCCTTGGCTTGCTCATCAGGGACAATCTCATTATCTAAACAAATTTTTCTTACACATTTACACTTCCATAAATTTTCTTTTCATTTTCTTTTCATTTCTGTGAAGCTGCCTTGAGGCAATGACAAAAAAGCAATGTTAAAAGCGCTATAGGAATAAAATTTAATTTAATTTAATTGACTCATGATTGTTTAGCGACACACAGCTCCAATCATATCATCAAGTTTGCTGATGACACGACCGTGGTGGGTCTCATCAGCAAGAATGACGAGTCGGCGTACAGAGAGGAAGTGCAGAGACATCTACACCACACGCTCCATCTGCAAAGCCACCAGCATTGTGGCTGACCGGACACACCCATCACACACACTCTTCACCCTCCTGCCATCTGGAATAAGGTACCTAAGCATTCGGCACTCACATCCAGACTATGCAACAGTTTTTACCCACAAGCCATCCGTCTCCTCAACACAAAGAGACTGGACTGATAAACACACACGCACACACACACACACAAATCACTAAAACAGACAAACTAAATAACATCCGGACTGAACTGATAAACACACACATGCACAATCACACTGATTTACAACCACCTTAATTTGTTCATACCTACCTATCTGAACTGCTCTTTGCAATATTTGCACAATATTTATTTCACTTTGCTATTTGCACACAATATTTTTGAACACAATGTAAATTGTTTACTTGCTGCTCTCTCCATTACCTCAACCCATACAGTACCTTATCACTAAAAAGGTATTTCTTAACTGTAACGTGTTATGTTGTTGTGTTGTCATGTAGCTCTTCGTTTGCACATTGTCTGTTGTCTACTGTTGTCTCTTTTTTGTATAGAAATTGATAGTTTTAGGTTAACTTAAAAATGTAAAAATCTGCGTTGTTAATTTATGTTGTGTTGTTAATTTATGTCGTTGCATGTATGTAGCACCTTGGTCCTGGAGGAACGTTGTTTCGTTTCACTGTGTACTGAACTGTATATGATTGAAATGACAATAAAAGCCTACTTGACTTGACTTGACTTGATGGAACAGAAAGGCCATCTAAAGTTACAGTGTGATCAGAAAGCTTACTTCTAGCTGCTTGTGGTCCTATGACTAGAACTTTTATCTTATCAGGATTAAGCAGAAGAAAATTAATTAACATCCAATCTCTTATGTCCTGCACACATTGCTCAGTTTTAGTAAACTGGTTTTTCTCATCTGGTTTTGCTGAGACATATAATTGTGTGTCATCAGCATAACAATGAAAACTAATACCATGTTTACGAATTATGTTGCGCAGACGAAGCATGTAAAGGGAAAAAAGCAGTGGGCCTAAAACTGAGCCCTGTGGAACACCAAACTCCACTTAATGGATAGGATCTGAGCCACAAGAGGGCCGTTCCCTTAATTCCTACTACATTTTCTAATCTGTGAAGGAGAATACTATGATCAATGGTGTCAAAAGCTGCACTGAGGTCCAGTAATACAAGTATAGTGATGCAACCTTGATCAGAGGCAAATAGGAGGTCATTTACTACTTTAACAAGTGCTGTCTCTGTGCTGTGATGAGGCCTAAATCCTGACTGATACAGTTCGTTTATGCTATTTCTGTGTAGATGTGAACATAGCTGCTGTGATACTACCTTTTCGAGAATCTTAGAGATAAAGGGGAGGTTTGATATCGGCCTGTAATTGGAAAGCTGACAGGGGTCAAGGTCAGGTTTCTTGATTAGCGGTTTAATAACGGCTAATTTAAAGGATTTGGGGATATACCCACTACTGAGTGAACAGTTAATTACTTTCAACAGGGGTTCTGTTATTTCTGGCACTATCTGCTTGAGAAAATGTGTCGGTATAGGATCTAATATACAGGTTGACGATTTTGAAGAAGAGATGAGTGAAATTACTTCTCTCGCTTCAAGGGGAGTAAAGTATTCTAGGTTCTGATGTGATGTGGTTAGTTTATCATCTGTATCACTTAAATTCTCTTGTTTCAAAGCCTGAATATTTTGCCTAATATTTATGATTTTGTTATTGAAAAAGTTCATGAAATCCTCACTACTGCATGATGTTGTTGTGGAGATTTCTGCAGTGGTCTTGTTTCTAGTTAATTTAGCTACAGTATTAAATAAAAATCTCTGATTATTTTTGGTATTTTCTATAAGAGTGGAGAGATACGTTGATCTAGCATCACTGAGAGCTTTTTTTTATAGTTCAGGGTGCTCTCCTTCCAAGCTATTTTGAATACTAACAATTTAGTTTGGCGCCATTTACGTTCTAATTTTCGAGCGGTTTGTTTTAAAGCACGTGTGTGGTCATTATACCAAGGAGCGAGTTTCTTATCTCTAATCATTTTCCTTTTAACTGGAGCTACATTATAATTTAAATCTGTGTTTTTGTACGATAGCCAGATTATCGTTGTAAATAACTGCGACTCCTCCTCCTCTACCAGTTAGCCGAGGCTGGTGTATGTAGCTGTATCCAGGAGGACTAGCTTCATTTAGAGCTACATACTCGTCCTGTTTAATCCAGGTTTCTGTTAAACATAATATATCAAACTCCTGATCTGTGATAGTTTCATTAACAATAACTGCTTTAGATGCGAGAGATCTAATATTTAACAGTCCTAGCTTCAGATCAGAGGTGCCGGCTGCGCATTCAGTGTGATCTGAGTTTGTGGTATCTATGTTAATTAAATTACTAAAACAGACTGAGTCTTTCTAAATTTATGTTTAGCTCGGGGAACAGACACAGTCTCAATATGATGAACCCTGAGTGACGACTCTATGCAGCTAGCAGATGGTTGGTTTAACCTGTCTGTCTGCTCCCTGGCCTGGGCTCTGGATTGTCACCGATTAACTAGGCCTCTTCTGAGACTATGTGCTATACTACAAGAAATGAGAGCAGCACCTTCCCGAGTGGGATGGACACCGTCCCGCCCTAACAGGCCAGCTTTGCCCTCAAAGGTCTTCCAATTATCTATAAAGCCCACATTGTTTTCGGAGCACCACCTGGACATCCAGCGGTTCAGTGACCATAACCTGCTGTAAGCTATGTTGCCACGTCTCATTGGGATGGGGCCAGAGCAAACTAGTTCTTCGGACATCGCCTTCGCTAGTTTAAACACCTCTGTAAAGTTATGCTTGCATTAGATTGTGTTAGACTGTGTAGTCTGCAACTGTTCGCCCCTCTTGGAGGATGGAAAGGAGGGGCGACACTACACTACACGCCATATGCGGATGGTGAAAAGTGGCCCTAAGTGCCTCAACGAAGGCAATTAGGGTGGCATGTTCAGAGAGGAGTTGCTGCCACACTGCAGTAGCCCACTCTAGTGCTCTGCCTGTGAGCAGAGACACCATAAATGCAACCTTCACCCTTTCAGTTGGAAACTGGGAAGGTTGCAGCTTGAATGTCAGTGAACACTGCAGAATAAAGGCATTGCACCTCTCTGGCTCGCCTGTATACGGCTGTGGGGGTAGTAGTCGAGTTTCGCCACCAGATGGGGTAGTTGAGCCACTGATCTGATGGGGTAGTTGAGGCCAAAGCTCATCCTGCTACAATCTACCCCCCACTTTTGAATTGTCAACCCGTCGATGCTCATTTCCACTAGTCCCAAAGCCTGATAACAGCAATATAAGGCCCCTCTGGGCAACTACCCCCACAGATCTTGGTAAATAATGGATATTGGTGTGCTGCCCAGCTGTGGTTCGTGCTGTCCTACGCACCATTACTGTACCACCATCTTGGTCATCCAAAGCAGAATCCACCGGGACTACACGAGGAGAATCTGTCACCAGTGGTGAAGTTACTACAGGATGGGACACACCAAGGGTTCATCTCAACTCTGTCTTGTTTCTATGTGCCTTTATGTAACTTTTGTACAGTGTCCTTGAGTGTTTGAAAGGCGCTTATAAATAAAATGTATTATTATTATTATTATTATTATTAAAGCTAACGGCTGAATGATGGTTGGGGTTAGGGGTGCTCCGATTGATCGGTCACTGATCATAATCAGCTGATAATTGCTTTGGGAAGTTTGATCGGCAGTCTCTATAATGGCCACTAAAGAAAAGTCAATCAGATGATGCAAAACTTGCGGGACAATTTTTTGCGTGCTGCTAAAATGGCTTCACCGGTCTGGTAATTCTACGTAAGGAACACGGGCAGTTTTCAAAGTTGGCTAGTGCTAAGAGAGCGGGAGAGCTCAGCAACTCGTGCGCCGCCACTCACTCAGCTGTTGGTAAAACCCCTATCTCACCTACGCGGTTTCACTCTAATCTAAACAGATTTTAAAAGAAAAAAAACATATTTAATTTTTTGGCGGTCCCCGCGGGTGCTTGCGGACCTTGCAGAAGTTCCGGCAACTCGCATCCTACTTGTCTGTTATTTTATTTCATTTTAAACAATCTACAGGAAAGTTGTATTTGTCAAGCTCTAAGCTGTTCCCAATTACTAACCAAACACGGGCTGCTATGTTTTAAGATGACGTGTTGCACATGTTGCTTGCCAATAAATACAGTTGTCAATTCATGATATTCCTCTTCTTGTAATTTCAATACTTGATTTACATTGTTGTTAGATATAGTTTAATAAATAATGCTAAATGATAAGGCTTCGAGTAGACGCTGTAATTGGTGATCGGTATCGGCCAATACAGCTTCTAGTGATCAGAGATCAGTGATCGGCCCCAAAAATCCTGATCGGAGCACCCCTAGTTGGGGTGCCTGTGTCTGGACAAGTAACCAGCGAAGGACAAGGTCTTCAAAGAGGTTCATGAGCCAGAATCGAAAGATCATCCTCACAATAGGATCACTCTCAAGAGATGGGTCATGAGGCAAGGCAAGATCCTTATGTATAGTGTCATCAGGAGAAGCAGGACGAGAAGCATTCTGATGTACCACCAATTTTAGCAGAGAACGGTGTACTTGCCTAGTTCTGCTGACCTCCCCAACTGGTACAATTGTATAGACTGACCCCCCTTCTCTAGGTGCCCTTGAAATCTGATGAACCACGGAGCTCCACAGGTCTTGAATTTTGTGATGCCCCCATGCACTAAAGTCACACACATACACCAACTGACCCTCCCTCAATGGCTCACCTTGCATCTGCTGGTCATGATTTTGCTTTCTGCAAGATGCAGCAAGCCTCAACCATTCCTGGGCCCCCTCAAATGCTGTTTGCAAGCGAGTCTGGTGCTCCAGAATCCACTCATGAACAGGACCTACAATTGGCTCCTGAATTCTCCCCAATAGAGTATCCACTGCCAGCCGAGCCTCTCAACCAAATATTAAATATAATGGAGACTCACCAGTAGACTGATTGGGTGTGGTATTGTAACAGAACAAGACTTGGGGCAAACAAGAGGCCCAGTCTCTCTTCCTAGATACTGGTAAGGCATGCAACAAATTGTGGATGGTCCGATTAAAACGCTCACCCTGGCCGTTACCAGCTTCATAATGTAGCGTAGTGCGGGACTTCTGAATCCCGTAAATCCCACAAAGTTGCTGGATAAAGAGACTCTCAAAATTATGGCCCTGATCAGAATGGATCTGCGCAGAGAGCCCGAACTTACTGAACCATTTCACAATTAGCAACTGTAGTGGCACATTGGTCATGAGTTGGGATAGCCAAGGTATATTTACTGAAAACATCAGTCATCACAAGGACATTTTCCAGACCATTTCTATTTTGCTCCAACACCGTGAAATCAATAGCCATAATTTCATTAGGCTGGGATGCCAAAAGGTGTCCCATAAAGTTATGAACGGTGAAATAACAGTCCTTGGCAACACTCACATGCCTCACCATGTGAGTTACTCACCATTCAGCTACCTCTACCGACATACCTGGTAGCACTGCTGTCGTGAAAAGACACAGGGAGTGGCATACCAGGAACCATGGCCTCCACTGATGAACCTAGGTGAAGTTGCCGTGATAGAGCACACATTTTATATTTTATTTTATTTTAATCTCTTAGTCAAATTTTACTTATATATATATTTCTCAAATTTACTTTTGTTCAAATATTTATTTCCTTTATAGATATTCTTCTTATTCCTTCTTAGATAAATACCTTTTTTTTTTCTTCTTCTTCCTTGTTCTAAGGTCAGGGCAGTTGCCTAAGCATTTCACTGCATATCGTACTGTGTATGATTGTGTATGTGACAAATAAAATTTGAATTTGATTTGATCTGCAGCAAGTGGCACCAAGCTTAGCAGAATTCAAATGGCTCAGTGGATTTTTGTAAGTATAGACAATGCACCATTGGCCAAGGAGAATTTCTCAGTCATGGCCCATTTTAGTGCCAAAAATTCCAAATTCATAGAACTGTAATTTTTCATATTACGTTAGTTGGGCTTGAGACCCCGACTGGCATAAGCTATTGGCCTTAGCTTTTCCTCTTGCTCTTGGGAAAGGACCTCTCCCAGGCCAGAATGACTTGCATCTACCTTTAAAACAAAAGATAATGCAAAGTCAGCATATGTCAATACAGGTGCAGTAGTAAGTTTGGTCTTTAATGCCTCAAAATTGACACTACACTCCTCTGTCCATGTCTCAATAGCACAGGATCTCCTCCTGTTCTTAGATCCAGCACCACCCAGGTCTGCCACCAGCCTATGTAAAGGGGCTGCCAACTTTGCAAAACCATCTATAAAACGTCGGTAATAGCTAGCAAACCCAAGAAATGAGTGCAGCTCTGAGACAGTGGAAGGAGGTCTCCAGTCAGCTACCACCTGGATTTTACCTGGGTCAGTGGATACACCCTGGTCAGACATCACGTGGCCCAAGTACTATACCGCCTGTTGGAAAAATGCACATTTGGAAAGTTTTACCTTCAGGCCCTCCTGCTGCAGCTGACCTAGCACCACCAGCAGGTGCTGTTCTACAGTGGAAGAAAACAATGATATCATCAAGGTACAGCAACAAAGACACAAGTCAAGTCAAGTCAATTTTATTTATATAGCGCTTTTAACAATTGACATTGTCGCAAAGCAGCTTTACACAATAAAAAGAAGTAAGTTTGTATGCAATGTATATGAATCAAAATGACAAGATTGTCCCCGATGAGCAAGCCGAGGGCGACGGTGGCAAGGAAAAACTCCCTGAGATGGTAATAGGAAGAAACCTTGAGAGGAACCAGACTCAACAGGGAACCCATCCTCATCTGGGTGATAACGGAGAGCAGGAATTGCTCAGCATAATAATGTGTAAGACTGGAAGTTCAGTATAACAGGAGATGTTTTAAAATTAAAATGAGTCCAGTTTGTTCCCGGAGGCTCAAGTAGACTGTAGGGGATTCCGGTCCTGAGTTATCGAACAACTGAAGTCACAGGTCCCCAGAGCATCACTCGATGACAGGACAGTCTTCATGGAAACCATCCCCAGCCACCATACAAATCCAGGCAGACCACACGAGGCATCCATGCGACGAGATCTCCAACCAGAAGCAGGACTCCAGGATGGGTTAGACGGCTCCAGAGGGCAGAGGGGTCTGGATCACTGGCAACTCAGGAGCGAAACATGTATAGCTCGACAGAGAGAGGGAAAGAAGAGGGGAAGACACACTGCTGGTCACCAAATATCCGCTGCATTAATCTCTGAAAGGTGCTGGGAGCATTACAGAGGCCAAAAAGGCATATGGTTCCACTCAAACAATCCAAATGGCGTACAAAATGCAGTCTTGGGACAATCTTTTTTCAGTGACCAGGACCTGATTGTACCCACTAGCCAAATCCATGGTGGAGAACCAACACGCTCGTCATGGCATCCAAGGATTCCTCGATATGGGGCAAAGGGAATGTGCCTTTCCTTGTCTTGGCGTTCAACTGACGATAATCAGTACACATACGCAAGTTACGGCCTTTCTTTTGAGCAAGGATTATAGGAGTGGAATATGGGCTACTGCTGTCTCGATTGACCTGCGCCGACCTACAGAAAGGCTAACCCATTAGCAGCCCTAAGCTGCAGCCAATGGCACAACTGAAGACGCTCCTGACCCCAAGGCTGGATATTTTCAAAAAAGAAGCTCTCAGTAATTGTGGACACAGTTGTGTCATGATTGTGGATGTTCAAGATGGCGCCGGTGAGGTCGGCTGCCGACCTCTTCTACTTTGTTTTTGTCTTTTAAGTTAATTTTCAGTAACCTTAAACCAGCAAATTCATCACCATGGAGTGCATTAGGTACGATAGAGATACTCTTATTTCTATTGGTTTACAATGTACTCAAAATTTGATGTTTTTAACTCTGGATCTGAGCTGGCCGAGTGAGATCTTGAGGGAGAACAAAGGACACGACACGAAGCAGCGGCCCCGAGGAAAATGAGCCGGGGTCAGGAACAGGCTGAGAGCCCGTGCACACCGCACACCTCTGCCTAGCATCCTGCTCGCCAATGTCCAGTCACTGGAGAACAAACTCGATGACCTCAGGGCCAGGATAAAGTTCCAGAGAGACATTCGGGACTGCAATCTCCTCTGCTTCACTGAGACATGGCTGAACCCAGTGGTGCCGGACTGTGCTATCCAGCCGGCCGAGTTCTTCTCGGTTCACTGCATGGACAGGACACAGGACTCGGGGAAGTCAAGGGGGAGGTGGCGTGTGTTTAATGGTGAACAGCAGCTGGTGCAGCAGCGCGAGCATTGTTCCTCTCACACGCTCCTGTACACCCAACCTGGAAATATTGACCATCAAATGTCGTCCTTTTTATCTACCTCGGGAGTTTACATAATAATCATAATCAGCGCCGTTTATATACCACCAAAAGCAGACACGGACACTGCCTTATGTGAGCTGCATGAGGCACTCGCACAGCATCAGACACAACCCCCGGGACCTCAAACACGCAGAGCCAAACTTTTATCAGCATATCACCTGCCCCACCAGAGGCGAAAGGACACTGGACCACTTCAATCAAGGACGGCTACAAGGCACATTCTCATCCCCCGTTTGGGAAATCCGACCACGCCACCATCTTCCTAATGCCAAAATATAAACAAAGGCTTAAACAGGAAGTTCTGGTTCAGAGGGAGATCGCGCGCTGGACGGACCAATTTGTGGCCGTGCTACAGGATGCAATCGATGACGCAGACTGGCGAAACAGCTCCGATGACATCAACGTGTTTACGGAAGCGGTTGTGCGTTTCATCGGGAAACTAACTGATAATACCATAAAAAACGACCACCAGAATGTTTCCCAATCAGAAGCCGTAGGTGGATAACACCATCCGCGACACTCTGAGATCTCGCTCCGCTGCCTACAACGCGGGACTTGAGTCGGGGGACATGGACCCGTACAAGGCTGCGTCATATAACGTCTGGAAGGCGATGAAAGAGGCGAAGCAGCGCTACGGGAGGAAACTAGAGTCACAACTCCAACAGAGTGACTCTAGGAGCCTGTGGCAGGGACTAAGAACAATAACGGACTACAACGCACCAACATCTGGTGTGACGAACGCGGACATGACTATGCTCGCTTCGAGGCTGCAGCTAAAGACGCTAGCGATGCTAATGCTAGCGCCACTAACAGCTGCAGACAGGAAGACACTGCCAGCACTGGAAACGCGTACATCATCTCTGAGCATGACGTGAGAAGAGCCTTCAGGACAGTAAACACCAGGAAAGCAGCAGGACCAGACGGAATTTCAGTTCGAGTCCTTAGAGCCTGCGCAGACCAGCTAGCACCTGTGTTCACAGAGATATTCAACATCTCGTTATCTCAGTCGGTGATCCCCACATGCTTTAAGGAGTCCATCATTGTTCCTGATCCAAAGAAACCCTACCCTGATTTCCTCAACAACTATTGACCCATAGCCCTCACCTCAGTAGTGATGAAGTGCTTTGAACGGCTGGTCAGAGACTTCATCATTTCTTCACTACTAGACACACTGGATCCACTGCAATTTGCATATCACCCGAACCGCTCTACAGATGATGCCATCTCTCATTTACTCCACATATTACTCACTCACCTGAACACTAGAAGGGGGAATTATGTTAAAATGATATTTGTCAACTACAGCTCACCATTTAATACCATAATTCCCTCCACACTCACCACCAAGCTGGAGCACCTGGGACTCAGCTCTTTGTCAGTGGATCTCCAACTTCCAAACTGGCAGACCACAGGCAGTAAGGATGGGCAGCCATATCTCACCCTCCCTCACTCTCAGCACTGGAGCCCCCCAGGGTTGTCTGAGCCCCCTGCTGTACTCTTTGTACACCTATGACTGCGTAGCCACTACGAACTCCACCACCATCATTAAGTTTGCTGACGACACTATCGTGGTGGGCCTGATCTCTGACAACGATGAGACGGCCTACCTGGAGGAGATTGGAAATCTGGAGAACTGGTGCCAGAGGAACAATCTCCTACTGAACGTCAACTAGACAAAGGAGTTGATAGTGGGCTTTAGTACTAAGCAGGAGAGGAACTACCAGACCCCCGCCATCAACGAGAGCCCAGTGGAGAGAGTGGACAGCTTTCGATACCTCGGTGTTCACATCACGCAGGACCAGTCATGGTCCTGTCACATCAACACCATGGCTTCTGCTCCCTGAAGGCCAACACAGAGAGACTGAGTAGGAGCTTCTTCCCGCAGGCTATGCGAGCTCTCAATCACAACACCACATAGGACCTAACACTCACACGCTGGCACATTTTGCACACCTCAGGAATGGGAACTTTTACTTTACTAGGACAATAGCCTTGCTACGAGGAGAACGGCTACGCTGATGAGAAGGGTGGGCCTACTACTACTAGGCCTATTCTGAAGCCCATACTGAAAACCCAATGCTGATGGAACGGAATGACTGCGCTCTCTCACACCGCTTGGAAGACCCTCCTGTTCCCACCTAATTGCTTCACTTCAAACTTCTAGTAGAGTAGCACCGGGCTGTCTGCACACCATCTGATTCAACTCACGACGCAAAGCACCATCCAGAACATGCTCCACAAATTGGTCCCTCAACAGGACATCTGCATTAGACATAGCGGTCGGGGCACACTGCTTTACTCTCAACATAAGACTCATTAATGCTAGCGAAAACTCCTGTAAGGTTTCTCCTTCTAGCTGTATTCTAGAAAAGAAGGTCTCCTTCAAAGCTACATAAGACTGAGAACACCCGTACAGCTCTTGCAGTATTGAAATAACCTTCTCTTCTCTCTATCAACAGTGGAAGGATACTTTATCTCATCGCGGGCTTCCCCCTCTAGGTGATTGAACAGGAAAAATGCTTGATCTCTGACAGACAAATGGTGAATCCTCACACAAGCTCATAACTTCTCAAACCATTCATCTAACCCAACACTGCATTTCCCCCTTAACATAGGACACCGCCTATCCCTAGTATGAAAACTTATCGCTCAGTTACAGTGAGTAACTACTAGGGAGTGAAGAAACATTACCTGTTGGAGGAAGAGATTGCAAAGTAGAAGGCACAACATTAGATTCTGGAGTGGCAGAAACTCATTCCTGGCGGAGCTGTTCATTGTCAGCCCTCAACTGGGCAACCAAACTCCTCAGCTCCTGCAATTCTGTCTCTATTTTTTACCATAAACCTATGATAAAAATAATAGACCCTTCATTTCTTTGTAAGTGGGCAAACTTACAAAATCTGCAGGGGATCAAATACTTATTACCCCCACTGTATATGCATCACTGTGCATCTCTTGTCTTTTAAAAACTGTTAATTATACGAAACACATCTGATAACATTATGTAAAAACACTTTTATTCCTTAATAATTTCTTTTAAGTCATTCTGAATCACATCTGAACATCAGACTAATTTTATTTTATTTTTATCAGTGAAATGATTGGTTGCTTTAGAGAGTGGTTGCTTCAATGAGAGAGTGACGGCGCTCTAAGCCAATGAGTGAGTGACGGCGCTCTAAGCCAGTGATGGCGCATTAATCCAGTGAGTAAGTGACGCCGCTCAAAACCAATGAGTTGTTAACGGCGCTCTAAGGCAATGAGTCACCGCACTCTGAGCGTACAAGGCATCGGCGCTACATTGTCAGGCTGACAGTACATTCGCCAAATGATATTGGTGCCACCCCATGCCCCCCCTCTAGAACCGCCCTTGCTCTTAACACAGTATGTGTCACGACACGTCAAGCTACAGCCCCGCCATGATCTTCCGTTCCATGCTCCCAACCACTCCTTTCATCTCACCACCTCACTCCCCACTCTCCACACACCTGTACGCTATCAGTAATCACCTCACATGCCTATTTAAACCATGCTCTGACACCACCATGTCACCAGTTTATTGTGTGCCTTACCAGCCCAATATACCAGCGTTTTCCTCTCGTCATAGCCTGTCAAGATATCGACCTCGTTTTTGTTTCACCAACTACGTCTTCGTCTCTCGTCTTTTGGATTCTAGCCCTTTGGATATTCCCCGTTACCGATTGCTTACCTGTTACCGACCACGAGCTTGGATCATGGACTTTCTCTCCTCTCCCCGGCTTCAACCCTCCCCTGTTTTATGACCATGATTTATCCTCCCTCCTCGCTGAGCTCACGCTGCTTTTTCGCTTACCGAGCTCTCTCCCTTCACATGCCGGCTCTGCACGCTCCCGCGTCACCGCAGGGCTCAGGTTTCACACGCGATATACATCCCTGGTTGCGCCTCCCTCGCGTCGGCTCTGCGCACTTCCGCATTCTCGCAAGGCGCACGTCATTGCTTCCGCATTCCAACAAGGCTTCTCCTGCTCACACCGCAGCACGGAGCTTAACTCACGTCTGGCCTTTAAACTACCACTCTTCTGACTCAGTCTTGCACAAGCACTTACCAACACATAATTTCTACCCGGGATCGACTCTCAAAATCTGCACTTGGATCCATCACGCCCCCTACCGCGCCTGACAGTATGACTGCAAATCAATCCCTGCTATCTGTTATCACCCAAATGAGGATGGGTTCCTGGTTTTTATATTTACATTTTTATATTTTTACTATGGTGAGGGTGCAGGGATTAAGGTAATGGAATTGGTACAAGAAATGGCAAAAAAAAAAAACATGCCCACATAACATCTATACCAAACTACTCCAAATGCTCTCAAACATGCTCCTAGACACTTTTGGAATGAACAATTTGGATCATGGGACTTTTTTAAATCCCATTCGTTTTTGACACACTTTCACTCATAAATCCCAAACTAAACATCTGACTCAAACTAAAGTTGTGTCTACCTCCATGGTTCATTCTCACTCACTCACACACACACACACACACACACACACATACACACACACTGTACCATCACCCCTGAGAATTTATTAGCCTTAAGAAGCTTCAGATTAAACACATCACTGAGTACACTCAATAAAAGTGTTAGAGATCAGGAATTTGGTACAGGAAGATAAATCTGTTACACAAAGAAGTGAAAGCAAAACATAAGGAAAATAACAAAAACACAGATTTGAACAAAAGTGTTATGAATGCTAGATTCCTCACATGTTCACTATTGATACTGTAGTGTAGATAGTGTAGTGATTGCAAATTAGTTCTAAACATGGTTAAAGAGTCAAACCATGAATAAATGCACCTAATACACCTTCACCATGTGCTGGTTTATAGTCCAGACAAAATAACATTGAATTTTAACCCTAACCTATAAAGCTATGAAAAAAATGAAAAGGTACCTCAACATGATTTTAATTCTCAATGTAACAATTTGATATTTGAGCCCTGAATCACTCATACGATACAAGATATGATATAGTAGCCTTTGATTGACATGTGATAAGCTTTGTCAATGGCACTTCAATGTTGTTGTCGTTTTGGGGAACCAAAGAGATTTTTTTTTGCTGCGTCTCTGCCTTTTTGGACATCAGCTTCTGCATCTTCACTTCCCCCAGATTTATCAAAGGTTAACTTCAGAGGAGTTAATTCTGGAGCAGCAATCTTAGCATTCTAGAAACAAACACAAACGGGATTATATTTCCAGCAACATTATGCTAAGAAGGTGTAGAGACTGGAACACACTGTACAATGTGCAGGTCTTTAAGCCACTGAGTGAAAACACTATATTCTCTATATTCTCATATGAGGAGTGTTCTGCTTTCTAGTTAGTACATACTAGGTATATGGTCTTCAAGTCACACCTGCTCAGAACTGGTCAGAGGTTTCTTTTATTTTTACAGGTCAGGAAGTTATCACAATATTAACTTTAGCATCCACATAAACACAAAGGACACACACATGCACATGATGCAGGAAATGAGTGGTACCTGGGGTTTGAAATTATTTTTCGTACACCACTGCTTAAAGCATTTCTCTGCAGCTTTCAGTTCCAGTTCACCCGTCTGTTTGCAGTAAACTCTGATGTGTTTCTCAGAAAAGTGCTCAGGCAGCAATGTGGACACCTGCAAAACACACATCAAAAACACTGAACACTAATCCAGAATCTTTTGTCTGTGACCTTTTGTCCAAGAACTATAGTCTAATAGCTTAAGCCTGACACATTAAACCAAGAAACCTTTACCCGTGAAGTACATCCTAACTATGTCTGTGTATATAAGGTCTCACGGTAGATGGTGTGTGTCAGAGTGAAAATTATCTGTAGAGAAGCCCAATAAAATGTTTAAACTCAACGGGGTCTGAAGTGTCATATCAGTAAAACCAGTCATTGGTAGTAGCTGTTAAAGTAGACTAATAGCTATTTAAGTTGTTTTTGTTTTATAAATGTAACCCACTTGATGTTTCTATGAATGTTGTTTGAGAAATAGCACTAAATATGTACCTCTTTTTTGCGAATTTGAAAGGCTTCATTGGGGTCCTTCTTGCTGTAGAAGTAGACATTTTCGATGGGGTTTTCCTTCTTCTTGCCATAATCGATTCCAAACACCTGCCAGATCATTGATCACAATCAATCTCAAAATTCCTCAAATTATCATTCTCAAAGTGTTTTTTTTTTTTTACATACAGTGATGATGAAATCTTCAGCCATCAGTTTAGCACCATCAGGTTTGCACTTAACCAACTCTTCGGCCACCTCTTTCTAAAATAATTGAAAAAAAAAATCAATAAATAAACAAATAGTTACAAAGATTGCTTACTATAGTTAGATATTAAATGTAGCATCCCATACACTGACTGGTGCTATGGGTAAACCTCATGCCCCCTTATACACTGAGATTACATCAATACCATGATCAAGTATCAGTAAAATGCATCATGTTAGTTTGAAACAGAGAGGAATTCAGTAGAAAACGTAAAAGAATGGACATTAACTAATTGTTAAAGAAAATGCTCTTTTGGTTGGGACTTTTTACCAGGGTATTAGTATATTTTTTTCCATTATAGCCATTATCACTTATTATCACTGTAAGGCAAAGGCTAACATGCTGGATTACATAATGTTCTGCTCTTCTGTGCCATGTGGTAATTACCCAGTTAGCCCACAAACATGAATGGTTTATTATACAACAGCATTTGGGAAACAGCTCTCTGTGATTAAACTGATAATGGTACGCATATAAGCAAAAGTTGTGACCTTTGACACATTAAGGTCTATTTCAGGTGTTGTCTCTCCCACACACTTGTACAAGCGTCTGCAGATGATGTTCTTCAGGATGGTCTGGGCTTCAGTCAAGTTTGAATCAGAAGAGTGCAAGATCTGCTCAAAAACATGATCTGTAGAGGGGAAAGATTACATTATAAATTATAGTTCTCTTTTATACTTTATAATGAACTTTCAAATATATCATCACTTCTATCATGAAGGAATTATTTGTTAGCTTATCAATTTATATAATGTTATGGCCTAGATGTTTTGAAAGATTATTGTTTGACTTTTGAAAAGGCTCTTGGTTAACTAATGCATATAATTTCACTATTAATTGTGTAATTGATAGTCAGAACATGCATTAACTGACCTGTGAGCTTGGTGTAGGCCACCATGTCATCTATGGCTCCTGAAATTTTGTACATCTTTCCTTTGGATCCCTCAATCTGAATGAAAGGATCTGCCTTCACCAAGGCCTCTGCTATCCTACAATGTAATAGATTTTGTAGTTGATCTATATGGAGATTGCAGGTTCATTTGTGATGATCAATCTGAACATTACAGTAAGGTGGTATGATGTCATAATTAATGTCAGATATCCGTCAGTGGGGTTAGACAGTATATCAGTACAAAGGTACATGTAAAAACTGGTTTTAGATGGTGTTTGAATAAATTGGATATAAAACACATGGCGCACCTTAAAGGCTTATTCATGGAGGTCCCCCATTCTTTTTCTAAAACATATTTCAATAATGTTTGGGTTTAAAGCTCATGTCCAAACACATTGTGCATCTTAGGAAAGTGCTGGAAGCAGGTTTTTGGGCAGAAATAACCACTAATTCAATGAATTGTCATCTTGAGAGCTGTTGAAGCTACAGGAGAAAAACATTTATGCCAAGTCTTCCACCTGACCTGTGAGCCATGTGAACAATTAGCCACTGCCATACAGTTACAGACACCCCATGTGATCCCACTGCACTGTTTATTTACTATTTACCTGTAAATTGCAGATAGAAATGCTATTGTTCTTTTTACCAGGTCTCTCTGATTTCTTTTTGAAGATTTTTACATTTAAAACACCACACTGAAGAACAAATGGCTATTATTTACTGAGAGATGGCTCAATAAGATGGCTTGGACTGAACTGATACAAACAGTTTCACTATGATTACTTGTGACTTCCAGTAACTCGAATAGTTCCCTTTCAAAAGCTACACTCAATGCTGCGTGAAAACGCTATGGGAACGTCCCTTTGATCAACCGTTTGTGAACCATATGTGTATCAAACACGCCAAACTTGGCTTATATAACCTCTGTCAGGTGACGTCATCTGATGAGGTGCTCCTGCAGGATATAAATAGGACTGAACCGGAAACATCCTCAGGTCTTTTTGTCTTCAAGGACCGCATTGTGTTTGCGTGTGTGTGCAGAAGCGGTTATAAGAAAAAAAAAAGAAAGTGTTAAATTACTTACCAGTTATGGCAGAGTTTGAGAGAAGATGCGTGCCTCCATATGAGAGATCTTTCTCGAACGGCGATCTCCACACTTTCTGTTTTGAGTGTTTGGGGGAAGAGCACACTCTCCTCGGGCTCGAGGGAGAGTGTGAGCACTGTGAACTCCTCCCTATTAAGGTGCTTTGCACGCGGCTCATTCTTGGAGTTCACGTGCAGATCTGGCAGACGCGCGTGAGACGGAATCTTCCTTTTCTCTTGCGCTCTCGCCAAATTAGGAAGATTTAGCATCCACTTCGTAAGCGCGCCCCGGCACTTCTTGTGAATGGACAGAAGAGACGTTCTCTCTTTTTATCTGAGATCCTCTAGTAATGAGCAAGCATATGAGGAATTACTAGAGAAATAGTAACGCAGGCAGTTAAACGATTACACCTTGACTGGCCGCAGGAGCAAAAAAAAAACCCTCAAAAAAAAAGCGCTCAAAGTTAGACAACAGGTATCTGTCGGGTGGCCAGGGGAGGGGCCTCAACGACGGTCCCTCCCCTTCTTTGGCGACCTCCATGACGAGTTAACTCATTCATGGAATAAGCCCTATTCATCCCGTGTTTTTGTGCCATTGACATTGATTTATTCGAATGTCGTTGATGCGAAATCGCAGGGTTATATGATGATGCTCCAGATTGAAGAGAGGCTTGTGGGCTCTCTCTCTCCTGGGAGCTCATCCTCCCTGAAAAAGCCCACACTCCCCACCAAGCCGTGTAGACTAACATCTTCGTTGGTGGGGAAAGCTTTTCAGGTAGCTGGTCTGGCTGGTGCTGCCCTGCACAGCATGGCGGTTTTGCAGACATACCAGGCTGACCTGCTGAGAGATCTGGGCACTGGTGTGTCTATCGACAACGCGGTGTTTTCAAAGCTACGCCGAGCCACAGATTTATTTCTCCGTGCCACCAAGCAGACGGCCCATGCTATCGGCCGTTCTATGGCTGCCATAGTTGCCACGGAGACACATCTGTGGCTTAACTTCACAGGCATCAAGGACAGGGATTGCGCTTTCCTCCTTGATGCCCCCATCTTGCCTTCCGGCCTCTTTGGCGACACCGTAAACACTGCCACCACTAGGTTTCGGGAGGCGAAGCTCTACGAGCAGTACTTTGTGAGGTTTCTCCCCTGCCATGCTCAGAAGTCGGGACCGTCGACCACCCAGTCCCGAACAGGTCCGGTTCTCTCCAGACGTGAAGCGCAAAAGGAGAGTGTGGCGAGCCAAGCACCCCCTCGTAGAGATTGGGGCAGGACTAGCTGCACTTCGCAGTCTGCCTCAAAGAGGCCGGACCTGAGGAGCATCATCTACTCTAAAAAGAAGTCCTGAGGCTTACGTCCCCAGGAACATGTGGGTGTCTCCCCCTGGGGAAGGGCACGTAAAAATTCCAATAAGGAAAATAGTAGAGGTGCTCCGATCAGGATTTTTGGGGCCGATCACAGATCTCCGATCACTAGAAGCTGTATCAGCCGATACCGATACTGATCACCGATTACAGGGTCTACTCGAAGCCTTATCATGTAGCATTATTTATTAATTTACATTGTTGTTAGATATAGTTTAAGTATTGAAATTACAAGAAGAGGAATATCATGAATTGACAACTGTATTAATGTGCAGCACATCAATTTAAAACATAGAAGCCTTAGTATTTGGGAACAGCTTAGAGCTTGACAAATACAACTTTCCTGTAGATTGTATAAAATTAAATTAAATAACAGACAAGTAGGAAGTGAGTCGCCGGAAGTTCTGCAAGGTCCGCAAGCATCCGCGAGGATCGCCAAAAAATTAAACATGTTTTAACATGTTTAATTAACATGTTTAATTGTTCATGTTTAAAAACATGTTTAAAAAATTAAACTCGCGCGGAAAGATGGAAACGTAAACACAGCGCCAAAACTCGCGGTGAATCATGTTGAACTGTACTTACGGCCACTGCGCGAAACCGCGTAGGTGAGATAGGGATATTACCGACAGCTGAGTGAGTGGTGGCGCGTGAGTGGCAGCGCGCGAGTTGCTGAACTCTCCCGCTCTCTTAGCGCGAGCCAACTTTGAAAACTGCTCGTGTTGCTTTACATGGCTAACCTTCAAATGTCTGATGTTCGTGGTGTTAAAATGCTTTGGGTGCTTCCCGCCTCGTGGAATTGGCTTGTTACACAGGTTGCCGATTGCTAATGTATTGTCTTTTTCACACAACGCGTAGAATTGGCAGACTGGTGAAGTCATTTTAGCAGCGCGCAAAAAAATGTCCCACGAGTTTTGCGTCATCTGATCGGCTTCTCTATATCGGCCATTATAGAGACTGCCGATCAAACTTCCCAAAGCAATTATCGGCCGATTATGATCGGCGACCGATCAATCGGAGCACCCCTAGAAAATAGACTCCTTCCTGGCACCCTCAGCAGGCCGTGGTTCAATCTCTGCCACCACTGGTTTTTCGGGGAGCAGCGGTCTCCAGCGAAATGTTAGGTGTTTGGTTCCTTCCTGCCATGTTTCAGGATGCCGAACATCTAACACCCCCTATCTACCCCAAGTGTCGAAACTTGTGCCCCTTTCAGAGAGGCTGGCAGCGGGGAACCTACTGCCTGGCATGTCTCTTTAGGTACAAAGCACTGTAGAGAGAGGCTACAGGATTCATTTTGCACATCATCTTCCGCATTTCAATGGCTTGGTCTCCACTTCCATGAAACCGGACGAGCGCATTTGCTGACTCAGCAATTACAGACTTTGCTGGAAAAAGGGGCCATAGAACATGTTCCCCTGCCAGACAGGGAGTCAGGCTAGTACTGTCAGTATTTCTTGGTTTTCAGGAGAAACAGGGGGTTGAGTCCAATTTTACATCTTTGTGGGCTGAACATCAAAATGTTGACAGCCAAAATGATTGTTTCTCAAATCCAATCAGAGGATTGGTTTGTGACAATCGACCTGAAGGACGTATATTTTCATATCAAAATTTTGCCACAACACAGGAAGTTCCTGAGGTTCGCTTTTGGGAGGCGAAGACTACCAGTATCGGATCCTTCCATTTGGCCTAGCCCTGACCCCACACATATATAAAATGCATGGATGCAGCCCTGGCTCTATGATTCCAGGGCATCCGTATCCCGAATGGTTGATTCTGGCTCAGTCTTAGCAGCTAGCGCTTCGGCATTGAGATGTCGTCTTAGCTCACCTCGATTCTTTAGGATTGAGACTCAACTGCGGGAGAGGCGTTCTCTTTCCTGCTCAGAGGACAACGTATTTTGGTGTCATATTGATTTCGATCGAAATGCAGGCACAGCTGTCTCCTGAAGGAAATCAGGCTAGGCCAGAAAGTGATTGTTCATTACTTTCAGAGTGTTTTAGGTCTCATGGCAGCTGCATTCAGGGAGATACCCTTGGGCTTTCTGCACATGAGATAATTTCAGTTGTGGCTAAGCGCCAGGGGATTTCATCCAAGGGCCAATCCCCAGAGGCAAATAAGGGTTACGCGGCAGAGGCTTCGTACCCTTTCTATGTGGTTCAGACCGCGTTTTTTGACTCTGGGTCCCACTTTAGGTCCGTGTTGTCGTCGCAAGCTGCTAACGACAGACGCTCCCCTCACGGGCTGGGGTGCGGTCTTAGATGGGATCTGGAGAGGTCATCTTCTCATGTGGCACATCAATTGCCTCAAAATGATGGCTCTATTTCTGGCCCTTAAATACTCCCTCCAGCAGTTGAGAGGCTACCATGTCCTAGTGCGGGTGGACAACTCTGCAAGACTGCGCTCGCACCGCTGGAAAAAGCTAGAGCACCAGATATGGGCACAGGACAATTTCCTGTCCCTCAGGGCGATTTACATTTTAGGGCATATGACTATGGGAGCAAACTTGCTGTCCAGGCAAGCTGTGACACACAGGGATTGGAAACTCCACCCTGAAGTAGTCAGTCAAATCTGGGAGAGATTTTATGTGGCAGAGGTGGACCTCTTTGCCTCGCAGGAGAAGGCACAATGTCCCCTTTATTACTCTCTGAGTCCTTCAGCTCCTCTGTGTCTGGACACGATGGCCCATACATGGCCCAGACTGCGTCTTTATGCATTTCCTCTGGTAGCTCTGCTCCCAGCAGTCCTGGCAAAGGTCCGTCAACAAGGCTTGCGCCTCGTATTGATAGCGACTCCGTTGGCCGACCAGTGTGTGGTTCTCAGATCTAATATCTCTCCTCGATGGCTCACCGTGGGTGATTCCAGTGAGGAGGGATCTTCTGTCTCAGGCGCAGGGGACTATATTTCATCCCCGGCCCAAGCTCTGGAACCTTCATGTCTGGCCACTGAGGGGGACCTATTAAGAGATACTGGTATAGCACCTATTAAGAGATACTTAAAACTATATTAAGTGCTAGGGCTCCCTCCGCTAGAAGAACTTATGCCCACAAATGGAGTGTATTTGAAAGTTGGTGCATGGCAAAACATGTAGACCCAGTCCACTGCCAAATTGTTTCAGTGCTGGAGTTTCTGCAAGAAAAGTTGTCCTCGGGCTTATGCCCTAGTACTCTCAGTACCGTTGAGAGCCACTATTTCGGCTTAGTTCTGACTGATAGGGTTTTAGTTTAGTTGCCCGCTTTATTCGTGGAGCTAAATGGTTGAGGCAGCCCACTAGAGTGACGGTCCCTTCTTGGGACTTAGCGATTGTGCTCGAAGGTTGGGTTGATACCCCTTTCGAACCACTAGTGTGAGCGCCTGTCAGGCTTCTGACCCTTAAGATGTTTTTTCTTATGGCCATTACTTCTCTGAAGAGAATTCGGGATTTGCAGGCTTTGTCAGTCTCCCCATCCTGCCTAGAATATTCTGCATCCTCATCCAAACTATCTTCTGGAAGTTACATTCTCGACCATGCACCCAGTTGTTTTCGAAGCCTTCTGTCCTCCGCCATTTACAGCTCACTTACTGTGTCCAGTGGCGTAAATCAGAGCAGCTTTTTATATGCTATGGGGGCCGCAACCGGGGGACGGCTGCCACTAGACAAACGCTGTCACATTGGGTGAGAGATGCTATTGCCCTAGTCTACGAAGCGCGTGGTCACACTTCGCCTCTAGGAATTAGGGCCCATTCGACCAGGGGGCTTGCTTCATCAATTGCTCTGGCAAGAGGTGTCCCCTTGCAGCAAGTGTGTGATACGGCAGGTTGGTCCTCTCCACACACATTTGTCAGATTTTATAGTTTGGATGTCCATGTTATGTCTGAGACCTCATTGATGATTGTGCGCACACACTACACAACCCTGGGGGTCCAGACACTTTCAGTGCAGCGGCGTTGGTATTCTCGTTCCCATAGCATTTTCACGCAGCATCGAGTGTAGCTTTTGAAAGGGAACGTCTCGGTTACTTTGCTGTAACCCTGTTCCCTGAAAAAGTGGGAATGAGATGCTGCGCTCCAATGCTGCGCTCCAATGCTGCACTGCGTGACTGGACGTCCTTTCAGACAAAAATTGACCTGAGGATGTTTCCGGTTCACTCCTATTTATAACCTGCAGGTACACCTCATCAGATGACGTCACCTGACCGAGGTTATATAAGCCAAAGTTTGGCGTGTTTAAAACACACATGCTTCACAACCGGTTGAACAAAGGGACGTTCCCATAGCATTTTCATGCAGCATCTCATTCCCGCTTTTTTCAGGGAACAGGGAACAGGGTTACAGCAAAGTAACCCGAGACGTTTTCTGTTTTATACCCTAGTCTCTAACAGTGAACACTTGTTAACCTCACGTGTTCACTGTTAGAGACTAGGGTATAAAACTGTTCACTGATGTGAACAGTGAACAGAAAACGTCTCGGGTTACTTTAACAACACTAACTATACTCACATTTCCTCAATGATTTTGGTCACGATGTGCTGATAGGCTCTGCGGTGTAGGGAGTGTCTTGTGTGAAACATGTCATATAAATCATAAACTTCCTGTAGAATATGAAATGTATACATTATTATTATTATTGATATTAAATGTCCCCACTGTCCTTCTGATTGCTGTCGTGTTTTACAAAGCACAGCACTACCAACTTTCATAAAACAGGAAATTCCTTAAAGTATGTTTCTGCTTTTATAACATAATAATTATATCCATTAGCTAAGACATGTTCAGTTTCTGATTTTTCTTTTCTGGAGCTAAGGGGCTAATGTAGCTTAACATGTAGTGAATGCTAATGGCTGTCAGATTTCTGCATATATTAAACATTTATTTAGACATCAGAATTGATTTTTAAATAATTCGAAATCTGAATGCAGTTTCAAGATGAACGCACAGTGCATCATGGGTAAGTAGCATACCTTGTCTCTGGCACAGATGAGCTTCTTCCTGTTGACCTCAACCTTATCTGTATTTTGGCTGTTCACATTGACCTCACACACTCGAGCGAATTTAAGGAAACGCCGGTGATCTGAGCTGTTCTGGATGCCCAGGTGATACGAGTCTCTGATGAAATTACAGTGCATATTGATGTATATTACAGTGCTTTATAAATATAAATATGTCCTCTACAGACTTTATTTAATAGAGTAAATATATTAAGACTTTAATACAGGCTGAGTTCTAAGTCCTCCCCTTTGTATGTACAGTCATATTTAAAAACTTGATGCTAATCCTGTGCAACTTTTCTAAAATTTTAGACAATTTTTTATATAAAAACAACAATGTAACTCAGATATCTTCGTAGTAAGGCATACTGAAAGGAAAGGGAATACTTCTTTGACTACTTCTTTGAGTAACGCTGCTCATGCTTTAAGGAAGTAAGATAGTCAGCTAACTCGTGTCTATCTATTACATGAACGGTAAATCTATTACATTCACCTGGCAAAATAATCCCACTTATCCACATCAATACCCGTTCTCTTATTTGCAACAATCTCATACAAGAATTCCTTTTTCTCACGTCTGCTTTTGTCTTGCTTCTAATGGAAGGAAGCATAAGAAATTTAGTTTACTGCAAGGTTTCATATTATACAGTAAATGAAAATATTAATAATTAATAAAAGCAATATCTCTACTGTATTTTGTGAGGAAGCAGGGTGCAGTGGTCCTGTGATCTGCTCTTTGATAAAGTCGAGATCATTGGGAGAGAGCTTGTATTGTTCCTCCATCACAGGCCACAGGTTATTTTCCTCCACCAGATGCTCAAACATCCGCACCGATGCAATCTCATGCTGCAGAGAAACAGGGGTGACACAATGCATAATAAACAAACATTACATAGTACACATTCAGGCGTGCTGCTTGCTTTACAGACTTTCTATCCTGTCTCGCCCTGCTGTCTGACTGAATTGTCACATGAGTTAATCAAATCTAGTTTTACTGAGGAAATTAAAATAAAAAAGTAGTAGCTGTACCAAACAAAACAGCTAAACATAAATTTAGAAAGACCCAGAAAGTCTGTTTTAGTAATTTAATTAACATAGATACCACAAACTCAGATCACACTGAATGTGCAGCCGGCACCTCTGATCTGAAGCTAGGACTGTTAAATATTAGATCTCTCGCATCTAAAGCAGTTATTGTTAATCAAACTATCACAGATCAGGAGTTTGATACACTGTAAAAAATCCAACTAGCAAAATGTTGGTATAATGAGTATTTATTAGTAATCTGGACAATAAGACATGAAAAAACTGACTGAACTAGTGAAAACAAGTTCATGAAAAACTCGCTGGGTAACTGAGGTTTAATTACTGAACAGATGTTCTACTGCAAGTTGACACGCACACAAGTTGGTTCGGAAGTTGGCGCATGCGCGCTGTTACGTTTCTAAAATTGGCGCATTTTGAACATCATCTGGATTAGCAGCCCGTTTCTCCACCTCACAACGGACAACTTCTTTTAAACTTTGGTAAGTGCACATATTTATATCGAAGTCCTTTGTAGAAATTGTCTAAACATAAATGAGCGTTATTATATGGCGTTCTTTGTGAAGTACATGTAGCTTGGTGCAGTTGTTTATTTAACGTGAGACAGTGAGAAAGATGCAAGTCATCCTGTAACCTGAGTTCCTACAAACAATATATTTTGTATTATTTTGAGTTTACTACATTTATTTATTATTTATTACAGGTGTTGTATATTATGAGGTATATTTAATTGTATTAGAAATATTAAATTTAGAATTGAATATTATTTAATTATTATTCACAGCACATGATTATTTTCTCTATATCCCTGCATGTGTGATGTTTGATTTATTGGTTATGTTGCTTATGTTAAGAGGAACTAACAGGTTACCAGCCTGGGGTTTCCCATGGGACAGGTGAGAGTGTGACACGGTGGGAGAGAAACATGGGACAGGTGAGAGTGTGACACGGTGGGAGAGAAACATGGGACAGGTGAGAGTGTGACACGGTGTGAGAGAAACATGGGACAGGTGAGAGTGTGACACGGTGAGAGAAACATGGGACAGGTGAGAGTGTGACACGGTGGGAGAGAAACATGGGACAGGTGAGAGTGTGACACGGTGTGAGAGAAACATGGGACAGGTGAGAGTGTGACACGGTGTGAGAGAAGCACATGAGGAGAGCAGTTTGTCTTACCGTTTGGCTTAATAAAATAAGTTGTTTCAAACTTAACTGTAGCCGTTTATTACCCGCAGCCAAAGAGACTGGAGAATAATAAGACAAGTCTAGAAAGTCGGATTACATTCATAATAACTCTTCTACACTTGGTATTTATATTTTACAGTATTTGCACCACGAATGTGTTCGTAATCTTTGCATTTAACGTTTCAGAACACATTCTCTCAATATCCTCCTGGATAAACACATTTCCAGACTTCATCTCAAGACCTCAAACTTTGCCATTTCATGTAAGTAAACATTTACAATGCAGTATTTTTAATGATTTTAAGAACGAAGTATGAAGTTCGGGCAAAAAATAATTCTTGTTATACCTTACTAGTTTACTTTTTTATGTAAGACTATTCATACCCCATTTCATTAAATATAACTAAAAAGAAGTAAAAAGACTATTGAATATTTTGGTCAATATAATTGGTCAGATTAGCTCTGCACTAACGTTCAAAAGTTTGAGATCTGTATTATTTTTAGTTTTTAAAAGAGTTTTATGTTAATCAATGCTACATTTATTTGATATAGTAAAACTGGAATAAGGTGAAATAATGTTAGACTTCAAAATTTCTGTTGTCTACTGGAATGTACTGAACTTAAAACTGTAATTTATTGCTGTGACATTAAGCTGAATGTTCTGCATCATTACTCAAGTCTTTAGTGTCACATGGTCTTCAGAAATCCCTCTAATATGAGGATCTGATCATGGGAAAATTTCTTGATATTTTTGTATAGAGAGTTATAGCTTTTTTGCCAATTTTAATAATAAGAAGAATGTTGGCCTATAAAAATGTCTAATACTGTCATTTAGTCCGGGGGGGGGGGGGGGGTGGTATTGTTTCCACAAAACTCAATAAATATTTCTTGATCATTATGAATGAATTAAAGAAATAGTGATTTCTGCGGATCATGTGACACTGAAGACTGGAGTAATGATGCAGGAAATACAGCTTTACATCACAGCAATAAAAAAAAAAACAATTTAAATACATTCCAATGGAAAAAAGCTGCTATATTTCACATTATTCCTGTTTTACTGTATTTCTGATCAAATAAATGTAACCTTCCTGAAAAACTTGTGCGAGTTCAGTGAGATCTGCTCTGAAGCACAGTTCTTCTCTTGGAAAACATATAAGAAATAGAGAGATCGTATTTTACCCCTTACAGAAATGTAGATTCAAGCTTTAGCAGCCATCAAAGATTTCAGATTAATGCATAAGGAATCAGAGGAAATCTTGAATGAAACAGAACCTGGTGCTGAACAGTGAACCTGAAGCTGGGACTTCACCTTGTTCACATGTACAGTACAGTCGTGGCCAAAAGTTTTGAGAATTACATAAATATTGGAAATTGGAAAAGTTGCTGCGTAAGTTTTTATAATAGCAATCTGCATATACTCCAGAATGTTATGAAGAGTGATCAGATGAATTGCATAGTCCTTCTTTGCCAGGAAAATTAACTTAATCCTGAAAAAATTTCCACTGCATTTCATTGCTGTCATTAAAGGAGCTGCTGAGATCATTTCAGTAATCGTCTTGTTAACTCAGGTGAGAATGTTGACGAGCACAAGGCTGGAGATCATTATGTCAGACTGATAGGGTTAGAATGGCAGACTTGACATGTTAAAAGGAGGGTGATGCTTGAAATCATTGTTCTTTCATTGTTAACCATGGTGACCTGCAAAGAAACGCGTGCAGCTATCATTGCGTTGCATAAAAATGGCTTCACAGGCAAGGATATTGTGGCTACTAAGATTGCACCTAAATCAACAATTTATAGGATCATCAAGAACTTGAAGGAAAGAGGTTCAATTCTTGTTAAGAAGGCTTCAGGGCGTCCAAGAAAGTACAGCAAGCGCCAGGATCGTCTCCTAAAGAGGATTCAGCTGCGGGATCTGAGTGCCACCAGTGCAGAGCTTGCTTAGGAATGGCAGCAGGCAGATGTGAGCGCATCTGCACGCACAGTGAGGCCAAGACTTTTGGAAGATGGCCTGGTGTCAAGAAGGGCAGCAAAGAAGCCACTTCTCTCCAAAGAAAACATCAGGGACAGATTGATCTTCTGCAAAAAGTATGGCGAATGGACTGCTGAGGACTGGGGCAAAGTCATATTCTCGGATGAAGCCTCTTTCCGATTGTTTGGGGCATCTGGAAAAAGGCTTGTCCGGAGAAGAAAAGGTGAGCGCTACCATCAGTCCTGTGTCATGCCAACAGTAAAACATCCTGAGACCATTCATGTGTGGGGTTGCTGCTCATCCAAGGGAGTGGGCTCACTCACAATTTTGCCCAAAAACACAGCCATGAATAAAGAATAGTACCAAAACACCCTCAAACAGCAACTTCTTCCAACAATCCAACAACAGTTTGGTGAAGAACAATGCATTTTCCAGCACGATGGAGCACCGTGCCATAAGGCAAAAGTGATAATTAAGTGGCTCAGGTACCAAAACGTTGAAATTTTGGGTCCATGGCCTGGAAACTCCCCAGATCTTAATCCCATTGAAAACTTGTGGTCAATCCTCAAGAGGCGGGTGGACAAACAACAACCCACTAATCTCCAAGAAGTGATTATGAAAGAATGGGTTGCTATCAGTCAGGATTTGGCCCAGGAGTTGATTGAGAGCAGCCCAGTCGAATTGCAGAGGTCCTGAAAAAGAAGCGCCAACACTGCAAATACTGACTCTTTGCATAAATGTCATGTAATTGTTGATAAAAGCCTTTGAAACATATGAAGTGCTTGTAATTATATTTCAGTACATCACAGAAACAACTGAAACAAAGATCTAAAAGCAGTTTAGCAGGAAACTTTGTGAAAACTAATATTTGTGTCATTCTCAAAACATTTGGCCACAACTGTAGAACTGAGAGAACAGGACACAGAAAAATTTGATGCTGAGACACTTGAGCACAAACCTGAACATCTTTTTTTCCATGCAAACAGTATTGCATATTTCTAAATCTTTCTCTCATAATTAGAGTCTCCCTAATGTTAAATGTTATGAATACCTGAAAGTTTATCAAAAGTGACAATGCATAACATTAGCGCCCTTTTTTCAGACTTCAAATATTGTGGCTCACTGAATGAAAACTGTCCTGGAAGATCTCGATGTGTTTATCCGTGATGGATCATCTGCACTATTCAGAACATGTCTGGTGAGTATGTTGCATTGATTCTCTGCAGGCACTTTGACAAAAATACGGCTGTTCCCTTTCAAAAGCTACACTCGATGCTGCGTGAAAACGCTATGGGAACATCTCTTTGTTGCCCGGTTGTGAAGCTTGTGCATGTCAAACCCGCCGAATACCTTCGGCTTATAACCTGTGCAGGCATGACGTCACCGAACAAGGTGCACCTGCAGGTTATAAATAGGAGTGAACCGGAAACATCCTCAGATCTTTTTGTCTTCAGGACCGCTTTGTGTTTGCGTGTGCATGTACAAGCCGTAACGAAAGCGAAATAAAAATAACAGCATTAACTCACCGATATGGCGGAGTTGCTTAAGAGATGCGTGCCTCCGTGTGATAGATCTCTTTCGGAGGGCGATCTTCACGAGTTTTGTCTCGAGTGCTTGGGGAAGAACACGCTCGCCTCGGGCTTCAGGGAGACTGTGAGTACTGTGATCTTCTCCCTATTAAGGTGCTTCGCGCGCGGCTCGCTTTCTTTAAAGAGAAACCGCGAGCCGCGGCGCATTCCTGGGGCTCGCGTGCTGATCTGGCAGACGCGCACGAGACGGAATTTCCCCTTTCTCTCGCGCTCTCTCCGGATCAGGAAGTTTTAGCTTCCGCTTCGCAAGCGCGCTCCGGCGCTTCTTGTGAAGGAGCGGAAGAATCTTCCTCTCTCGCTTCCATGGAAGTAGCCTCCTCACAACGCTCCTCCAGTGCTGACAGAGCTTTTGAGGAATTATTAGAGGTTATAACGCGTGCGGTCGAGCGATTGCATATCGACTGGCCGCAGCAGCGAGATTCCCCCAAGCGTTCGAGATTGAACGACAGGTGTCTGTCGGGTGGCCGGGGGGAGGAGCCTCAACGTCTCTCTCTCCCCTTCTTTGGTGACATCCATGATGAATTAACTCTTTCATGGAGCAAGCCGTATTCATCGCGTGTTTTTGTACCATCGACTTCGACTTATTCGAATATCGTTGGTGCGAAAGCACGCGGTTATATGATGATGCCCAGATAGAAGAGACGCTTGCGGGCTATCTCTCTCCTGGGACATCATCCTCCCTGAAAAAAGCCTATTCTCCCCTCCAAGCCGTGCAGATTGACATCTGCTTTGGTGGGTAAAGCTTTTCAGGCAGCAGGACAGGCTGGTGCTTCACTGCACACCATGGCGGTTTGGCAGGTTACCAGGCTGACCTGCTGAAGGACCTGAGCAGCGGCGGGGCTATTGATGACAGGGCGTTTGCAGAGCTGCGCCGAGCCACAGACCTGTCTCTCCGTGCAACCAAGCGGACGGCCCGTGCTGTGGGCCGTTCCATGGCTGCCATGGTGTCCACGAAGAGGCCTCTGTGGCTGAACCTCACGGGCATCAAGGATAAGGATCGTGTTGCCCTCCTCGATGCCCCCATCTCGCCTTCCGGCCTTTTTGGCGACGCTGTTAATTCCGCCGCCACTAGGTTTCGGGAGGCAAAGCTGTATGAACAGGCCGTTGGGAGGTTCCTTCCCCGCCGTGCTCAAGAACCGGGACCGTCGGCCACCCGGCCGCGGCCAGGTCTGGCCCCTATCAGGCGTGAGGTGCAGAAGGAGAGTGTGACCAGCCGCGCACCCCCCCGTAAAGGCTGGGGTGGGGCTTGCCGCTCTTCTCAAAAATCTGCTTCGAAAAGACCGGATCTGAGGAGCTTCCTTTCTTCAAAGAAGAAGCCCTGAGTTCGTGCGCCTGGGGCTGTGGGGGTGTCTCCCCCCGGGGAGGGGCGTCTGGATTTTCATCACAAAACAGGGCCTCCTCCCTGGCACTCCCGGGAGGCCGGTGTTCAATCCCCGCCACCACTGGTGTTCGGGGAGCGCCGGTCTCCAAAGAAAAAAAGTTGGGTGTTCAGGCATCTCCTGCCACACTTCATCTCCCAACACCTAACACCCCCCCCCCCCCCCCCATCTAGCCGAAGTGTCAAAGCTCGTGCCCCTTTCGGAGAAGCTGGCAGCGTGGGGACTACTGCCAGGTGTATCTCCTTGGGTATAAAGGACTGTAGGCACAGGCTACAGGATTCAGTTTGCACATCGTCCTCCGTGTTTCAACGGCGTGGTCTCCACTTCCGTGAAACCGGATCGAGCACATCTGCTGGCCCAGCAGTTACAGACTCTGCTGGGCAAAGGGGCCATAGAACATGTTCCCCTCCCAGACAGAGGATCGGGCTACTACAGTCGGTACTTTTTGGTGCCCAAGAGAGGGGGAGGGTTGCGTCCGATCTTGGATCTTCGTGGCTTGAACCGCTATCTCAGAAATCCAGATTCAAAATGTTGACTGTCAAAATGATTGTTTCTCAAATCCAACTAGAGGATTGGTTTGTGACAATCGATCTCAAGGACGCATATTTTCATATAGAAATATTGCCACAGCACAGGAAGTTCCTGAGGTTCGCTTTTGGGGGCGAAGCTTACCAGTATTGGGTCCTTCCATTGGCCTAGCTCTGTCACCCCGCACATATACAAAATGCATGGATGCAACTCTGGCTCCTTTAGGACTCCAGGGCATCCGTATTTTGGAATTACATAAACGACTGGCTGATTCTGGCCCAGTCTCAGGAGCTAGCGCTTCGACATCGGGATGTCGTCCTAGCCCATCTTCATTCTTAGGATTGAGACTCAACGCCACAAAAAGCGTTCTCCTTCCTGTTCAGAGGACAACATATTTGGGTGTCACATCGGATTCGGTCACAATGCGGGCACAGTTGTCTCCTGCTCGTGTCGAATCCATTCTCAACACCCTAAGGAAATCAAGCTAGGCCAGAAGCTCACCGTTCATCACTTTCAGAAATCTTAGGCCTCATGGCAGCTGCGTCCACGGTGATACCTTTGGGCCTTCTGCACATGAGAGCGTTTCAGCTGTGGCTAAGAGCCAGGGGGTTTCATTCAAGGGCCAACCCCCAGAGGCTAATAAGGGTTACGCGCCTGGGGCTTCGTACCCTTTCTATGTGGTTCAGACCCCGGTTTCTGACTTTGGGTCCCACTCTAGGTCCGTCTTGTTGTCGCAAGATGCTAACGACAGACGCTTCCCTCACGGGCTGGGGTGCGGTCTTGGATGGCCGTCCAGCACAAGGGAGCTGGAGAGGTCATCTTCTCGCGTGGCACATCAATTGCCTCGGAATGATGGCTCTGTTTCTGGCCCTGAAACACTTCCTCCAGCAGTTGAGAGGCTACCATGTCCTAGTGCGGGTGGACAGCACTGCGGTAGTCTCGTACATAAATCACCAGGGTGGACTGCGCTCGCGCCGCTTGAACAAGCTAGAGCACCAGGTTCTGCTTTGGGCACAGGACAAGTTCCTGTCCCTCAGGGCGATTTACATTCCAGGGCACATGAATGTAGGAGCAGACTTGCTATCCAGACAAGCTGTAGAACAGGGGGAATGGAAGCTCCACCCCGAAATAGTCAGTCAAATCTGGGAAAGATTTTACGTAGCAGAGGTGGACCTCTTTGCCTCACAAGAGACAGCACAATGCCCCCTTTACTACTCTCTGACTCCTCCAGCTCCCCTGGGTCTGGACGCAATGGCCCACACGTGGCCCAGGTTACGCCTTTATGCGTTTCCGCCTATAGTTCTGCTCCCGGGAGTCCTGGCGAGGGTCCGTCAACAAGGGTTGCGCCTCTTATTGATAGCGCCCCATTGGCCGACCAGAGTGTGGTTCTCGGATCTAATATCTCTCCTCGACGGCTCACCCTGGGTGATTCCAGTGAGGAGGGATCTTCTGTCTCAGGCGCAGGGGACAATACTTCATCCCCGGCCCGAGCTCTGGAACCTTCACGTTTGGCCCCTGAACGGGACCAACTGAGACAGGCTGGGCTTTCAGCCAGCGTAATTGAAACCATTTTAAGTGCCAGGGCTCCCTCCACTAGGAGAACTTATGCCCTCAAATGGAGTGTGTTTGAAAATTGGTGCATGACAAGACACATAGACCCAGTTCACTGCCAGATTGTTTCAGTGCTGGAGTTTCTGCAAGAAAAGTTGTCCTCGGGCTTATGCCCTAGTACGCTCAGAACGTATGTAGCCGCTATTTCGGCCTGTCACGCTCTGAACGACGGGGTTTCTGTGGGCAAGCACCATTTAGTTGCCCGTTTTATTCGTGGAGCTAAACGGTTGAAGCCGCCCACTAGAGCGACGGTCCCTTCGTGGGACTTAACTATCGTACTCGAAGGCCTGCTGACACCCCGTTCGAACCACTAGAGTCAGCGCCTGTCAAGCTTCTGTCTCTTAAGATGGTTTTTCTGATGGCTATTACTTCTTTGAAGAGGATTGGGGATCTGCAGGCTCTGTCAGTCTCCCCATCCTGCCTAGACTTTGCCCCTGGGCAAGTCAAAGCTATTCTGCATCCTCACCCGAACTATCTTCCCAAGGTTCCATTCTCAACCATGCACCCAGTTGTTCTCGAAGCCTTCTGTCCTCCGCCTTTCACAGCTCCGGAGCAGGAAAGACTTCACTTACTGTGTCCAGTACGTGCTCTTCGGATCTACGTCCACCGCACTAGCCAGTGGCGTAAATCAGAGCAACTCTTTATTTGCCATGGGGGTCGCAACCGGGGGGCGGCTGCCACTAGACAGACTCTGTCACACTGGGTGAGAGATGCCATTGCCCTAGCCTATGAGGCGCGTGGTCATACTTCGCCTCTGGGAATCAGGGCTCATTCAACCAGGGGGATTGCCTCATCGATTGCCTTGGCAAGAGGCGTACCCCTGCAGCAGGTGTGTGATGCGGCGGGCTGGTCCTCTCCACACACGTTTGTTAGATTTTATAGTCTGGATGTCAATGCTACTCCAGGTTCGCGGATCCTTGAGTCAGCATCCCAGAGCTAGGTCTGAGACCTCCTCGGCTTGTGCGCACACGCTACACAACCTGGGGGTCCAGACACTTGCAGTGCGGCGGCGTTGGTATTCTCGTTCCCATAGCGTTTTCACGCAGCATCGAGTGTAGCTTTTGAAAGGGAACGTCTCGGGTTACTTGGCTGTAACCCTGTTCCCTGATAAAGCGGGAACGAGATGCTGCGCTCCGATGCCGCACTGCTGGCGTGCCTGGACGTCCTTCAGACAAAATTGACCTGAGGATGTTTCCGGTTCACTCCTATTTATAACCTGCAGGTGCACCTTGTTCGGTGACGTCATGCCTGCACAGGTTATAAGCCGAAGGTATTCGGCGGGTTTGACATGCACAAGCTTCACAACCGGGCAACAAAGAGATGTTCCCATAGCGTTTTCACGCAGCATCTCGTTCCCGCTTTATCAGGGAACAGGGTTACAGCCAAGTAACCCGAGACGATAATATTTGTTTTGACATTATTAAGATATTTAAATTCTTATTCATTTGAACTCTAGCTCTTATTTTACTTTATCTGATCATCTCAAGTGATTTGAAAGATTTATGAGGTGTTTCTTTCTGTACATTTTATCTACATTAATCTAGTAGGATCCAAAGCTTTCATGGAACAAAAAGAAATATAACAATATAGAAAAGATGGATGTCAAAAGTGATTTTTTTTTGTACTCTTTATTACATTAGGACAGTACTCCTGATGGTGGACAGACCAGAATGAAAGTGGGAGTTCCTGTTGTGATTGAAGATGATGACTCCCCTACGACTTTGACCAGTGTCATAAACTTTACTCTTGTGTTGGAGGAAGGGATTGTCTTGCAAGATGCTCCAGAACAGTTTGGCCTTTGACCTGTTTGCCTTGGATTTCCGTACCAAAAAATCGGAAGTACACTTTTGAGGTGATTGAGAAGGTGTTGATGGAATTGGGCACTCACTGCTCTGCAAGGGTACAATCCCTTAAGACTTCACTTCTGCTATGACTTTGCTTTTGTGAGCTGTTTTCAGACTTCAAATTATTATTATTATTTTGTACTCTTTTCCTTGTTTTGTAAAGTTTAGACTGTAAAAGGCATCTTGCCATGTTTCTTTTTGTGTACTTTTATTTGAAAGTCATGGAATGTGGTTGTAGTGTGTTCCTTTTGGTTTAAAATAAAATTTGGAAGAAACTTTCAAGCATTCAGTTACAGCTTTTTACAAAAAAACCTGCTTCAGTCAATTTAAACACATATTTTGAACCCAATACATGTGACAAATTCACATTTATTAAATTAATAAGTCTTTGAAACTATCAAATCACTTTTAACTTAACAAAAGAATATAAGTTGGGAGACCTTAATCAGTAAATTTAGTTAAGTCAACAACAAGTTGACTTAACTCAAAATTTCAAGGCAACTTGCTGCACAGCTTTTTTGAGTTAAGTGAACAAGTTGGGTTAAAAACGGAGTTAACTCAAAAAAGCTGTGCAGCAAGTTGCCTTGAAATTTTGAGTTAAGTCAAGATTTTATTTTTTACAGTGTATACTCTGTTTAACAGAAACCTGGATTAAACAGGACGAGTATGTAGCTCTAAATGAAGCTAGTCCTCCTGGATACAACTACATACACCAGCCTCGGCTAACTGGTAGAGGAGGAGGAGTCGCAGTTATTTACAATGATAATCTGACTATTGTAAAAAACAGACATGAATTTAAAGTATTTGGAGTTCTCTATAGTAACATAACTACAAATAATAAGTCTGCTTAGTCTGCCAAGTCCAGAGACAATGGGAGGGTTGTTTCAATAAGGGCATCCAGTATAAAACCTGTGCCAAGTTGTGTAGATCAGATGGCCTGCTGTGGCGCCCCTTAACAGGAGCAGCCAAAACACCAACAACAACATCATAACAACATATAAAATATAGTTGCAATGCAATGATGATTGGGACCAAGCCTCCTCGCCATCGCTGCCTGGGTGCAACAGAAAGACAGTGTGTACATGCATTTAAAGGGAAAATGGGAAAACAGGAGCTCGATCATAGTGTTGTGTAATGTTTTCATTGCCAGTATCAAACGAAAGTCTGCTTTCTTGCATTGTCTCAAGTTCAGATCTCATTGAGCTCATTGTCTTGAGATCATACTGACCCAGTTTGCTGGCAATGGTGTAAATGAGATATGGATTAAAATATTTTGTAAAGGCCCTATGCCACACCCAGAGCCCAGCTGCTCAGACATCCTAATGGTAGTAGATTCCAACCTGGTGCTTTTTGAGCATGGCATGTTAAGATCTCCAAAAGCCATGACCTGCGACTGAGACCCAGCTTTCTGACACTGGCCAGCACATTTCTCTCTAGAATCCCTTGATAGTTTTGAGATTTCATTGTACCCTGCACAGATTCAAGACACCCTGTGCCAGATGCAGCAAAGCAGCCCCAGAACATAACAGAGCCTCCTCCATGTTTCACAGTAGGGATAGTGTTCTTTTTTTGATATGCTTCATTTTTCCATCTGTGAACATAGAGCTGATGTGCCTTGGCAAAAAGTTCCATTTTTGTCTCATCTGTCCATAGGACATTCTCCCAGAAGCTTTGTGGTAGTTTGGCATATTCCAGTTTGGCTTTTTTATGCTTTTTTTCAACAATGGTGTCCTCCTTGGTCGTCTCCCATGTAGTCCACTTTGGCTCAAACAACGACGGATGGTGCGATCTGACACTGATGTTCCTTGAGCATGAAGTTCACCTTGGAACTTGGAACACCTCTCTTTAGAAGTCTTTCTGGGCTCTTTTGTTACCATTCGGATTATCCGTCTCTTTGATTTGTCATCAATTTTCCTCCTGCGGCCACGTCCAGGGATGTTGGCTACAGTCCCATGGATCTTAAATTTCTGAATAATATGTGCAACTGTAGTCACAGGAACATCTAGCTGCTTGGAAATGGTCTTATAGCCTTTACCTTTAACATGCTTGTCTATAATTTTCTTTCGAATCTCCTGAGACAACTCTTTCCTTCGCTTCCTCTGGTCCATGTTGAGTGTGGTACATACCATGCCACCAAACAACACAGTGACTACCTGGAGCCCTATATATAGGCCCACTGACTGATTACAAGATTGTAGACACCTGTGATGCTAATTAGTGGACACACCTTGAATTAACATGTCCCTTTGGTCACATTATTTTCAGTATTTTCTAGGGGTACCATCATTTTTGTCCAGGCCTGTTCCATGAGTTTATTTTTTTTTTATAAATCCGTTGAAGCATGGTTGAAAAGCAATGTCTGACTTTCATTGGATAACATTCATAGAATTTTTTAAAATTATTACTTTTGTCAGATTAAAGTTATTTCTGTGACCATTGTGAGTTTTTCTTTGATTGACCGAAGGGTACCAACAATTTTGTCCACGTGTGTATATCCCCTAGGAGGAGGATATCAAGATCCATTGGGTGGATGTAGCAAATAACCCCAAATAACTGACTTACTGCTATTTCATAGAAGCCATGAAATGACAAGCAGACATTGTTCAGCACAATGAGCTCTAAATGTGTATATGCATGTGTACTTTCACGTGTAAAGGTGCGAGTATGTATGAGCTATGCAACCAAATCTTGTGTGAATTCCCCATTCCACACCCAGCAGATTCTAACCTGATTTTCATGACTTTTTGAGCATGTTAAGACCCCCAAAAAAGCCCCAGATGCTGGAAAAAAATTATATTCCTTAGAAGAACAATAAGCCCTTCACATGACATCAGCACTATTAGAGCATTAGCACTATGAATGAATCAGCACTATCAGAGCTATAATGTCATAGTGCTGATGTCATAATGCTTGGGCCCTAAATAGCAGCATATGCTGGATCAAGTGCTATTCTTTGTGCTGCTGAATAATGAGTGTGGTAATTCAGTTATAACAGTGATCATTATATCGCACAAGATGTTTATGTAGTGATGTATCAGTAACATTTATTTCAACACTCATCCTCTCACTCAGATTAGCCGAATAATTTAACTCATATGTCAAAGCAAACAGTTTCTTTACTGTTCTACTTAAAAGCCATAGTGATTGCTGTTGCCATGGTTACATGGCTGTTGCCATGGTTACGTTTATCTAGTTCAGAACCCCATTCTACTGATCAAAATTTGCTACTGACCTCTCCTGTCATTTTTTGATTTGCAATCAGCTCTGCAGGTGTTGCGGTTGGTACCAATTCGGTTAATTATTCAAGCATAACGATCCCACATCAAGCTGTTAATGGGTTAAACACATTTATGAGGACATGAAAACAAGTCTACAGCACATTTTGTTATTAACATGATAATGTTTCCATACCAAGCCTTTAAGGAATTTAATGATGTTCTACCAAGCCCTAAATAAATTATAATAAACCCGTACCTTCACCACTGACATAAAGCTAAATTAAACCAACACTATTAACAACATGTTAACAATATGATAAAGACCTCATATCATCCCATTAACGGATAGATGTTGACTTATAGACATTGTCTGTAGACATACACATATGTCCCACCTGCACTAGCTGCACATGCACAGGTATACTGTAGCCAAAGCGTACCGGCATGAAGCTCCACTTTTGTCTCTCCAAATGAAGAGAAATAATATTTGCATAATCTGATTGTAATTAACACAGATTTACAGCTTTTTGAAGACATAAGTCACACACAAAAGCTGCATGCAAATGCACCAGCATTAAACAGTGTGGGCAATAATAAAGTATTATCCAAAGAGGGAAATCTATGTCAGTATTTACAGTGACATTAACATATCAAATATTTGGATAACGTCTGCACGTGCAAGAGAGAAAGAGAGAGAGAGAGAGAGAGATTCACAATCAAACATTCATCACAATCCAAATTTATATTCAGGATTTTTATTTTTAATTTCTTTTTTTTATTATTCCAGTTCTTTTGTATCAATAATGTTTCTTCTTTGACTGTACTTTCTCCATTAATAATAATAATAATAATAATAATAATAATTATTATTATTATTATTATTATCTTTGTGTCACGGGTCGTGGTGCGAGGGAAACACAACAAAACAAATATACGTTATAAGGAAACTGAAACTAAAACACGTATAGACTAAACAAAAGACACTATTGAACATGCAGACATTTACCAAGATCAATTAACAGACGCAAGACAAGAAACTCAAAGACACCAAACTATTTATAATAAAACTAATAACCAACTTGAGCGCCCCCTGGTCACCTGACCGAGTTGCCACATGGGAACTGAAGTTTACACTAACTGAACTACAAACAAAACACAGGGCGGCCCTCTAGGGGTTATCCCTGACACTTTGCTTTTTGCTTTCCTTCTTCAGTAGTTTTCATCCCTAGTGTCACTTTATGTTTGACTGCACAGTTACATATGTGATTTTTTTTTTTTTATCTACAGTCTTGTGCAAAAGTTTAGGGACTCATTTATAAATATATGATAAGTGATTTCTTAAGTGAAAAGATGTTAACACAGTCTCTCTTGGAAATGAAAAAAAATGCACAATATTTTCAGCAAATATTGATGTGAACAGGGAAAGGACTTTAAGGGCGTGGACTCTTATAAATACCTGGGTGTTCATCTGAACAGCAAGCTGGACTGGACAGACACAGGCGCAATCTATAAAAAAAGCGCAGAGCAGGCTCTTTCTGTTGAGGAGACTAAGGTCTTTTGGAATCCAGGGAGCACTACTGAAGACCTTTTTGACTCTGTGGTGGCCTCAGCCATCTTCTATGGAGTGGTCTGGTGGTGCAGCAGCATCTCTACTGCTAACAGGAAGAGACTGGACAAGCTGGTAAAGAAGGCCAGCTCAGTTCTGGGGATTCCCCTGGACAATGTACAGGAGGTGGGAGAAAGGAGGATGGTAGCTAAGCTATGCAATCTGGAGAATGACTCTTACCCCTCTATAAAACAGTTACATCTCTCACAGCTCCTTTAATGACATACCGAAGGTAGATACCAAAGGTCTTTTCTCCTTGCTGATATTAGACTGTACAATCGTAGCTGCTCCCTGTGAACTGCTGCTCCATGTTTTACACTTCTGTACACTGTTATATAATGTTACAATATCTAAATTTTTACAATAGTTACACTATATTAAATATAATAATACTATCTTACAAAACACTATAAAATCTTAAATTTGTGTGCAATAACGTCATTTAAACTGTGCAATATTACCCTTGTGAAATTTGTTGGACATTGTGCAATTTGTTTGAAAGTGTAAAGTGTACTGTTTTTTTTCTTCTTTTTCTCTTGTATTTATACACTGTACTGTCCCTATTTTTTATTTGCACAATTTTTTTCTTCGCTGCTGTAACAATTATTTTATCTTATCTTAAATTTCACACCGAACCCTAACCCAAGAGGCTGTAAAGAGCCATTAACATCTCTTTTGAGCTCTCCAGAGGTTTTAACAAGTTTGCATCGGTGTAGATTCTGTAACAAACTCGACTCAGTGGAATGAGGTTATGACATAACACTGACTCTCAGGCAGCATGCGTATCTCATGTTTTTCTTGTTACATGAACAAATTATTTCTCTAGCCTGAGTAGCTGTAATCAATGTTTAGACTTTAGTTCTTACCTTCCATTCGGAACCAGGACGGACTTTTGGGATAAATAAGGAATCAAACAGATGAGAGAATGGACCATGACCTGTGAATAAAGGTGGACATATTTTTAGGTATTTCTTGTTTTTCTTTGAAAGTACAGAAATTGTGCATGCTCTTAAAATAAAATGAAAAAAATCACAGATCACTCCTTCCACCATGAAGTACTGTACATTCTTAACTCCTACAGTAGAAGCCACTTAAAAGTGCCTGGCCCATGCAACTGGCATGAGAACGAAGTTCAAATGACGTGCGACTGGAAGTTGGATGGCGTGATCCCTTCCTCCCTCCCTCTCCTGCCAGAAAGGCGTGTCAAGATTTCACAGTAAACATGTTCGTTGTGACCTATTTATTCGTTTACCTGGTGCCACCAATAGATAGTGCTTTGTTCTCAAGAACACGTTAACAGAAGCCAGCAATTTACCTGCGCTAAGTTGCAATCACATGATTTTAAAAGACAAAAAGACGCTAAAGCTTCGGAAATGCTATTAATGTTGCTATTACAAAAGCTGCATCACCCGAGAAACGTATAAGAAGAGTGTTTGTGCCCTCTTAAAATGCCTTCAGAGTGTTGTCTGGATTTAGATTAATTCAGCATTTATTTATTTTTGGGGTAAGAGTGAATCTGCGGGTTATTCTTGAATATAATGTGAGGCAGTCCACGAAAAAAACACAAGCTGAGGCTAGATTTACAGGTGAAGAGTTTATCAGTTAAGTTAATACTCAGTAAGTTATAGTTTGGCTTTAGAGTTGCTGTCAGGGATAACCCCTAGAGGGCGCCAAAGCGCCCTGTAATTTCGGTTGTAGTTCCTTTGTTTAGACTTCAGTTCCCATGGGGCAACTCGGTCAGGTGACCAGGGGGCGCTCACCTGAACCGAGTTGGTTATTAGTTTTATTATAAATGGTTTGTTTTAGTTCTCCTGTGTTGTCTTGCAACTGTTCATTTATCGTGATTAATGTCTGTGAGTTTTGTTCATGTTTACCGCTGTCTTTATTCGTGTTTTGGTTTGTTTTATTATATAGTATCTTTGTTTTGTTTGATTTTCCCTGTTTTTTGTTTAAATAAACATCGTTTCCGTTACCACCTGGATCCTCCTGCGTATATGCCGCACAACACTACACCAAAACGTGACAGATTGCAAGACCTAAAAAGAGGCATAGCAGAGGAGCCCTGCCCCGGGGAGATTCTTTTTGGGGGGGGCAACGATGTTTGGAGTTTGGGGAGCCGGCGTGGAAGGTAGCCGGAGAACCAAACGGCGTAGCGGCAATAGAGCGGAGTGTGAGCGGGACGTGCAGCAGGGAGCAACCTCCCAGCTTGATTGGAGCAGCTTTCGGCGGTGCGCTAAAATAAATGAAGAGCGCATTCGTGACCTGCGGGAGCAGGTGGCCAAGCTCCAAGGGCAGGTAGCACTGCTGCACCGCGCCGCCGAGGACAGCGAGCTGCCGCCGCTGCACTGCAGCGAAGAGGAGGGCGAGCGACCGTCGCTGCACTGTGCCTTCGAGGACGGCGAGCTACCGTCGCTGCACTGTGCCTTCGAGGACGGCGAGCTACCGTCGCTGCACTGTGCCTTCGAGGACGGCGAGCTGCCGTCGCTGCACAGTGCTGCCGAGGACGGCGAGCTTCCGTCGCTGCACAGGGCAGCCGAGGACGGCGAGCTTCCGTCGCTGCACAGGGCAGCCGAGGACGGCGGGCTTCCGTCGCTGCACAGGGCAGCCGAGGACGACGAGCCGCCTCTTCCTCCGCCGCCGCCTTCATGCGCCGTTGAGGACAGCGAGCTTCCTCTTCCTCCGCCGCCGCCTTCGTGCGCCGTTGAGGATCACGAGCTCCATCCTCTTCCTCCGCCGCCGCCTTCGTGCGCCGCTGAGGATCGCGAGCTTCCTCTTCCTCCGCCGCCGCCTTCATGCGCCGTTGAGGACAGCGAGCTTCCTCTTCCTCCGCCGCCGCCTTCATGCGCCGCCGAGGAGCACGAGCTCCTTCCTCTTCCTCCGCCGCCGCCTTCATGCACCGCTGAGGACTTCGAGCTTCCTCTTCCTCCGCCGCCGCCTTCATGCGCCGCCGAGGAGCACGAGCTCCATCCTCTTCCTCCGCCGCCGCCTTCATGCGCCGCCGAGGAGCACGAGCTCCTTCCTCTTCCTCCGCCGCCGCCTTCATGCGCCGCCGAGGAGCACGAGCTCCATCCTCTTCCTCCGCCGCCGCCTTCATGCGCCGCCGAGGAACACGAGCTCCATCCTCTTTTTCCGCCGCCGCCTTCATGCGCCGCCGAGGAGCACGAGCTCCATCCTCTTCCTCCGCCGCCGCCTTCATGCGCCGCTGAGGACAGCGAGCTTCCTCTTCCTCCGCCGCCGCCTTCATGCGCCGCCGAGGAGCACGAGCTCCATCCTCTTCCTCCGCCGCCGCCTTCATGCGCCGCCGAGGATCGCGAGCTTCCTCTTCCTCCGCCGCCGCCTTCATGCGCCGCCGAGGAGCACGAGCTCCTTCCTTTTCCTCCGCCGCCACCTTCATGCGCCGCCGAGGAGCACGAGCTCCATCCTCTTCCTCCGCCGCCGCCTTCATGCGCCGCCGAGGAGCACGAGCTCCATCCTCTTCCTCCGCCGCCGCCTTCATGCGCCGCCGAGGAGCACGAGCTCCATCCTCTTCCTCCGCCGCCGCCTTCATGCGCCGCCGAGGAGCACGAGCTCCATCCTCTTCCTCCGCCGCCGCCTTCATGCGCCGCCGAGGAGCACGAGCTCCATCCTCTTCCTCCGCCGCCGCCTTCATGCGCCGCCGAGGAGCACGAGCTCCATCCTCTTCCTCCGCCGCCGCCTTCATGCGCCGCCGAGGAGCACGAGCTCCATCCTCTTCCTCCGCCGCCGCCTTCGTACGCCGAGGAGCACGAGCTCCATCCTCTTCCTCCGCCGCCGCCTTCATGCGCCGCCGAGGAGCACGAGCTCCATCCTCTTTCTCCGCCGCCGCTGTCATGCGCCGCCGAGGACAGCGAGCCTCATCCTCTGCCGCCCTGCGTCACCGAGGACGGCGAGCACCCACTGCCTTCACCGCCCAGCGTCAAAGAGGACGGCGAGCTTCCTCCGTCTCCGCCGCCCTGCTTCAACGGGGGCATGAAGCCACCTGGCCCACAGGACATAGGTGCCAGCCTATGGGTGAGAGGGGCGGACATTGGACCCTGGGGGGGATGCCCTGGACCTCCTGTGGCGCCCCGGAGTTGCGCCCTTTGAGGGGGGGTTATGTCAGGGATAACCCCTAGAGGGCGCCAAAGCGCCCTGTAATTTCGGTTGTAGTTCCTTTGTTTAGACTTCAGTTCCCATGGGGCAACTCGGTCAGGTGACCAGGGGGCGCTCACCTGAACCGAGTTGGTTATTAGTTTTATTATAAATGGTTTGTTTTAGTTCTCCTGTGTTGTCTTGCAACTGTTCATTTATCGTGATTAATGTCTGTGAGTTTTGTTCATGTTTACCGCTGTCTTTATTCGTGTTTTGGTTTGTTTTATTATATAGTATCTTTGTTTTGTTTGATTTTCCCTGTTTTTTGTTTAAATAAACATCGTTTCCGTTACCACCTGGATCCTCCTGCGTATATGCCGCACAACACTACACCAAAACGTGACAGTTGCACTAATGCTCATATACGAGTGTCATATCGCTTAACTTATTTGTATGAAAAGCGCATTAAGTAAATTCCAGTTAAGTAATTGTGGCTAACGCTAACAAAGATCAAAAGGTAACATTAGCACAGGCAGTTTATTAACATTCCAGAATTCCAAAAACAGTATTTTACACACTCTGATGGTACATGGGCTTATTAATATCTTTTATTTTTATCACAACTAGATATTCTGCAAAGTTTATTTATCTTTGTCTTCAGTAAATTCCCCTGTTCTCTTTAAGCAGAGCTCCGCTGTGGAGGATTGGGTCAGACGGGTGACGGCTGGCCTTTTGGAGCTACTGGAGGAGCACGAAAACAAGCTGTTGAGGGTGCTGTAGTCCTTGAGGGCCTGCATGACTGTTTTAGGGGTGATGTTTGGTAAGGTCTATATTCTAATTGCAAAATGTTGATCGTTTTTAAAAATGGATACTTAAATATAAAATACAAAATACAACTTCTATTCAGCTGTTTTATACAAATTATTGTTTTAACTTTGACTAGTTTTGGAAGAATACAGTTATGTGGGGCCTCCGAGTGGCGCAATGGTAAAGCGCTCGCCCTATCATCCGGAGATCGCTAGTTCAATTCCCGGGTGGTGCTGTAACCTCTCGCAGGCGGAGGTCTAGAGAGAGCTGATTGGCCGAGCTCTCTCAGCAAGCAGAAGGAGAGGATAGCGCCGTCCTCCGAGTGTGTTACTCCGCCCCCAACGGTGCGTGAACGAGCGGTTCGAAGAGGCGGTCGGCTGGCGTCACGTGGTTCGGAGGAAACACATGATAGTCTTCGGCCCTCCCGGCTGAGTGGTAGTAGTAGCCTTAACGTGGGAGCCCCCTAGTGACGGGGAGGAATTGGACACGACTAAATTAGGGAGAAAATCAGGGAAAAAATCCAATGTTTGTATGTGTTTTAATTGTTGGGGAATAGTTAGGCCTGATTTGTTTTTATAAATAAAAAAAAAAACATTTACTTGAACCAACTACATCAATTGGCTAAAATGCATTGATTTACCACTCTGACTTTTTGCTTTTATTAGGAAAGTTGTGATTTATTACTAAACCAATCTGCAGCCTCTTGCTCTTTTCTTCCCTGTGTGTGTGTGTCTGAGCATGTGTGTGTGAGAGAGAGAGATCGCCTCTACAATAAACGACATGTGCATTATGAGATATAATATATAATAATTATATATATATAATAATAGTTTCTGTAACATGCGGTGTACTACATGACATGAGCACGATGTATGAATAAAAATTAACTGGCATTGCCTGGCAAAACACGAGCTGAGGATCACCTGTCTTCAGTGCAGATACCTTAACCACCTTAACCATATTTTTGCTTTGATTGCAACCAGATTGTTAGAACAGCGCAAGAGGGCCTTTATGGGGCGGGGATCGTTCACTGCATCATCACAGGAGATCAGGGTCAGGGAGACCCATCACAGATTGGGAAGTGTCCTCCCATGGAGCAGATGTCTGTTTGGAAAGGCTTCTACCGTATATACAAACACTCTATAAGCAGTGCGTGACTATCTGTTCCTTAAATTTTTATAGTGACAGCTTCAAGTCAACCCACCTTTTTTAATCACAATACTACCAAAAATGAACAGAAGCAGGTTTGTCAGTGTGAAAGTGCAACTGCACTAAAATTGACCCACTAGGGTTAGAGTTGGAACAAAGATTGTGTGTGTGTTTTCACCCAAGTCATGGCACAGGCCAGCAATCTGAACACACAGGACGTCTTGTTCAGTGATGCCGAGCTCGGGCTGTTTTTCCTGCAGACCTTTAACGAGTTGTCCTGCTAAATACCCAACACTGAAAAACGCACAAATATCTCAATTAAAATTTCATCAAATATATATAGTACAACTGAGTGACTTCTTAATGACACTATTTTGTTCTCAAAACATGTGGGACATAATCACTCTCTCACTTTTTGCCATAAATTTGAACAATTGTTTAATAATTTGCTCTTGAAACTTAAAACTAGGTAAGCCATTAACAAACATTGCACCGATTTATTGTGTTGTCTGTGTAATTTTTTAGTGTCTGACTCGAAATAAAAGGAATAAATAATATTCACACACACACACACACACACACACACACACACACACACACACACACACACACACCCTATGGAGTGTTCAAAGCGGTTGTGTGAAGCTCCAGGAAACACAAAGTACGCTCCTCCCAGCTGTTTAATGTTCCTCAGTCTCTGGAACTGCGGAGTGTCGATGATCCTCACCAGCAGGGGGTGCAGCTCGATGTGACCGTGGATCGGGTCATTAAACACCTGAGAAAGAGAATGTACTGCACACTATCACTATCACTACTTCACCTCATGTATCTCTTTTAAATTCTTTATACAAGACTGCGAATAGCTGTACTACAATACTACATTCCTCTTCATGCACTTTTCCACTAGACACTGCAACATGGTACCAATTTTTTAGTTTTCTACTGCAACTAATACCTTCATTAAGAGAATTAAACACAGGCATAGAGGCAGAGCTTTAAATAGTGCAGATCAGTAATTATACAATAATATGATTAGACAAATGGGATTTATAATAAAACTCTTATTTTAAATCAACACTACCATACATAGTATATATAATAATGTTACCACTAGCATTTTTTTCTGAAACAGCAGTTCCACTTCACATCCACTTTAATGAAACTCTGCCTACTTTCATAGGTTCTGTTAAGTTATGGAAAATTAACAAAGAATGTACAGATGTTTTTGCATCCGGATTAGTGTCTGTACACATGGACCACACCGATTAGTGGAAAATAAGCCTTTGCTACTTGTATCAGTCAGTCAGGACACAGTTTAGAGGGATAAACATGGTCTGAGTAGAGGGTGTTAGAATCATCCCCGGGACCCTGAATACAGGATAAAGCAGTATAGAAGATGTGAAGTGAGTGAGAGTGTGAGTTTTGAAATGATGATTTGATAAAAACTGTGTATTTCGTGGACGTTTAGAACTGACTGTAGGATACACACCTTCAGGAGAGTCTGATCATGGTGGCCTAAAGAAAGAAAATAACATTTTTGTTAAAATATTTCAGCTTCTCACGACCCCTGACATCATTACATCCCCACCTTCCTGTCAACCTCTTTTGCCCTTAACAGTCATACAGATATTATAGAGATAACCATGTTCTAAAAAAATTTATAAATCTTGTCAGAATATAATTATTTACAAACAACATCTGAACATGCTGTTAGTGGGTAAGTAAATATGGTTATAATCAGGTATGAAAATCCTTTGTTTTTTGACAGAATGTAATTAATAACTGATGTGAATCAGTGAAGAGATATAAATGCAATGATTTACCATCTTTCTGAGGGTCCGAGACCTGCTTGTCACTGTTCATATTTCTAATATTCCTGTTCTGGAGAGCAGGATCAGTGCCAGTCAAGATAAGAAAATAAAAGAATTGAAGCCTGGAGAGAGAAGATGAGTTTGTGATAGGAGTGAGAGGGTGGATCCAGTTGCGTAGAGGCAAATTAAAAGGCGTAGAGGCACAGCCTGAACTGGTATGGTAGGGCAAGTCAAGTCAAGTACACTTTTATTGTCACTTTAACCAGTTTATTACATAGTGAAAGAAAACAACGTTCCTCCAGGACCAAGGTGATACATACAACATAAATTAGTAAAGTAAATTAACAGAAACTAACTAGCTAACTAAGAAACCCAATTAGCTTGCTAGCTGAGACAAGACAGATTGACATGACAGCATAAATTAACAACATAAATTAACAAAAAACTAACTAGCAAATTTGGAGACCTAATTAGCTGGCTAGATGGGACGAGACATTGAAATTTAAAAAAGGTCTGTATAAAGATCAAGGAGATAAAGCATACTTGATGCACTATGACCACTCTTAACCATTTTAAAAGCAATAATACAATGTAATATTGTTAAGACTAAATAGATTATTTTTGAATTCAGGAGGGCCAGAAAAAGCCCACATTTACAATTAGGCATTTGGCAGATGCTCTTTACCAGAGCAACTTACAAAAGTGCTTTGAAGTTTCCATCATTAGATAGATCCTTACACTGGGTTACTAAGTTACTAACAATAAAAGCCTACACTGTTGGAAATAGCAGTGTAGTCAAACCATTGTGGGAAGTGTTTTTTTCTGGGAGGGTGGAGGGAAATAAACCCTACCACTGCACATGAAAGGTATAATTGTGGATAGAGTCAAAAACTCCATGTTTCTTAGTGTGCACATGCCACAGGACCACTTCTGTCCTCTTATGACCTCCTGCCTAGCCAAGAAGGACCAGCAGTGCCTCTTCTTTGTGCGTAGGTTGAAGAGAGCCAAACTCCCCCCTCTCACTCTTACAGTCTTTTATTGATGAATGATGTATATGTATACAGGAACAGCACAGTCTCCAAAAAATAAAAAACTCCCTACAGTTGATGGTAAGAACAGCTGACAAGATCATTGGGGTGCCACCCACCACACCCATTATACACACTTACCATGAAGTGGAATGACAAAAGAAATTCACTTGACTGAAGTTCAGCAAACGGGTCATTTTGCAATCTGAATGTCTTGTACAGTGAGACCGAGCTTGGGCTGTTTTTCCTTCAGACATTTAAAGAGACAGCCTGCTAAACCACATAGAAAAACATGTAAAATTTTTCAAATATTTACAGTACAGTACAAATAAAAGACACACACATATAAAACACCCACACACAAAGACACACCCTGTGGAGTTCAAAGCGGTTGCGTAAATCTCCAAAAAACAAAAAGTATGCTCGTCCCAGCTGTGTAATGTTTAGGAACTGAGGAGTGTCAATGATGTTCAACAGCAACATGTGAGACCATGGAACGGTCTTCTTTAGTATCACTTTTTAAAATATGTTTGTTAAATATAGTTGTGTTCACTTCAGGACATACAGTATTATTTTATTTATTTATTCAGAATTGGGTAGTTGTATTTGGGTCGTGTACCTGCTGGGTGTGTTTTGTTCAGATGGAACTTGTGCTTGTTGTTTAGACTTGAACTTGTTTATTTGTTTAGCTTTGTACTCGCGCTCGGACTGAACTCCACATCCGCGTGTAACGGGAAAACTCTCTCGAGCGTTCCCGGATGTGGCGCGCGCGCGCGAGCCGGAAGAGAAGGTGACGTCACCGGCGTCCATCTTGAGTCAGCTTTTCCGCGCGCCTCTCGGTCTGCCCCGCTCCACAGCCGCGCCGAATCGGAGGAGAATCCCGCCGCCGGGGTGCCATCATGCCCGGACACCTGCAGGACGGCTTCGGCTGCGTCGTCACCAACCGCTTCGACCAGCTGCTGGACGACGAGTCCGACCCGTTCGATATTTTAAAGGCTGCAGAGAGCAGGCGGAGAGACGCGGCCGCCGCGGCCCCTAAACCCGCCGCTCAGGCCGCCAGGCAGCCCAAGAAGGAGTCGCAGAAGGAGCGCAAGAACCCGCCGCCGGAGAAGAAGGACGAGCCGCAGCCTGCTGCCGCGCCGCCGGCCAAGAAGGAAGGAGGTAGTCGTTTCCCTCAGACCGCCGTGTGTCCTCTCCTTTAACTCGCCTCCGTTCCGCTCGCTTTTATTATTTTCATTCCCACCCACTTCGAACGGCTCGTCATGAGACACATCAAGACCCTGCTGCCCCCCTCACTTGCCCCCCTCACTGGACCCCCTCACTGGACCCCCTGCAGTTCGCCTATCGTTCTAACCGTTTGACGGACGACGCCATCTCCACCACTCTCCACCTGGCACTGTCGCATCTTGACAAGAAAGATACTTATGTCAGAATGCTGTACATAGATTTCAGTTCAGCATTCAATACTATCATCCCCCAACACCTGATCGGGAAGCTGAGCTTGTTGGGTCTGTAACTGGATCCTGGACTTTCTGACCAAAAGACCTCAGGTAGTGCAGATCGGGAACTACACCTCCAGCACCACCACACTGAGTACTGGGGCCCCCCAGGGCTGCGTGCTCAGTCCCCTGCTGTTCACATTGCTGACTCATGATTGTGTAGCATCACACAGCTCCAATCATATCGTCAAGTTCCCTGATGACACGACCGTGGTGGGTCTAATCAGCAAGAACGACGAGTTAGCGTACAGAGGCTAAGACAACAACCTGTCTCTGAACGTTGAAAAGACAAAAGAGATGGTTGTTGACTTCAGGAGGACTCGGAGCGATCACTCTCCGCTCAGCATCGACGGCTCTTCTGTGGAGATCATCAAGAGCACAAAATTCCTGGGCGTCCACCTGGAGGAGAACCTCACCTGGTCCCTCACCACCAGCTCTCTGCATAAGAAAGCCCAATAACGTCTTTTCTCCTGAGAAAGGCCCAGCTTCCACCACCAATCCTCACCACCTTCTATAGAGGAACTATTGAGAGCATCCTGAGCAGCTGCATCACTGTCTGGTTTGGGAATTGTACCATATCGGACCGCAAGACCCTACAGCGGTTAGTGAGAACAGCTGAGAAGATCATCGGGGTCTCTCTCCCTTCTATCGAAGACAATTATCACCACACGCTGCATCCGCAAAGCCACCAGCATTGTGGCTGACCGGACACCACCTACCTTGCAATATTTGCACAATATTTATCTCACTCTGCTATTTGCACAAAAATATTTTGACACAATGTAAATTGTCTAATGCTGTTTTTTGTTTTTTCCCACTACCTCAACTCTACAGTCTGCTATTTGCACAAAAAATTCTTTTTGACAAATGTCGATTGTTTACTGCTGTTTTTCTCACTACCTCAGCACATAGCTCATCACTAAAGAAAAGGCATTTCAGTACTGAAATATGTTACATTGTTGTGTTACATTGTTGTGTTATCATGTAGCTCTTGACCAACAATTGAAGAAACAGATACATCTTTAATCATTGTTTAAAGATTGCCAAAGACATTTAGAGGAAGTTCATTCCACCACCTAGGTGCCAGAACTGTCTGGATGAATGTCTTCCTCGATCCCTGAGAGATGGTGGAACGAGGTGAGCAGTGCTGGAGGATTGGAGGGAATGTGATGCAATGCATTGTGTGCTTAGACCAGAGAGGTAAGTGGGTGCTGGGACATTTTTAGCTTTGTACGTGAGCATCAGGGTTTTGACCTGTCAGGAGTGAGTCTTATTACTCCAGTCTTGAAATAACAAGGTACTGAATAAGCACCTGAGTAGTCTGTGAAGAAAAAAAATTGGTGAATTCCTCTGATGTCGAAAGAGGAAATCGACAAGAGCTAGTAAGGTTAGCGATGTGTGGGGAAAATGACAGATGATTGTCCACAGTTACCCCAAAATTGTGGGCAGTGGCTGAAGGAGTGTTCTGATTGTTGTCCAGGGAGATCACAAGTTCTTGATGTATAAATCAACAGTTCAGTTTTACTCAGATTGACCTTCGGCTGATTGGCTGATCAAAAAGCAGCTTTACACAATAAAAAGAAATTATACAAGTTCATACGAAATCTGAATGTGTATGAATGAAAATGATCAGATTGTCCCTGATGAGCAAGCCGAGGTTGATCCCGATGGCGGCAGAGAAAAATTCCCCTGAGATGGCAATAGGAAGAAACCTTGAAAAGAACCAGACTCAACAGGGAACCCATCCTCATTTGTCAGAAAATGGATAGCAGGGATTGATCTGCATTCCTACTATATATTAGGCAGCTGGCAGTTCAATATAATAGTTGATGTCTTTAAGTTAAAATGGACTCCAGTTCCTTATTGGAGGCTTAGGTAGACTGTAGGAAATCCATTCCTGAACTTTCAAGCAACTGCAGTCACAAGTCCTCAGAGAACAGCTGTCTGCATCAGTCCAGGCCAGGACCATCTTCATGTTAAAGTAAGCAGACCACACGGGCATCCATACCACAAGATCTCCAACCAGAAGCGGGGCACCAGTAATAGTTAAATGGGTCCAGAGGGCAGATGGGGTCTGGATTACTGGAAGCTCAGGAGCAACATGTGTAGCTTGACAGAGAGAAAAGAAAAAGGGAGAGAGGCAGAGAAAGAGAGAGAGAGAGAGAGAGAGAGAGAGCAGAAGAGAAGGAGAGGTAACAGTTAGGCGGGGTCACAGTCACACAATTTACTGCTTTAACAAGCATGTTTTCTGTGCTGTGATGAAGGCAAAATACATTTTGTGTATTCTATTTCTATGTAGATAGTTTCTGCGTTATTTATTTTTTTAAGGGTCTTAGACATAATGGGGAGGTTTGATATCAGCCTGTAGTCAAGCTAGGAGTCAAGCTAGGTTTCTTATTTAGTGGTTTGATAACTACTAATTTAAAAGATTTTTGGAATGTTCCCACTGTCTGGTGAAGAGTGGACTATTACAAGAGTATTTCTGTTATAACTGGTACTATTCGTTTGAGAAATTGGTCGGTATAGGATATAGCACGAGGTGATGATTTTGCAGAAAAGATGAGTGAAGGGTAGTATAATATTCTAGGTGCTGATCTGATATGGTTAGTTTATCTGCATCGATATTTAAATTTTCATATTTAAAATTGTCTGGTTAATTTTTGGCCTAATGTTCACAATTTTGTGAACAGTGTACTTTGATTCAAAAGTTGATTAGAGATGGGAAAACATACAAAAAAGTGCAGAAATTGATTAGCTGCTCTGCTAAAATGAAATCAAATGCTTTCTAATGGAGACCAAAACCAGAAAAAAGTGGGAGAAAATGGAAAACTACCATTCGAATGGATCGAACAATAACAAAATTGGCAAAGTAGCCAATGATCAGTTCCATCATGATCAAATAACATCTAAAGTTACCTGCGAGTACTGTTACTACAGTATTAGAAAACGGCTATGTGAAGCCAAGTAATCAGCAAGAAGCCCCCGCAAAGTCCCATTGTTGAAAAAAAGACATGTGCTGAAGAGGTTACAGTTCGCCAAAGAACACACTGACTGGCCTAAAGAGAAACGGCGCAATATTTTGTGGACTGATAAAAGCAAGATTGTTATTTTTGAGTCTAGAGGCCGCAGACAGTTTGTCAGATGACCCACAAACATTGAATTCAAGCCACAGTACACTGTGAAGACAGTGAAGCATGGAGGCACAAGCATCATGATATAGGGATGCTTCTTGTACTGTGGTGTTGGGCCTGTTTATCACATTTCAGGGATCATGGAGTTCATCAGAATACTTAAAGAGGTCATGTTGCCTTATGCTGAAGAGGAAATGCCTTTGAAATGGGTGTTTCAACAAGACAACGACCCCAAACACACCAGTAAGTGAGCAGCATCTTGGTTCCAGACCAACAAGATTAACATTATGGAGGGCCAGCACAATCCCCAGACCTTAATACAAAAGATAAACTTGTGAGCTGACATTAAAAATGCTGTTTCTGAGGCAAAACCAAGAAATGCAGAGGAGTTGTGGTGTGTAGTACAATAGTCACAGATGTGAAGCAGTTCTCAGAAACCATGTTATACAAATAAATATTAGTTTAGAGATGCACATGAAAGATTAAACTTTAATCATTTTTGTTTAAACAGTAAATTCATCACTTTGTAAAGATGAACGATGACACTGCTATTTTTTTTTAACAGACTAATATTTGTTTTTCTTCACTTTCTGTAAACTAATAATACATTTAGCACATTTTTCTTCATGTTGTGATTCAGAATAGAACGTGCAGGGGGGCCAATGCATTTGTGTGATTTAAATTAAAAATTATTCAAATTATATGGAGCTTTACTCACTTTTTTCAACACACTGCTATTATTTTGAACACAACTGTATCTGTATGCAGAACTAGCTTCATTTAAAGCTACATACTGATTCTGTTAAATCCATGTTTATGTTAAACACAGTATACCAAAGTCATGTGTCAATCTCAAGTAAGCACTTTAGATGTGAAAGATATTTAACAGTCCTAGCTTCAGATTAGAGGTTTTGGCTGTGTATTCAATGTGCTCAGGGAACAGACTCAATCTGGTGAAACCCAAGTGGCAACTCTGAGTGACAAATTTAACCTGAGTGACAGACAATTGGATTAGCCTGTTAGTCTGCTCCCCGGTGGGATCTGGGTAGTCACTGATTAACTAGGCCTGTTCTGAGCTATGCTGCAAGAAATGAGAGCAGCACCTTCCCAAGTGGGATGGCCACCGTCCCGATGTAACAGCCCAGCATCACAGGAACGCCAATTATCTATGAAGCCCACATTATTTTCATTGCACTACCTTGACATCCAGTAGTCCAGTGACAGTAACCTGCTGTAAGCTACAGTATGTCGCCAAATCGCATTGGGATGGGGATAGAGCATACAACTGTATTGAACATCGACTCTATTTACACCTCTGTAAAGTTATTCTAACCTCTAATTGACGAAGGCGTATATCATCAGCTCCAGCATGTATCACCATCTTTGAGAACCTATACCGGCCTAAAGGCTGCAGATCACCTGCTATGACCTGTTCCCTGGCTCCCAGGATACACCTAACCACTGCTGCAGGCGCCACTAACGGCCAAGCTAATTTCTTGTGCCTCAGTACGGAATCTAGTCTTAACAGAGCTTTTTTAGGTTTTTCAGTGGGTGCTTCACCGAGGAGAGAAAACCTGTTGGGCATGTGAAGTGCAGAGGAGGTGTGCTCCGGTGGTCTGACAGTAGCCTTAGCTACTGTATGCCACCAACTTGTACTCGCCCAAATGTCAGCGCTCTAACAACAGTGTTGCGGGCTGGCATCGGCACCCAGACTTTCCGCTGCAGAAATAACAATGCTTTTGCATTCTCTAACACTCTCTATAGTTTGGATGCGCACCTCTAATGATGATATCTCCTCTATCAGAACTAATAAACAAACAAAGTTAGCACTAATGACGGAGGGAAAATGAACAACCTGCACTCCACACATTGAACAAGGTCAATATTAGCCATTCTAACTTACCTGAGTTTGAGTTTTGTTTGTTAGAGGATTGATTCCGCTTCGTGTTCTTAGACAAAGAAAATAGTGCATTCTCCAAAAAGCGAAGAAGTGGAAAAAAGGCAACAGTGAAGGGTGCAAAAAAAAAAAAGAAATAATAAAAACTGTTATTTCCTTAATATGAACAGTGAAAGGCAGTATAATTTAGATGCCAATGTCTTTATTAAAAATAAATAAATAAATCAGGACTTCGTTTCATTCATATGAGTATACTTCTGTATACATCACATGATTTTCTGGTGAATACTCGCATGACTGGTTATGGTGAAATCTCAGGATCTTCCTCTTATTAGCAAACAATCATGTAAATTTACCAAAGCAGGGATAAGGCTTATACCCGGGAGCGCAAAGTCACAGATCATGTACATTATGTTCAAATCATAAAATGTGTGCTAAATAGAAACAAGAATGTTATAGCATTATGTAGACCATTTAATAGATTAACAGGGAAGTAGCAGTACCTTCTGCAAGGTGTAAGAGACAGCTAATGCTTTTCTGTCTCTTACATTAAAATACCAACAATAACACTAACAATTAAGGAATATCCCATGAGAGGGAGTGCCGTGATGCTGTCATATGCAAGAGGGTGCAGCCCTCTTAAAAAAAAGTTATAAGGTCCCTAAGTGTACTGAGTTATATTGATTTAGAGGGGCTACAACTTTTATTCAATAATCGCATTTTAGCATCACTGATAATTATGACCAACAATATACATTTTTGTGTTCTAATAACTTACAGAAATAAAAAAATAATAATTACATGTATGATATAAATCAAGCAAATCACCTAGAAGAAAATATATTTTTTGCTTTTAATTCATTGAGTGACTCATTTTTAAGACAGCTGACTGCCTTTTATTTTGACATAATACATATGCTGTATATAATGTGAATGAGGATGGTTACATTATGTTCATATTTGAATGGGTAATAGCGAGGTAAAATCATTTCAATTGAACTTTGAAAAAACAAACAAAAAAAAAAACGGATGATTCTTGTTCCCCAGTTGCTGGGTGTTCATCTTAATTCTGTAATAATTGACTTAATAATAGTTAATCAGTTTACTGTTGGAGGGTTTGGCAAGACTAAAATTATGGGATGTCAGGGTATATTTTGTTACTCATCTTGGACAGTTGCATTTGGCACGCTGGTTATACTGAGCCAAAAATTCAATCTCCATGTTTCTAGGAGAAAAATCTGGCCAAAATATATTTGTATGTGACTCCTGTGTAGTGCTTCTACAGTTACAGTAATGGATGTTAAGAGTTCACGTTGTCATTTCAGAGCTCGTTACTCCACCTAATATATAAATATACTCCACCTAATATAGTCTGTTTGTTGCTTATTCTCTTATCCTTTATGATTATAGTGTGTTTACTCATTTTAACTAAATATATCAGTCACTTACCTTTAGGCTAGGCTTAAACAGAGCTAATGGGCCACTGCTGCAACCAGCTTTTAGTTTCTAAAAGTTGAGCTGTCCCAGGGAGTATTTGTCCCAGTGGAGTTTGACAATTCCACTAAAAACCCTTCGTGCATACTTGAAAACAGGAAGTGCTCATAACCAGATCATCTGTGTCAAAGAAGAGGATCTTCATAGTCTGGTCACACGGAGTCTCAGTTTTTCTTCACCACTTTGTCATCCAGCTTGTTCATTATGGACCTAAAAGCATTATGGACCTGGGTTTCTGTGAAGTTGATTTACGACAACGTCTAAAGTTAAAAACCATGTGTATGTGTATGTGTATGCTATATGTATATAGCCGCATTATACTTAATCCAGAGTTAAAAAAAAAAAAAAAATCAGTTTAACAGATTACAAAAAACCCTGCTGTGATCCACAGTGCCTCTAATTTATCCTGCAAAAAAAACTATGTGACACTGTGAGCATGTTATTATAATTAATGTTAAATTGATGAAGCACCTCATCAAATGTTTACTGAGAAATGTTCAATAAATCACTGTCATGGTCTTTGATCCAACAACTGGAATTCAAGGCCAGCAGCTATAGTTTGTACTAGGCTTGTGCTACAGGACATTGTCCCTACATAATACCCAATGATGTTTACTGCCAAGTATAAACAGACCATAAGTATTTAGTGACAGAATTTTAGTGCCTCTACACCACCACAGTGGACTCTAACCCAAGCAAGATGTGACTGAAATGTGGGCTTTCAACTTTAAAATCTATTAACATATCATTAAGAGTTTAGCAAATACACCAAAGTTCCTCCATTTCCACAGGCATAAACGTAACTGGACAGCAGACTATAATTACAGTTATAATTACAGCCTGTTTTTTTTTTTTTGTTGTTGTTGTTATTTCATCAATTAAGAAGACAAAAGCTCGGAAGGTGATTCACTGGATCTTTGCTGTTTTCTTCTCTTTGTGTGAACAGCTTGGTGTCTTTTGAGACTACTTGAGTGAGTAAAAAATTTTCCACACTCGGAGCAGTGATACGGCTTTTCTCCAGTGTGAATACGCTGGTGTTCTTTGAGAGCGCTTATCTGAGTAAAGCATTTTCCGCACTCTGAGCAGCTATACGGCTTTTCTCCGGTGTGAATCCGCTGGTGAGACTTAAATGCTGACGGATCAGTAAAACTCTTCCCGCACTCTGAGCAGCGATACGGCTTTTCTCCTGTGTGAATGCGCTGATGTACCTTGAGAGTACTTTTGTCATTAAAACACTTTCCACAGTGTAAGCAGCTATGAGGCTTCTCCCCAGTATGAATGTGCACATGTGTTTGGAATTGGCTCAGCTTATTAAAACTCTTGCCGCACTCGGAGCAGTAATACGGCTTCTCTCCAGAGTGAATGCGCTGATGTTGGAGAAGATAACGCTCTAGCTTAAAATCCCTTCCACACTGTGAGCAGTGATACGGCGTCTCTCCTGTATGAATTCGTTGGTGTGCTTTTAAATAACTTGTGTTAATAAAACTCTTACCACACTGTGAGCACTGATACGGCTTCTCTCCTGTATGGATGCGCTGATGATGCAAGAGTTTCAACTGTTGAGTAAATCCTTTCCCACACTGTGAGCAGATAAATGGTTTCTTATCTGCATGAATTCTGAGGTGTTGATATAAATTACCCTGATGAGTGAAACTCTTTCCACATTGTGAACACTGATACGGCTTCTCTCCTGTATGAACACACTGATGCTGTTGTAGATTCACCTGGTAAGGGAATCCTTTCCCACACTGTGAGCATTGATACGGCTTCTCTCCTGTGTGGATGCGCTGGTGATACTGAAGATTATCCTGGCGAGGAAATCTTTTCCCACACTGTGAGCACTGATGCGGCTTCTCTCCTGTGTGAACGCGCTGGTGTCTCTGGAGAAGACATTTATAAGCGAAACTCTTTCTACACAGTGAGCACTGATGTGGCTTTTCCTGTCTGTGGATGAGCTGGTGTGCTGTGAGATCCTGCACATCTCTAAAACTCTTTCCACACTCTAAGCAGTGGTGAAGGTCTGTCTGCGTATCCTTTTGACTAGTCATAGTACAAAAAAATATGTCGATTGTTCTTCTTTATCTCTGGTGAAGAAAGAGAAATTTTCAGGATCATAAAAATATTGTCCAGTGCCACAAAACTGAACATCTTAATGTCTATTATTGTATAATAATACAATAATAGATTTGCATTATAATGCAAATGAATTATTGTTGGAGATGCATCAATACTCTATCAGTGTATCTTTTTCTTTTGGTAGGTTTTGAGAGTGAAACTTGTAACTGACATTTTTCTTACCATAGCTTTTTCTTTGTTGACATGTTTAATTGTTTCTGGTATTGAAGAAGTTTGCTGGTTCCAAATTACACCTTAGTGACAGATTTCCATTTTTTATGTAGGAGGAATAGAAGGTGCTGTTCATGGACGATAATACACTTTGGTGAGGTCATGCCCCAATAGATCAAATAATGAAAATAATGATTAGAATACTTTCTTAAATGGTACACAAAATGTTATGGCCAATGCTCAGTCCACCATGTCACTGTAACTGTAAAATAACTTAAATTATGTGCGTGAATACGTGAATCTATGTAATTTTGTGGCTGTGTCCATCATGGACCACATCACCTTCATTAGTTTTATGCTTTAGATGGGGTCAGGAGTAGCACAATGGTTAAAGCATTGGACTATGGCTCGTAAAGTTCCAGGTTCACAACCACCAAGTTGTCCCTGATGGGCCCTTGAGCGAGGCCCTCAACCCTCGACTGCTTAGATGTATAATAAGATAAAAATGTACGTCGCTCTGGATAATTGCGTCTGCCAAGTGCCTAGATGGAAACGTAAATATTATAATTATGAAAAGGCTAATATTTAATCAGTAAAATACTATAGATTTTTATTTTTTCAATAATCGCTCATACAGTCACAGTGTATCTGAAACACCTATGAAATGCAAACAGCTCAAAAACAATTTTGGAAGGAAACAAAAAACGATCTATATATTATTTAAAAAGCTATGTTTAAGACCTTTATTTTGATCAAGCAAAAGTTAATTTGTAGTAAACCACCTAACTAATTACCAAGGTAAAGAAGAAAAAAAAACCACACTATAAACATTATAACATATAAACCAGTCTTTTTTAACTTTTTAGACTATAACTTACCTCAGGATCAGTGAGTTTAATTTAACTCTACTGTTTTAACTGAACTCAATCAGATTTAAGATTTTCTCTGTAAAACTGCAGGTAGAAACAGTTACATGTAGAGATGGTTTTAGCTCGGCTGGATAACCAGGCAGTCCAAGCAGCAAAACAACTCCAGCTCTTCTTCTCATGTGTCTCACAGTGAGATCTTTTACCGCCACCTACTGGACTGGGTGATGATCGAAGACCTTAAGGATCTACAGTGCTCATGTTGATCTACAGTACAGTGTATGTTCTGTTCGGTAAACCTAAAATGTACTGTAGTTTGCAGAGCGGTGTTCTTTAGCAGGATGTTTTCTTTTCCTCTAAGTCTTACCCCCATCTGCTCTCTCCAGCTAGTCTATAAAGCTAGCACCTAGACAATCCACTTTACTCCAGAATCTGAATCTATAAAAATATAAATCCAAAATCATGTTTGTGGATTTGTGTTTGCGCAGGTATTTCTGTAACAGAAATTTTATAGGTTTACCCCCTATATGTAACAGCAGGCAGCGTCATCATCAACTTTTATGTCATGTAACAAAAGGCTGCATTTTTATCGACTATAACAGGAGTCCGCATCCTCACAGAGTCTAACATAAGGTGACCTTACTTAACGATGGAAGTAAGTGCTGCCAAACATTGCAGCAGCCGGACAAAACGGCAGGTAATCGTAACATGCAGGCTTTAGGTCACATGGGCGAAGCCACAGCTACCCTCTCACTGGACGAAGACCTTTGCATAGTACTATATATTTGTAATGGTTGATATACTTATAATATTGACCCATAGTCAAATTGTAAAATTTCCCTGATCAAAAATGATAAATTAAAAATGTATTTGTCACATACACAGTCATACACGATACGATATGCAGTGAAATGCTTAAACCATGACCTGTGACCTTAAAAAAAAAGATTATTAATAGAAAAGAAATATGGAATAAAATAAGAAATAAAATGTAGAAAACAAAACAAAATATGAAATAAAGAAAAAGCTTTCTGAACAAATACAGGGAAAAATATTTTTAAAATGTTTTTTGTTTCGTACAAATATACAAAAATATAGAAAACTTGAGTGTGGAGATGAATTGGGATTTAAATAGAAATGTCTGGGGAGTGTGCAATCATGCATGAATGTGTTTATGTGCAGGAAAAATTAAATAGAAATATGTGTAAATGTGCATGAATGTACAGGTGTGCAATGTCCATAAGTGTCCAGGGTCTCCATGAATGTCCAGAATGAGTGCAAAAAAAGTCCATTTCTTATAGGTTAGAAATGAGCTGAGAAATATTTGTGTTTGTGTATTACTGGAAAGGCAGAGGCACTCAGGTGGACTACATCTTGTGTCGAAGTTGTATCCTAAAATAAATCAGTAACTGCAAAGTATTGGTATGGGAGAGGGCAACACCGGATGGTGCTGTGTAAAATGACCCTGGTGGTGAGGAAGGTGAAGAGACAAAGACAGAGAAGCAGAGGTCAAAGTGGTGGGAGCCGAAAAAGGAAGAATTGTATAGTTTTCAGGGAGGAGTTAAGGCAGCCTCTGGGTGACCAGGGGATGTTTCCAGGTGACTGGACAAGTACAGCTAATGTGATCAGGGAGACAGTTAGGAGGGTACTTGGTGTATCATCAAGAAAGGGAAAAGTGGACAAGGAGACTTGTAACAAGGGAGATGTGCAGAGCTGTGGCAATTATAGAGGAATGAAGCTGATGAGCCATACAATGAAGCTTTGGGAAAGAGTAGTGGAAGCTAGGTTAAGGGCTGAGGTGAGCATTTGTTAGCAGCAATATGGTTTCATGCCTAGAAAGAGTAGAACAGACGCAGTATTTTCTTTGATGATGCTGGCGGAGAAGTGCAGTGAAGGGAGTTTCATTTTGTCTTTCTAGATTTAAAGAAAGTGCATGACAGGCAGTGGAGAGGGGAGCTGTGGTATTGTATTTGGAAGTCTGGAGTGGCAGAGAAGTATGTTAGAGTGGTGCAGGACATGTATGAGAGCTGTAAGGCAGTGGTGAGATGTGCTGTATGTACAACCCCTTCTATGGTGGACAGGATGACAGATGAGCTTAGACGGAAGTATCCATGGACTATAATGTTTGGAGATGACATTGTGCTTTGTAGCGAGAGCAGGGAAAAGGCGGAGGAAAATCTGGAGAGGTGGAGGTGTGATATGGAAAGCAAAGGAGTGTTTAGCGGTAGCAAGACAGAATACATGTGTGTGAATGAGAAGGATTTTAAGTACTTAGGATCAACAGATCAGAGCAATGGTGAGTGTGGAAAGGAGGTGAAGAGGTGGGTACAGGCAGTTTGGAACGGGTGGAGAAAAGTGTCAGGTGTGTTATGTGATAAAAGAGTATCAGTCAGAATAAAAAAAAAGGTGTACAAGACAGTGGTGACACCAGCGATGCTCTACGGCTTTGACAGTGGCACTGAACAAAAGTTACACTAAGAGATGAATAAGCACAGGAATAGACAGACACCCACTATTAATGGCCCTGGAAGATCAATAATGAAATAAACAGTAGTTGCAAACAACGATGACGGGCCCAAGCACCCTGCGCCATTGCCACCCGGTTGCACTGCACAACCTGCACACGTCACACACTATACAGGGCTGATGTCAGTTTGGGCCAGAAATGCTTCTTGGGTGCGTTAGTGTGTGTGGTGTGTGAGTCTGTGTGTTAACCCGGTTTGGTGCCGATTGTATAAATTCCCTAGGAGGAGTATATCAAAATCCATTTGGTGCGTTTTTGCGAACGACCCAAAATAACCGGCCTCCTGTTGAGTTGAGCCCAGGACATGCAGTGAGAAAGTTGTTCGGCTCAGTGAGCTCTAAATGTGTACCGAGTTTTGTGTGCCAACGTGAACGTGTGTACTGTATGAGCTATCCAGCGCGTGTGTGTGCATCGTGAGAGAGGTGTGTGTGTGCATCTGAGTGTTAACATTTGTAATATGTGTGATGTATGTGTGTGTGTGCGTGCAAGAGTGAAAACATTTGTAATGTGGTTGTATGTATTTTTGCATTTGTGTGATGTACGAGTGTGTGTGTGTGTGTGTGTGTATGCGTCGTGAGAGAGGTGTGTGTGTGCGTGTGTGCGTGAGTGAGTGTAAACATTTGCAATGAAAAACTCACCCACACACTATAGGTGTGCAGAACCCTCTTGTCCTTACTCCCGGCTTCGCTACTGTTCGGACGTTCCTGCCAACTGCTCTGCGCTTTGCTCTCTATATCTGCAATTTTCTCTGATTCCTCTAAGATTTTTACTTCAGCAGATCAGCACAGTGCTCAAACAAAACATTTTTTGGCACAAACACTAAAATTTTAAACTTTTTGTGATTGGACAAAAGGGGACTTTTCCTCCCGCTGCCAGCAGCTTACATTCCAGAGACGGGAAAACACAGCTGCCTACTTCAAACAGACGAGAAAGAAAATGCCTCTTGTGGAATCTACTTGCTGCATGACCTGCCATACACTTCTACAAAGGATTGCAGTTCTTGAAACAAAGTTACTTGCTTGACTTCCAAAACAGTCAGAATACTCAGCAGATCATCATCATGGACCCCCTCTGCATACAGCCGGTGAGTCTCGTGAATCTATCAAGTCTCAACAGTTTATACCCTGTGTAATTTATACCCAGTTTATACCCTGAAACTGATCGACAGATTAATCGATGGCACAAACAGGGAGCGAGACCCAAAGGCACTCGAGACATCAGATTGTCACGAGTATCTCATATTGCTGCAATAGCATCCTCTTCCCCAGATATGGCTATGACAGGACTTGCAAACACTGGTATTTTGCCACCCCTCTTCATCTTGAGAACAGATTTAAAGCGTTAATGAATGTAGGTGAGGAAAATGTGACTGAATAAGGATTGGATCAGCCAGCAGCTAACGCCGCTACCAACAGGTGCTCGAAGTCGAGCAGACAGCGGCACTCAGCTCAGAGCGAAACCGAGGTCAGGACTCTGATAATCGGGGACTCCACTATCAGAAACATCAGTAGCAGGACAACAACAACTTCATGCTGAACTTCGGAACATTCTGACGAAGCACAAGACTGCAAATCGAATCTTTAACCACGTGGGGAAAAATGACATTCGGAAAGAGCAGTCAGAACTCCTAAAGAAGGATTTCAGTGAACTCTTTGAAACACTTCAAAGACTTGAAGTCCAGTCGTTCATCAGCGGACCACTCCCAGCAAGGGGAACTAACATGTTCTCACGGTTGCTTGGGCTGAACACATGGCTACACAGAACCTGCAGCTCAAAAGGAGTCAACTTCATCGACAACTTCAATCATTTCTGGGGCCATAGACAACTGTTCAAACTGGATAGTCTCCACCCAAACAAACTTGGTGCTAGGGTGCTAAAGGAAAATATCTATTTCTCCCTCCATCATCCTTCAGCAGAATGTGCCAATCCTCTCAACCTGAATGGCACATGCATGCCTGGGCAAAGTATGTGTGACCACATACAGCTTTCGAATCATCATGTGGCTAAAGAATCCCACAAGGACACTGATAACACCACACAGCCAAAACAACCACTGCTCTTGGACATCCCGGCTCAGTCCTGCTCACAGAGCTCATCACAGACAAGACTGTGACATACTACAGCAGCATCAAGATAACATGCTGGAAAACAGCTAGGGAATTCAGGACGATATACTAAAGTCACTGGAAACGCCAGAGCCAGAGCCCATCTCACCAGACATAATATCCCTCTCTCCAGTATCTCCACTTCTAAGCTTCTCACAGAAAATGGAGGAACTGGTGTATACTGGGACCAAACTCTCCCACTCTTTTGCTGCAAGCCCCCAGATGCCAACTAATAAACAGCGAGCTCCGCTACCACCAAGGCCTGTGGCTCCAGCTCGTCCTCCTCCTCCGGCGAGAGCTCTCCGACCGCTGCCACAGCGCCAGGGCTCAAAACACCCTCCTGCATCTGGTCTAGGTCAAACAAACAGATAGCAGCTCTCAGAGATGTGTGTCGGGTACCCGCTATGATAGCAGTAACATTCACAAATGTTTACAGAACAAGCGGGAACCCAATGTGCCTGTAGCTTTCTCTGTTTTATCACGTGATAGAAAGCCCAAGGCCTTCTTTAGCCGCACGGTTGACCCATCTAATCTCCGAGCTATTATGCATCAAACAAAGATTACTGTCGGGACACAAAGAAATGCCATCAAGTTAGCATTTTTAAATATCCGCTCGGTAAAAAATAAATAATTTTTAATCAATGATCTGATCACCACAAACAAATTGGATTTAGTGTTTTTTAATGAAAGTTGGTTAGATGATAGCTGCAGTGCAACAGTCCTCCAGTAATGAATCAGCCCCTCCTACTTTCATGAGTGTCTGCAGAAATGTTAGGAGACGTGCAGGTGGAGCTGCTCTATTTAAAGATGTCTATCAATGCAAGCGTCATTTGGTCAGTACTTGTCTTTTGAATATCTAGATATTTTGCTGAAAGGTGCTCCACGCATTCTGTTCATCATTATTTACAGACCTCCAAAATACTCTCCAGACTTTATTGTAGAATTCACAGAATTGCTATCAATGATTTCCTCAGAGTTTGGCTGTTTTGCCATAGCAGGGGACTTTAATATGCAGAAATCAATATCACAAAAGAAATGATAAGTGTTTTAAACACTTTTGACCTGATTCAGAATGTGCTCAGGCCCACACATAATCATGGACACACTCTAGACTTACTCATCAGTAAGGGTCTAAACATCTCATCCATTGTTATAAAGGACGTACTGTAGCACTGTCTGATCACTTCTGTATTTTCTTTGATATATTGATCTCTGTTACCGCTGAACCTAGATCTGTGTCTGTCAGAAAAAAGATGTATTAATGAGAACACAAGTGCACTATTTATGAAGGCTATATCCTTAACACCAATCATTTCTGCAGACTCTGTTGATCTTCTCCTTGATTCCTTTAACTCAAAAGTTAAGAATGTTATTGATGAAATTGCTCCGGAAAAGTTACGAAAGACGGGCAGACAGAAAATCACCAGCAGTTCAGAATATGAAGAGACAATGTCGAAAAGCTGAGCGGATGTGGAGGAAGACGAAACTTGAAATTCACTATTCAAGTGAAGACAGACAGCTAGACAGACCTTCTTCTCAAACATTATAAACAGCAACTTAAACAACACTCGCACTCTTTTTGCTACTGTTGAGAGACTGACAAACCCACCAAGTCAGATTCCCATTGAAATGCCCTCCGACAACAAATGCAATGAGTTTGCTTCCTTCTTCTCTGAGAAAATCAGTAATATTAGAAGGGCTATTAACACATCAAGTTGTGCAGAGGTCAGAAAAACTCAAACACAACCTCAAAAAACAGTTACTATGTCTGTCTTTCAAGCAATTAATAGCAAAATCTTGGAAGAAACAGTACAGCACCTCAAATCGTCAACCTGCGACCCTTCACACACTTCCCACATCTTTTTTCAAAAGTGTGTTTGACTGTTTGGAAACAGATCTTTTAGAAGTGGCGAACACTTCACTTATTTATGGGACTTTTCCAAACTCTTCAAACTGAAAACTGCAGTTGGTAAGCCACTTCTGAAAAAGAATGATCTTGATAATTCCATACTAAATAACTACAGACCAATATCAAACCTTCCTTTTATAGGCAAGATTATTGAAAAGGTTGTTTTTAATCAGCTGAACAACCACTTAAACTTAAATGGATACCTGGACAGTTTTCAATCTGGCTTCCGAGCGCATCACAGTACAGAGACAGTGCTCGTAAAGATAATAAATGATATTCGTTTATATTCTGATTCTGGCAAAATATCAGTGTTGGTACTGCTAGATCTTAGCGCTGAGTTTGACACTGTTGATCATAGCATACTAATAGAAAGACTGGAAAACTGGGTCGGGCTTTCTGGGATGTTACTCAAATGGTTCAGGTCATACTTAGAAGGGAGAGGTTATTATGTGAGTATAGGAGAGCATAAGTGGACGTCCATGGCATGCGGAGTCCCACAAGGCTCAATTCTTGCACCGCTTTACCTGTATATGCTCCCACTGAGTCAGATAATGAGAAAGAAACAAATTGCCTCTCACAGCTATGCTGATGACACCCAGCTTTACCGAGTCTTATCTCCAAATGATTATAGCCCCGTAGACTCCCTCTGCCAATGCATTGATGAAATTAACAGTTGGATGTGCCAAAATTTTCTTCAGTTAAACAAGGAGAAAACTGAAGTCATTGCATTTGGAAACAAAGATGAAGCTCTGAAGGTGAATGCAGACCTTCACTCTAGGGGTCAAACAACTAAAAATCAAGTTAAGAATCTTGGGGTGATTCTGGAGACAGACCTTAGTTTCAGTAGTCATGTCAAAGCAGTAACTAAATCAACATACTATCATCTCAAAAACATTGCAAGAATTAGATGTTTTTTCCAATCAACACTTGGAGAAACTTGTCCATGCCTTCATCACCAGCAGGGTGGATTATTGTAATGGTTTCCTCACCGGCCTCCCAAGAAGACCATTAGACAGCTGCAGCTCATCCAGGACGCTGCTGCCAGAATTCTGACTAGAACCAGAAAATCTGAGCACATCACACCCGTCCTCAGGTCCTTACACTGGCTTCCTGTAACATTCAGGATAGATTTTAAAGTACTTTTACTCATTTATAAATCACTCAGTGGCCGAGGACCTACATACACTGCAGATCTGCTCACTGAATATAAACCTAACAGACACTCAGATCATTAGGATCGAGCCAGTTAGAAATGCCAAGGGTTCACACAAAACAAGGGGAGTCCGCTTTTAGCTATTATGCTGCCCGCAGTTGTAACCAGCTTCCAGATGAGATCAGATGTGCAAAAACACTAGTCACATTTAAATCTAAACTTAAAACTCATCTGTTTAGCTGTGCATTTATTGAATGAGCGCTGTGTTACGTCCGAACTGACTGCACTATTTGATGTTTATCCAATATTTTTTATACTAATATGTGTTTTATTTGGATTTTAAATAAAATTGTAATTAGTTTTAAAAGTTTTATTGCCATTGTTTTCTATTTCATTTTATCATTATTTTCTTCTCTTTTATGTAAAGCACTTTGAATTACCCTTGTGTATGAAATGTGCTATACAAATAAATTTGCCTTGCCTTGTTTTCCGAAGGATTATTCTTTTTTCTTTTTTTATGAAAAAACTCACCCACACACTCCGCTGCGCACCGCAGGACCCTCTTGTTTTCCTAAGGATTATTCCCCTCATTGTGATGTCACTGAACCTGATGTCACTAAAGGTGTCACTGAATATAATGTCACTCAAAATAAACACAGAAAGTTATTAATCATTTTTGGGTGTAGGTTTAAGACATTATCATGGCTGACCCCTTTGAGATATAAAAATCCCTCTGTAATTTTGCATCCTCAGTGTCTTTAGATTATATTGGCCCGGTACGGTGGCGATCGGATAAATTACCTAGGAGGAGTATATCAAAATCCATCGGGTGGGTTTTTGCAAACAACCCAAAATAACCGGCCTCCTTTTGAGTTGAGCCCAGTATATGCAATGCGAAAATTGTTCGGCTCGATGAGCTCAAAATGTGTACAGAGTTTCGTGTGCCTACGTGAATGTGTGTATGAGCTATACAGTGAATTCTAGTGTGCGGGCCCCTGAGGGCCCCGGGCCACATGACTCTCAGGTATCCGAATGGCAGCAGATTCCAACCTGTCTGCCAAGTTTCATGAGTTTTTGAGCATGTTAAGACCCCCGAAAAGTCCAAAAGGGTGGGAAAAAAAAGAATAATCCTTAGGAAACCAAGAGGGTCCTGTGCACCTTATAGTGCTTGGGCCCTAATTAATAATTATTTATTTTTTGAATTATAAATAAATATTTAATGTTGCAACTGTGTGCTTATGAATGTTCTTCAGAACATCCAAAAGACTTACTGTGTCGTCAAAATTAGGACACTATGTCTTCATGTGTGGAGCATCGGAGCATGAGGAACATTTTCACACATGAACAATACAAAAGAAAGAGGAAAGAAAGAAGAAAAACTCAATATATGTGATAACCTGGTCCTTCAGGTCATCACAGGTGAATTAATTGTATTATAAAATTCCTGAGCTTAGTCCTGATCAACTGAAGCAACCCCAGATCACTGTACAGATCGCTTATATAGTGGGCACGATGGATGCATTGCTTCATACGTGTCCCTACTTCCCTCATGTCTTGAGTGTTTCATTTTAAATTCAGTGTTACAGTTAACCTACACCAGTGGAGGGTTAAAAAGTTGCTCTCTGTGAATTAACACATGTTTTCTTGTCCACATGCATGGTCACAATCTGACCTTGGCTATAGTCATATACTATATATGGATGTTTGCTCATTTCATTGTTTAGCGTTTTCTTTTATATGAACTTTAACATATAAAACTTAATTTCCACTTTTAAACGAACATGGTCATGGCCTTGGCTGATGCTGACAGCTGTTTCGCTGAGGAGTCATGACTGCAGTTGATTGATAGTTCAGGACTGGAATTTCCTATAGTCTACCTGAGTATTCAACAATGAACTGGGATCCATATAAACTAAAACACATCACCTGTTATACCGAACGTCCAGTCTCACACAGTATGATGCTGATCAATCCCTGCTGTCTATTTCACCCAGATGAGGATGGGTTCCCTGTTAAGTCTTTGTTCCTCTCAAGGTGTCTCCCTACTGCCATCTCAGGGAGTTTTTCCTTGCCACTGTTGCCGTCATCCTCGGCTTGCCCATCAGGGATAATCTTATAATTTTGATTCATACATATTCACATTTCACACAAACGTAATTCTTTTGATTGTGTAAAGCTGCTTTGAGACAATATCAATTGTTAAAAAGACTATACAAATAAAATTTAATTTAATTTAATTGAATCCATTCAATTTGTGTCCTTCTTGGGTCACTGAATGGACAGAACAATTTAATCGGGGAAGTCAGAGAGGAGACAGTGTGTATCTAATGGTGAACAGTAGCTGTGCAATAGCTCAAGCACTGCACCTCACGCATGTTCTATCACATTTTAAAAGCTGGGACTCGGTCCACCTCTGTCTCACTGGATCTCCCACATTCTGACTGACAGAACACAGGCAGTACAGGTCGGCTGGCAAATCTTAGCATTCCTCACCATCAGCACTAAAGCCCTCAAGGTTGCGTTGTAAGTTCTCTGCTTTACTGGCTGTACACCAATGACTTCATGGCCACTTCGCCACCACAGTCAAGTTTGCTGACAAGACTGTTGTGGTGAGCCTGATCTCTGACAACAAGAAGATGACCTACGTGGAGGAGATTAAAACCTTGTAGACCCCTTCATCAAGGTCGATGGAGAGTTTCCAGTAGCTCAAGGACTTTAAACTGTCTTCCAAGGTTCAACAGGGAACTTTTACAGTTTCCACCCAGATCTTAGCATGTCTGACAGACATCTAATCCTGGATGACAGCTCAATCTCAGTAAAACCAAACTGCTGTTTATCCTAGGTGATTCATCCCTGTCAATATCTCCCTGAACAATAATCAGATCACTGCCTTACTCACTTCCTTGACCAATGCAAGGAAGTATTAAATGTTGGGGAGGCGAGGTCATTCGACTGTTCTCTTTATTCAAGTCAATTAAGCCTCCCTGAAAACCAATGCAGAGAGGTTGAGTAGGAACTTCTTCCCATGGCTATTCAGGCTCTGAACAGACAGGCCCTCAGACTAGGCTCATATTTACAAATCAACAGCTCTCAGGTATATTATTTATTATTATTTCACCTCTCCGGAATAATAATTGACATTGACACTCTCCAGTTCATGTTTGTCAATCATAAATTCTGCCACCCATCCTTATGCACATTGTTATGGTACCTCATAGCAGCATTACATTTTAAATTCCGCTTGCACAGACTTTGATATGATGCTTTGTATTTTATGCTCAATTGTCTTTGAAAATTGTATTCTTATTTTCTGTAAATTTTAATGTTGATTTAATTTAACTTACCTTACACTGTATGTTTCTATTTGTTTATAGTTGTGTATGCATTTCACTGCACTTCATACTGTGTATGGTTGTGACAAAATCTGAATTTGAATTTACATACAGAAATAACAATTTCAATAAAAGATTTAATGTGTTTGAGTTACATTTTCATTGCACAAATGAATTGGACATGTCCAGTGGCGGTTTTAGGTATGGGCGAACTGGGCATTTTTTCACGACTCCAGGGGGGCGGCATTTGGGGGGGGAATGCGCCGGCGCGCCGCTATACGGTTTTTCTGATTTTGGCGCGGCGGCGCCCCTGTGCAAGTTTGCTGAAAAGGTGCAAAAGGTGCCGCACTGAAGCTGTGAGAAGTGGAAAGGGGAGGGGAGGGGCCGCGGAGGAAAGTTCGTCTCGCAAAAGGAGGGGAAATCCATCCAGTGGTGGCTAAACACCTTGACTTTCTTACAAATAGTGGCGCACATTTCATTTACAACATTATAAACACAAAGCTATAATTATAATTATATTTATTAATTGTTAATTATAATTTATTTATTTATTTCAAAATTGTGTGAAATGGGTAATAAAATGGTAATAAAACGAATAAATGATTATGTGGAGGTGAATTGGTTTAGTCCTGACTTCTAGTTGTGAGTGACAGTAGTGGCGATGGGGAATCAGTTGATTGTCGATTTCAAAATAAACAGCGATGGAGAGAAAAAGGCCAAAGCTGTCAGGTGCCCAATTTAGAAAAAAGAGAAAAGAAGAAGAGGAGAAACGAGCAGAAGATAAATGTATGCAACAACGTTCTCTCTGTATGATTACTGTATCCTGTCAATTAAGTTCTAGTGATGATTAGTGTTCTAACGTTAGGTTTGTTAGCCGTCTTGCTATGATACTTGTTATGCTTAACCTGCTAAAAAACAATATAAGCCCAATAGAAACCATCACAAAAATTCGAATGATTTATATTAAATATCATTATGAACAATTTACTTTTTCCACTAAAACATTATTACAAAATTCCTTATATTCCTTATTGTTTTTGGGCACTTTTCCAATAGGATTTAACATCCCACCCACCAATAGAATCCATCACATACCAATACACACCATTATACTTTCCATTACAACCAATACAATTCTCATTATAACCCTTAAATGGTCTTTTGGGCAGGGTTGTATAGTTTATCTACTACTATTATTATTATTTTATTATTTTTTTTAATATAGTGTCTAATGGGTCATGACAGACATTTATCATGTAAAGGCATGTTTGTTTAAATTTCCAATTTATAAGAGTTTCAATTTCAATTGCGACTTTTGGACTGCTCTCAGGACAGCACTTACTCTGCCAGGGACTGTGGCTCAAGGAGAGAGGAGCTTTTCAAAACTGAAGTTGATCAAGTTATATCTGAGATCAGCCATGTCTCAAGAACGTCTCACTGGCCTCGCTCTCATCAGTAGCGATCACTCAGTAGGGGAGCAGATCTTGTATGATGACATTATTGATGATTTTGCATCAAGGAAGGCCAGAAAGGTCAGATTTTAGTTTCTGTTTTTTTTTTTTTTTTTCTGTTTCAAGTTCAGTGTTATAATTATATTTTTCTGGAGTGTGGTGTGCTTTTTAGATTATTTATTTATTTACACAATATTTAACTATATTTTATCAGTATTTTATTCTTAATAAAAGTAATATGTAAAAGACAATATATTTATTTATGTTCCACATTTTTTTTGTGATATTGTAAGTTTTGAGTGATTTGTGCAATAAAACAACATTGTTTCTGCAAACTTTTGATTACTTGTAATTTTTTTTAATTGTGTGGGGGAGCGCCCAGAGGCGGTCTCGCCCAGGGAGTAAATCAGTGTAGAACCGCCACTGGACATGTCAGCTACACAATATTATGATTTTACAGTAGAGTCCATGAGTCCCCCCTGAGTTCCCCCTCAGTCCCCCTTTTAAACAATACCACCACTATTTACAAAAAAGTATTTAGTCACCACAAACTGTGCAAGTTCTCCCACTTAAAAAGATGACTTGTAATTTTCATCATAGGTATACCTCAACTATGAGAGACAAAATAAGAAAAAACTATCCAGAAAATCACACTGTAGGATTTTTAATGATTTGATTGGTAAATTCCTCGGTAAAGTACAAGTATTTGGTCACCTACAAACAAGCAAGATTTCTGGCTCTCACAGACCTGCAAGTTCTTCTTTAAGAGGCTCCTCTGTCCTCCACTCGTTACCTGTATAAATGGCATCTGCTTGAACTCATCAGTATAAAAGACACCTGTCCACAACCTCTAAACTCCACTATGGCCAAGACCAAATAGCTGTCAAAGGGCACCATAAACAAAACTGTAGACCTGCACCAGGCTGGGAAGACTGAATCTGCAGTAGGTCAGCAGCTTCGTGTGAAGAATTCAACTGTGGGAGCAATTATTAGAAAATGGAAGACATACAAGACCACTGATAATCTCTCTCGATCTGGGGCTCCACACAAGATCTCACGCCTTGGTGTCAAAATGATCTCACGAACTGAGGGACAGAAGAGGGACTTAGTGAATGACCTGCAGAGAGCTGGGACCAAAGAAATGAAGACTACTATCAGGAACACACTGCGCCGCCAGGGACTCAAATTCTGCAGTTCCAGACGTGTCCCCCTGCTTAAGCCAGTACATCTCCCGGCACATCTGAAGTTTGCTAGAGAGCATTTGAATGATCCAGAAGAGGATTGGGAGAATGCCATATGGTCAGATGAACTTTTTGGTAAAAACTCAACTTGTTGTGTTTGGAGGAGAAAGTTGCATCCAGAGAACACCATACCTACTGTGAAGCAATGGGGGTGGAAACATCATGCTTTGGGGATGTTTTTCCTGCAAAGATGACTGAGCCGTGTAAAGGAAGAAAATCTTTGGAGGGAGTTGAAAGTGCATGTTCCCTGCTCTAGAGGAGATCTGCATGGAGGAATGGGCCAAAATACCAGCAACAGCTTGTGAAAACCTTCTGAAGACTTACAGAAAACGTTTGACCTCGGTCATTGCCAACAAAGGGTACATAAAGTATTAAGATGAAATTTTGTTATTGACCAAATACTTATTTTCCACCATAATTTGCAAATAAATTCTTTAAAAATCCTACAATGTAGTTTTCTGGATTTTTTTTTCTTATTTTGTCTCTCATACAGTAGTTGAGGTATACCTCTGATGAAAATGACAGGCCTCTCTTATCTTTTTAAGTACTTTTTTGCCCCACTGTATTTGACACTATTCTAGCTCTGAAGCACCTTGTCAGTGTAAAATAATCCAAAGTGCCTTTAATGTAGCACTGTGAAGAAGTTATTATAATCATGGTTAAATTGGTGAAACATATCTGCAGTTGTTAACTGAGAAATTTTGAATAATTTCTTGAATAAATTTCTGGCGTAAAGTTCCTTAATCAAACAACTGAATCAAGGCCGGCAGGTATAGTTTGTACTTTTTTTTTTTTATGTTGGTCTGTCCACTTGCCATCCGGGCGTTGGATACTAGGTTTCAGCATATTGTCCCTACATGATATCGAGTGACGATTACTGCCAAGTATATACATTCAGGTCAATAAGTATTCAGACAGTAACAATTTTCATTGTTGTGCCTCTACACCGCCACAGTGGATTTAAATCCATCTAATATGTCACTGAAGTGCAGGCCTTTTAATTTCAAGACCTATTAAAATATCACATTAACAGTTTAGTAATTACCCTGAGATTGACAAAGTCCCTCCATTTTTGCAGACTCAAAAGTACTCAACTGGACAGCTTACTATAAGAAGAGTGATGGCCTGCTTTTTCATTATTTCATGACAAATTAAGAAGATTAAAGATATGAAGGTGATTCACAGGGTCTCTGCTGTCTGCTTCTCTTCCTGTGAACAGCTTGGTGTCTTCTGAGACTACTTGAATGAGTAAAACATTTTCCACACTCTGAGCAGGGATACGGCTTTTGTCCAGTGTGAATACGCTGATGTGCTTGGAAATCACTTTTACGAATAAAACTCTTTCCACATTCTGAGCAGCTATAAGGTCTTTCTCCAGTGTGAATGCGCTGATGTACCTTGAGAGCGCTTATCTGAGTAAAGCATTTTCCGCACTCTGAGCAGCTATACGGCTTTTCTCCGGTGTGAATCCGCTGGTGAGACTTAAATGCTGACGGATCAGTAAAACTCTTCCCGCACTCTGAGCAGCGATACGGCTTTTCTCCTGTGTGAATGCGCTGATGTACCCTGAGAGTACTTTTGTCATTAAAACACTTTCCACAGTGTAAGCAGCTATGAGGCTTCTCCCCAGTATGGATGTGAAGATGTGTTTGGAATTGGCTAACATTATAAAAACTCTTGCCGCACTCGGAGCAGTAATACGGCTTCTCTCCAGTGTGAATGCGCTGGTGTTGTTGGAGCGAACGCTTTAGCTTAAAATCCCTTCCACACTGTGAGCAGTGATACGGCGTCTCTTCTGTATGAATTTGTAGGTGTGCTTTCAAATGACTCATGTTTGCAAAACTCTTACCACACTGTGAGCACTGATACGGCTTTTCTCCTGTATGGATGCGCTGGTGACGCTGGAGATTAAACTGGTGAGTAAATCCTTTCCCACACTGTGAGCAGATAAATGGTTTCCTATCTGCATGAATTCTGAGGTGTTGATATAAATTACCCTGATGAGTGAAACTCTTTCCACATTGTGAACACTGATACGGCTTCTCTCCTGTATGAACACGCTGATGATGTTGTAGATTAACCTGGTGAGAAAATTCTTTCCCACACTGTGAGCATTGATATGTCTTCTCTTCTGTATGGAGGCGCTGGTGATACTGGAGACTATCTTGGCGAGGAAATCCTTTTCCATACTGTGAGCACTGATGCAGCTTTTCTCCTGTGTGAACGCGCTGGTGTCTCTGAAGAAGACATTTATAAGTGAAACTCTTTCTACACAGTGAGCACTGATGTGGTTTGTCTTGTCTGTGGATGAGCTGGTGTGCTGTGAGATCCTTCTCTTGACTAAAACTCTTTCCACACTCTAAGCAGTGGTGAAGGTCTGTCTGAGATTCTTCTTGACTAGTCATGGTACAAAGAAAAGTCTTTTCTTCTTTAACTCTGGTTAAGGAAAAGAAATAAAATTCAGTATCATAAAAAGAAACCGTGTCCAATACCACAATATGAACAATTTAATACAGTTTGTACTGTTTAATATGTAATAATAACTCACTTTATTTTCTATATGATAACATACATTTTTGCTTTTCACCAGAGCTATTCCTTTTTTTTTTCATTTATATATTTAATGGCAGTTTGATTCTTTCTGTTACTGAAGAAGTCTGCTGCTTACAAATTACATCTTAGTGACACACCTGTGACTGCAGAGTCAGACTTATCCTTTCTGTGGTTTCATGGCCCCAATAAATTAAATAATTAAAATAACAATTAGTATACTTTAACATACTTTTACAGTATACACATACAGTTACATACAGTATACACAATATTATGTTGCTAGCAATGCTCAGTCTGCGATGAACTGTAAAAGAATGTGTCAGATGTAATTCATCCTGTTCATAACACCACCTTCATAAGTTACACACGTGGACAAAATTGTTGGTACGCTTCGGTAAATGAAAGAAAACCTCACAATGGTCACATAAGTAACTTTAATCTGACAAAAGTAATCATTTAAAAAAATTCTATGAATGTTAACCAATGAAAGTCAGACATTGCTTTTCAACCATGCTTCAACAGAATTATTTAAAAAAATAAACTCATGGAACAGGCCTGGTCAAAAATGATGGTACCCCTAGAAAATACTGAAAATAATGTGACCAAAGGGACATGTTAATTCAAGGTGTGTCCACTAATTAGCATCACAGGTGTCTACAATCTTGTAATCAGTCAGTGGGCCTATATATAGGGCTCCAGGTAGTCACTGTGTTGTTTGGTGATATGGTATGTACCACACTCAACATGGACCAGAGGAAGCGAAGGAAAGAGTTGTCTCAGGAGATTCGAAAGAAAATTATAGACAAGCATGTTAAAGGTAAAGGCTATAAGACTATTTCCAAGCAGCTAGATGTTCCTGTGACTACAGTTGCACATATTATTCAGAAATTTAAGATCCATGGGACTGTAGCCAACCTGCCTGGACGTGGCCGCGGGAGGAAAATTGATGACAAATCAAAGAGACGGATAATCTGAATGGTAACAAAAGAGCCCAGAAAGACTTCTAAAGAGATCCAAGGTGAACTTCATGCTCAAGGAACATCAGTGTCAGATCGCACCATCCGTCGTTGTTTGAGCCAAAGTGGACTACATGGGAGACGACCAAGGAGGACACCATTGTTGAAAACAAATCATAAAAAAGCCAGACTGGAATATGCCAAACTACATGTTGACAAGCCACAAAGCTTCTGGGAGAATGTCCTATGGACAGATGAGACAAAAATGGAACTTTTTGCCAAGGCACATCAGCTCTATGTTCACAGATGGAAAAATGAAGCATATCAAGAAAAGAACACTGTCCCTACTGTGAAACATGGAGGAGGCTCTGTTATGTTCTGGGGCTGCTTTGCTGCATCTGGCACAGGGTGTCTTGAATCTGTGCAGGGTACAATGAAATCTCAAAACTATCAAGGGATTCTAGAGAGAAATGTGCTGGCCAGTGTCAGAAAGCTGGGTCTCAGTCGCAGGTCATGGGTCTTGCAACAGGACAATGACCCAAAACACACAGCTAAAAACACCCAAGAATGGCTAAGAGGAAAACATTGGACTATTCTAAAGTGGCCTTCTATGAGCCCTGACCTCAATCCTATTGAGCATCTTTGGAAGGAGCTGAAACATGCTGTCTGGAAAAGGCGCCCTTCAAACCGGAAACAACTGGAGCAGCTTGCTCATGAGGAGTGGGCCAAAATACCTGCAGAGAGGTGCAGAAGTCTCATTGACAGTTACAGGAATCGTTTGATTGCAGTGATTGCCTCAAAAGGTTGTGCAACAAACTATTAAGTTAGGGGTACCATCATTTTTGTCCAGGCCTGTTCCATGAGTTTATTATTTTTTTTATAATTCTGTTGAAGCATGGTTGAAAAGCAATGTCTGACTTTCATTGGTTAACATTCATAGAATTCTTATTTATTATTACTTTTGTCAGATTAAAGTTATTTCTGTGACCATTGTGAGTTTTTCTTTCACTGACCAAAGGGTACCAACAATTTTGTCCACGTGTGTATATGTTTTAAATTACATATATGAAATTGCAAATATTTTATCAATAAAAAAATATGTAAGATATTTTAAGATGGCGGCTGATGCACTCAAGCAGCCACAGTGTTTTCGAAATACCAATGAAGGGCACGCAGCTCAAAAACACAATTATTTTAGAAAAGAAAATTAACAATCTATATATCATTTGGAAGATATTTTAAGGAATATTGTTTGTAGTAAAATACCTAACTAATCACAAAAGTAAAGCGAATTAATACCCAGTTTATCAGAACTACAGACACTATTACATATGAACCAGAGATCCATTTAGGATCCAGTCAGCAACTGTTTAGACTTTAACTTACCTCAGGATCAGTGAGTTTATCCTCTCCAAATGCTGTTATTACTTTAACTCGATCAGATTCTCTGTAAAACTGCAGGTAGAAACGGCTACATGTAGAAATTGTTTTAGCTTGGCTGGATAACTAAGCAGTACAAACAGCACAACAACTTCAGCTCTTCTTCTCCTTTGTCTCACAGTGAGATCTTTTATCGCCATCTACTGGACTGGGTGATGACCAAAGACTTTAAGGACCTACTCATGTTGATCTTTATTCTCAATCACTCAGTTACTCATTGTCTACACCGCTTTATCCTGAGTCATGGGGAGGGGAGGGGAGGGGGGCGGGGGGGGGGGGCCTGGAGCCTATCCCGGGAGACTTAGGGCATGAGGCTAGAGATCTAGCACCTAGACCAGGTTTCAGCAGGTGGAGCACTGCCGGCCCATCTAACAGGCAAGACAGTCGGTCGCTCAGGGCCTCACCTTACAACAAGGCCCCCACACATGTTATTAAAAGTATTTCCTTCTCAACACAATAATGTGAATACATTAACATTTTGTTATGCTCGCTACACATGGACCCACTAAATATGATACAATTCCGCTTTATCCTGTATTCAGAGTCATGGGGGGGCCTGGAGCCTATCCCGGGAGACTTAGGGCATGAGGCGGGGTACACCCTGGACAGGGTGCCAATCCATCACAGTGATCTACAGGAGTTGGGCAATGAAACTGTAACACTGGCCAATTTCATTCTGGAGGACCATGTGCACCCAATGGTTCAAGACTGGTGACAGAGTGGTTTGATGAACATGAACGTGAAGTTGAACATCTCCCATGGCCTGCACAGTCACCAGATCTAAATATTATTATATCCACTTTGGGGGGTTTTTGGAGGAGCGAGTCAGGAAACGTTTTCCTCCACCAGCATCACATAGTGACCTGATCACTATTCTGCAAGAAGAATGACTTAAAATCCCTCTGGCCACTGTGCAGGACTTGTTTCTGTTATTCCCAAGATGAATTATTGCAAAAAGAGGCCCTACACCATACTAATGAATTATTGTGATCTAAAACGAGGCGTTTCCGTTTCATTGTCCAACCCTTGTACATACTGTTCAGCAAAAAATTAAATGTGATTTAAATAACAGAGTTGCTTGATTCCTCAGCAGGATGTTCTCTATTTCTCTAAGTCTTACCTCCATCTGCTCTCTCCAGCTAGTCTAGAGATCTAGCACCTAGACCAGGTTTCAGCAACCCGCAGCTCGAATTTGGCTCTTTATCCCTCTGCTGCAGCTCCCTGTGGCTTCCTGTGGCTTTGGAAAATGAATAATGAGTATTTGTTTTAAATTAATTTTATTTTAGTTTCATTAGTTTTTTAAATTTCATTCTAAATTTGATGATTCTGGCGATCTTGCAACAATAAAATAAAACATGTTTAATTTTGTGTCACTCCAGTACACATGATCAAAGATGGCGAAACACGGAGTAGATGGGATCTTTGGTTTGCTGCAGGTGGAGCAGTGCCGGCCCGTCCAACAGGCAAGACAAAAGGCAAGTCGGTCGCCTAGGGCCTCACCTTACAACAAGGCACCCCACACACATTATTAAAAGTATTTCCTTCTCAACACAATAGAACGTGAGTACATCAACATTTTGTTATGCTCGCTACACATGGACCCATTAAATATGATACAATTCACAACGATGGTGAGGAAAACAATTACTCACCATATTAAATAAAAAGGATAGCTCTGTATAATTAACACATGACAAATTGATGGAAATGCAACAAATACAAAACAATAGTATAAATAAAAGCATATAAGATTTGAAACACAGAAAAACACCACATTAATTTGCAGTGCCATAATGATGATAGTATTTGTGCAAAGAGTCCACTATATCTCCTCCAACAGCTTACGTTTGATCAAAAATGTCCTTTTTTTTAAATATCTGCCCTCACCATTTATTAATGTTTCATTGCTTATTATGCATTTGCCTGACAGAAAAGGTGCTGTCAAAAATAAAGTTCTCAATATTTTTATCTTTATGGTAATATGGATTTAACCAATTTGTGCATTGCCTCTCACAATGTCGTCTGTCTGTGGCCGATTTTACACGGTTCAAGCATATAGGCTAAACATGTAGTTAATATCTGTGCAAGGTAGCGATAGGTACAGTTGCTGAATTAACTTAAACGTTCGTGTCTTTGCACATGAGAGTGAGTGCTCAGTGTCATTGGGTGTTGCTTCATTTTACCAGGATGCTAACTGTACCCATAGCAAAATTTTGTTGCAAAAAATTAGCTTTTTCTTGAAAGAGTTTTGTGTATAAATGTCGTCTCCAACAACACCAGCGCGCTCATGCAGGAGAGAAGCCGTGTCAGTGCTCACAGTGTGGAAAGGGTTTCATGTATAGTGTATGTTATACTCCGACTTCATGCAGATGAGAAACCGTTTATCTGCTCGCAGTGTGAGAAAGGATTTACACACCAGCGTAATCTCCAGTATCATCAGCGCATCCATACAGGAGAAAAGCCATATCAGTGCTTACAGTGTAAGAAGAGTTTTACTAACACGAGTCATTTAAAAGAACACCAGCGCATTCACGCAGGAGAGACGCCGTATCACTGCTCACAGTGTGGAAAGGGTTTTAAACTAGAGCGTTCTCTCCAACAACATCAGAACATTCACACTGGAGACAAACCGTATCATTGTTCGCAGTGTGGAAAGAGCTTTAATCACAAGAGTTCTCTACAGAGTCTTTTCTCATGAGACTGAATTGAGCTGTCTCATTACAAGCTCAACTTTGTCTTTTCTATTTCTCCTAAACCCCACTTAGGAGAAGCAAAGAAACATAACTGAGACACAACCTGAGACATACATTTGAGCAACATTTGAGAAATCTGAAATGTACATGAGAAACAGAAATAAATAAGATGCATGAGATAAAAATGGAAATATAGTTTTATTGAACATATCAAAATCCTCAATTAACAGCATACAGTGTAATAAATTTATAATTCACACAATAACAGACACCAGAAAAATCTGGCAAATCAAGACACTAAATGATCCAAAATGGCACCCAACCTGACAAAGATATTAAGTGTCACACTGCTCAACTCATCATACGATTTATTCAGGAGGTACACAAATGCCACAGCATTGTGACAACCGTTCAGTGAAAATAATCAGTCAAAAAGGAGATGAACATTTTTAAAGGAAAATTGGTTGCTTGCTGCATGTAAGGGCTACAAGAATGGGCCAAAGCCAGGAAACATTCTCTCTCACCATCTACATCAGACTTCTCTTGTGTTGGAATGAAAAAAAAAAAAAAAAAAAAAAAAAAAAAAAAATATATATATATATATATATATATATATATATATTAAAACATTAAGATTTACCTAAACACCATCCAGCTACTCCATTCTCAACTTTCGGACGGTTGAGAGGTGGGCGTGAGCTTGCTCAAGGGCTGGTGCTTACCTGACTGATGATGTGGTGCTGATGGAGACTCCGGAACATTCTCCTGCAGTTTCTTTGTTGAGGTTCTTGGTCTCCTGAGGTGGCATTAACTTCTGAAAAGAACCCAGTTAAAGTAAAATGTATATAATTACCAAGATAACTTTTCTAACAAACAAACATATTGGTCTTTATCTATAGAATATAATTAACTGATGTCTCTAAAGTTACATGTTCTAGTAACTACTGTTAAACACTGAACACACTATAGTAAAACTAACGCGTTACACCCAACACTGGTTGTGACATATTTTGAGCAACAACAACAAAAGATCACCATAATCTTCAAAGTTAGAATTACATTTAAAAAGCGAACAAATTTAAATGAAATGAATAAAAATGAAATAATCATTATTTATTTTCCAAATCCCCAGGGAGACGCAGCAGAAGGTTGAAAGAGACACACCTTGCCGAACCCTGGTGTGGACGATGAGTGAGAGAGTGAGAACCTACTGCTGAGGAATCACACAACTGTCACTTTGAACCACATTTTAGGTTTGAACAGAATGCAGTGCAATGTGAGGAGAGCTTGTGGTCCTTCTTCATCACCCACCCAGTAGGGGGCGGTAAAACACCTCACTACAAGACAAAAGAGACGAAGATGAAGAAGAAGAAGGTTTTTCCACTTGGACTGCCTGGTTATCCAGCCGAGCTGAAACCATCTCTACATGTAGCTGTTACTACCTGCAGTTTAACAGAGAATCTTAAATCTGATCGAAAACAGCATTTGGAGAGAATAAACTCACTGATCCTGAGGTAAGTTATAGTCTAAACAGTTAATTACTGCATCCTAAATGGATTTTTAGTTTATATATAATAGTGCCTGTAGTGCTGATAAACTGCATATTAATTGGCTTAAATGTGGTAATTAGTTAGTTAGGTTAGTTTACTACTAACACATTTGCTTTTACTTGGGTAAAATACAAGTTTTGAAAATAGCTTAAAAAAAATTCTTGTCACTGTATGAGGCACCATGTCAAAAATATTTAATATATAACTTCACTAATCAAATATTTTCAAATACATAATTATGATCTAAAATAGTAAACAAATGAAGGTGAGTGGTCCATTATGGGCACAGCCGCAGTAACATTCCACAAGTCCTTCGAGCATGGCCAGGAACATCAGACTGTGTTTACCATTTAAAGAAGTATGTTAATGTAAGTTAATCATTATTTTCATTATTTGATATATCAGGGCCATGTCGTTAAGGTGTAATTTGCAAACAGCAGACTTTTCAATAACAGAATCAAACTGACACAAAACTACCATTAAGCACATCAATGGATACAAATATAAAACAAGCTCTGTTGATCAACAAAAGCAAAAATATATATTGTCATGAGGGGGAAAAAAGTGAGCTAATAAATCATGTCCCGGCACTCTAAGAGAGTTTCACTCTTAGCAACTACAACAAAATGGACATTAATTCATCTGCAACCATGAATTATACATGATAATATGGTAATACATATTAAATTGTTACTTTTTAGGTATTTGGACAACACTTGTATTTTGTATTTTTCATGATACTGAATTCTATTTTCTTTCCTTAGGGTTAGAGGAACATAAAACATTATTTGTACCATGACTAGTCAGGAAGATATGGAGACAGACCTTCACCACTGCTTAGAGTGTGGAAGGAGTTTTAGTCAAGAGAAGGATCTCACAGCACACCAGCTCATCCACAGACAAGACAAACATCAGTGCTCACAGTGTGGAAAGAGTTTTGTGTATAAGTGTCGTCTCCAACAACATCAGCGCACTCATGCAGGAGAGAAGCCGCATCAGTGCTCACAGTGTGGAAAGAGTTTCATGTATAGATGCCGTCTCCAAAAACATCAGCGCACTCATACAGGAGAGAAGCCGTATCAGTGCTCACAGTGTGGAAAGAGTTATACTCAGCAGGGTAATTTATATCAACACCTCCGAATTCATGCAGATGAGAAACCGTTTATCTGCTCGCAGTGTGGGAAAGGATTTACTCACCAGCGTAATCTCCAGTATCATCAGCGCATCCATACAGGAGAAAAGCCATATCAGTGCTTACAGTGTAAGAAGAGTTTTACTAACACGAGTCATTTAAAAGAACACCAGCGCATTCACGCAGGAGAGACGCCGTATCACTGCTCACAGTGTGGAAGGGGTTTTAAACTAGAGCGTTCTCTCCAACAACATCAGCGCATTCACACTGGAGACAAACCGTATCATTGTTCACAGTGCAGAAAGAGTTTTAATCACAAGAGTTCTCTACAGAGTCACCAACGCATCCACACTGGAGAGAAGCCGTATTACTGCTCAGAGTGCGGCAAAAGTTTTTATAATGTGAGCCAATTCCAAACACATCTGCACATCCATACTGGAGAGAAGCCTTATAGCTGCTCAAAGTGTGAAAAAAGTTTTAATGACAAAAGTACTCTCAAGCTACATCAGCGCATTCACACAGGAGAAAAGCCATATCGCTGCTCAGAGTGTGGAAAGAGTTTTACTGACAAAAGTACTCTCAAGGCACATCAGCGCATTCACACAGGAGAAAGACCATATCACTGCTCAATGTGTGGGAAGAGTTTTAATCATGCAAGTGCTCTAAAAGGACATCAGCGTATTCACACTGGAGAAAAGCCGTATTACTGCTCAGAATGTGGAAAATGTTTTACCCAGTCATGTCATCTTAAAAGACACCAAGCTATTCACACGAAGAAAAGCAGACAGCAGAGACCCAGTGAATCACCTTCAGACCTTTTATCTTCTTGATGTGTAATAGAATAATTTAAAAAACAGACAATCACTCCACAGGTGCATCTCCATAAATTAGAATATCATGGAAAAGTTTTTTTATTTTAATAATTCAATTCAAAAAGTAAAAATCATTATTTAAATTCATTACACACATGCTGATACAGTTCAAGTGTTTATTTCTTTTAATTTTGGATCATGGCTTACAGCTAATGAAAACCCGAAATCTCAGAATTAGAATATTATTTAAGACCAATAAAAAAAAAACATTAAAAAAAAAAACCCAGAAATGTTGGATTACTGAAAATGATGAACATGTACATCACTCAATACTTGGTTGAGGTTTACTTTGCATGAATTGCTGCAGCAATGCGGCGTGGCATGGAGGCGATCAGTATGTGGCCCTGGAAGCTCAGGTGCTGGAAGCCCAGGTTGCTCTGATAGTGGCCTTCATCTCTTCTGTGTTGTTGGGTCTCGTGTCTTGCATCCTCCTCTTCACAACAGCCAAGAGATCTCTATCGGGTTAAGGTCAGGTGAGTTTGCTGGCCAATCAAGCACATGGATGCCATGGTTCTTAAACCAGGAATTAGTACTTTGGGCAGTGTGGGCAGGAGCCAAGTCCTGCAGGACAATGAAATCAGCATTTCCATAAAGCTGGTCAGCAGAGAGAAGCATGAAGTGCTTTAAAACCTCCTGGTAGACAGCTGCACTGACCTTGGGCCTGATAAAACACAGTGGACCAATACCAGCAGATGACATGGCTCCCCAAACCACCACTGACTGTGCAAATTTTACATTGAACTTCAATCAGCTTGGATTCTGTGCCTCTCCTCTCCTCCTCCAGATTCTGGGACCTTGATTTCCAAATAAAATGCAACATTTACTTTCATCTGAAAAGAGGACTTTGGCCCACTGAACAACAGTCCAGTCATTTTTGTCCTTAGCCCAGATAGGACACCTTCTGATGTCGTCTCTGGTTCAAGAGTGGCTTGACACAACGAATGTGACAGTTGTAGCCCATGTCGTGGATTCATCTGTGCATGGTGGCTCTTAAAGCACTGACTCCAGTTGCAGTCCACTCCTTGTGAATCTTCCACGAATTCGTAAATGGGCTTTGTTTCACAATCCTCTCAAGGATGTGGTTATCCCTGTTCCCTATGCACATTTTTCTACCACATTTTTTCCCCCTTCCATTCAACTTTCCATTAATATGCTTGTATACAGCATTCTGTGAACAGCCAGTCTACTGAACAAGACTGAGTGACCATTTAAAGGCTCAGGAAACCTTTGCAGGTGTTTTGAGTTAATTAGCTGACGAACTCAATGAGTGACACCATGAGTCTCCAATATTTAACTTTTTCACAATATTCTAATTCTCTGAGATACTGAATTTTGGAGTTTTGTTAGCTGTAAGTCATAAGAATAATAAATAAATAAATAAATACTTGAAATGTATCAATCTGTGCGTAATAAATCTATATAATATATGAATTTCACATTTTGAATTGAATTACTGAAATAAACTTTTTGATGATATTCTAATGTAGAGGCACAAAAATGAAAATTGTTACTATCCGAATACTTATGGACCTGACTGTGTATACTTGGCAGGAAATATCATTGGACATCATGTAGAAACAATATCTTGTTGATCAAGTCTAGTAAGAACTATAGCTGACATTGACTTCCATTTGTATAAAGATTGTTGATTTTTGGTAATCTGTTTAACTGATTTTTATTTTCATCAAGCTCTCTTAACATTGGACTAAGTATAATGTGGCTGTATACATTTTATTTTTTTAGACAGAAAACATGGTGAAGATAAACACTGTGATACTACAAGGATGAAACAGTGTGAGCAACCAGACACTGAAAGTAACAACTCCCTACATGTTGCCGAGACCTTTTTCCTCGATATCACATGAAACCTTCCATAGAAAGCATAAATACATCCATAAAAATTTCTAGATGTAAATTTTAATTCATATTTTGTCACATACTGTACACAACCATACATAGTCTGGCATGCAGTGAAATGTTTACACAAGTCTTAATGTCCAGATAAATACAGTGTAAGATACATCCACATTAAAATTAATCTCAAGTTTGCAAATATGAATAAAACTGTAAAGAAAACAAGCTGATTGCACCACGATCTGTAGAACCGCCTAAAACGTCCACTACCAACTCCTTTGTGTTGCTGGCAGGAGGAGGTTGTTCCTCTGCCACCAGTTCTCCAGGTTTTTATTCTCCTCAAAGTAGCCCTTTCCGTTGTCAGAGATCAGTCCCAAACAACAGTGTTGTCAATAAACTTGACGGTGTAGTATGTTAGCAGGGGTGCATTGTATGCATGAGCTCTCAGCTTGTTTCTGAAACCAACTCCGCTGCTTCGGTTACATCATGTCATCTTAAGTTTACATCATTGGATAGATCCTTACATTGAGTTACTAGGTTAAGTACCCGTCAAACACTTTTTTTCCTTTGGGGGTGGGGAGGGGGATTAACCAAAGTACTGAAGAAAGATAAATAGATATATCTTAAGTCGTCATTTAAAGATTGCCTGAGAGACTCAGCTCTATGGAGACCTAGAGGAAGTTCATTCCACCACCTTGGTGCCAGAGCAGAAAAGAGTCTAGCTGCACGTTTTCCTTAATCTCTGAGAGATGGTGGGATCAGCTAAGCAGTGCTGGAGGATTGGAGGGAATATTGTCTGTGCGTGGTGTGATTAAAGCTGAGGGGTATTTGTGCTGGGCTTTTTGTTTAAGTTAGTAGGCATTCTGAGTCAGTTTTGTCAGTGGGATCAAATGGGATAAAAATGTGATTTGGGGACAAGCAAATAATTACCAAGGTTAAGCACCTTAAAATCCAGTTTAAACAGGTCCATGTAGAGAGGGGGGTAGGTCGGCGGAATAATTAGGCAATCTAAGCACCGCAACAACCATAGCTCTTTCTCTTTTGTCCTGTTGTGAGGTGTTTTACCGCACCTTATATATATAATGCACACACACAGTCTTATGCAAAAGTTAAAAGGCACCCATTGATTTTGGTGATTTTTTTTATTTTTATTAAAAAGGTGTTAATACATTCTCTCTTGGAAATGGAAAAAATGCACAATATTTTTTTTTAGAAAACATCAATGCATAATTTCTTGTCATAAATTAAACAAAGATATAATATTGTGTCAAAAGTTTGGTCACCCTACATAATCAGTACTCAGTAACACCTCCTCTGGCAGATATTACAGCTTGCAAAGCTTTTTATAGCCAGCTAAAAGTCTTTCAGTTCTTGTACTTGGGATTTTCTCCCATTCTTCCTTGCTAACTTCTAGTTCTGTAATATTCTTTGGTGGTCTTGCATGCACAGCTCTTTTAAGATCTACCCACAAATTTTCAATGATGTTTAAATCAGGGGACTGTGATGCCGTTCCAAAACCTTCAGCTTGCGTTTATTCAGGTATTACATAGTGGATTTGAGGTATGTTTAGGATCATTGTCAGGATTAGGATCATTAGGATCAACCCCAAACACAACCCCAAAGCATGATAGATCCACCCCCATGCTTAATAGTTGGAAAAAAGGTGATGTTTTCTTGAAATGATGCTTTTTCTTTTCTCCAAACATGCCTTTGCTGATTGTGACCAAAGTGTTCTATTTTAACTACATCAGTCCACAGCACTTGTTTCCAAAATGCATCAGCCTTCTGTAGATGTTCTGTTGCATACTTTTGACATTGGATTTTATGATGGGGACACAGGTACGGTTTTCTTCTGCTGACTCTTCTGTGAAGGTCTTGTCTACTAAATCTTCCTGTAGTTTTTTGTAGGAGGTTTTGATTTGTCTTTCTGACCAGCATACAAGCAGTTCTCTCCGAGAGTTTTCTTGGTCTTCCAGATCTCATGTTGACCTCCACAGTTCCCCTAAACCGTCATCTCTTGATTAAATTTTTCACTGTGGAAACTGCAAGCTGACAACGCTTTGCTATCTTCTTGTAGCTTTTCCTGCATTGTGGACATCAATAACTTTCATTTTCAGAGTCTTACACAGCTGCTTAGAGGAACCCATGGTTGTCCGCAAGTGTGTGCAAAAGGAGTCAAAGTATTTGTAAAGCTTTGAAATTGGCATTTACTAATGACAGCTGTGGCTATGCATCAGACCTAACAAACTGATTAAGGTCTGAAACCGTGTAAAAAGAAGCTGAGACTCGAACACTTAAAGTGAGCTTTTGCACAGTGCCATAATAATGTTTAATCATCTATACCGCTTAATCCTGTATTCAGGGTCACGGGGGGCCTGGAGCCTATCCCAGGAGACTTTGGGCACAAGGCAGGGACAGGGTGCCAATCCATCACAGGGCACACACACATACACACTATGGCCAATTAACCTAACCTACATGTCTTTGGACTGTGGGAGGATACCGGAGTACCCAAAGGAAATCCACCAAGCACAGGGAGAACATTCAAACTCCATGCACACAGAGCCGGGAATCGAACAGGCTTCTATGTTTTAAGTTGACGTGTCGCACATGTTGTTTGCCAATAAATACAGTTGTCAATTCATGATATTCCTCTTCTTGTAATTTCAATAGTTCATTTACATTGTTGTTAGATATAGTTTAATAAATAATGCTACATGATAAGGCTTCAAGTAGACCCTGTAATCGGTGATCGGCCCCAAAAAATCCTGATCGGAGCACCCCTAATTTTACCTTAAACACATCTCCTGTTATACTGAACTTCCAATCTCACACAGTATGATGCAGATCAATCCCTGCTATCCATTTTACCCAAATGAGGATGGGTTCCCTGTTAAGTCTGGGTCCTCTCAAGGTATCTTCCTATTACCATGTCAGGGAGTTTTTCCTTGCCATTGCCGCCGTCATCCTCAACTTGCTTATCAGGGATAGTCTTATCATTTTGATCCATACACGTTCACATCTCATACAAACTTAAATAATTATTTTGATTGTGTAAAGCTGCTTTGTGCCAATGTCAATTGTTAAAAGCGCTATACAAATAAAAATTTTATTGAATAGAATTGAATTGATATTGACAGTTTGTCTCCTGTGTGAATGCGCTGATGTTCTTGAAGAAAAGGCTCTAGCCTAAAATAATCTATTCACATTGTTATATTCTGTTCAGTAAATGTAAAATGTAGTTTAAAATGACAGTGATTCCTCAGCAGTAGCTTCTCTATTCCTCTAAATCTTACCTCCTGATCTAGCACTTAGACAAACAACTTCACACCATTACAAATTTTACATGAATGAAAGGTAAGGAGAGCAGTAAAAAGCACGTAAATATGGCACTTGTAATCCACTAAAAATATGCACAATTCGTTATACTGTGTAAAATACTATTAAAATTAGGTCTTTGAACAGGTTCAAGGAACAAAAATTGTAAATGAAAAAAATAAGTTTTTTTAATATTCATAGCAAAACCAAAGATAATAAAAAGCAGAGTCAAAGAAGAATCATGATTGACAAAAAAAGGAGAGAAGAAATTGAAGAATAAATCCACATAAGTATTTATATGTCTATATGGTTCTGATGCAGAAACTGCAACGGGTAACCAGGGAACTGTGGTAAGCTAGGAAACAGGGGCGAGTGGGAATGAGCTTAAGATGGCATCACAGTGTGTATTGTCATTTTTTACAGGGCAAGGACAGACTGAGGAAGCTGCCACAGTTCCAATTCTTCCAGGTGTTTGAAACCCTGAACTGGAAGAAAACAGAGTTTTTAAAATTATTTAAAGAACATATTAAATTCATTCACACTCTCCAAACCTCAGTCCAATATTGTATTAGTAAGTCAAACATTCCATCAATGTCCTCAGCATGTGTTTCACATAGTGAATCCCACTTTGTGGCCCTAAAGCACCCCTTCAAGGACATGTACCTTGAGAATACTTTTTTCCCTCTTCATACAATATGTGTGCGTAGATGGTTTTGTAAAGAGCCGTTTTGAGTAAAATTCTTTCCACACATGGAGCAGTAATATGGCTTCTCTCCAGTGTGAATGCGCTGGTGTTGTTGGAAATTGCCCAAATTACTAAAACTCTTCCCACACTCTGAGCAGTAATATGGTTTCTCCCCAGTGTGAATACGCTGATGTTGCACAAGAGTGCTCTTATGAGTAAAACTCTTCCCACACTGTGAACAGTGAAACGGTTTGTCTCCAGTGTGAATGCGCTGATGTTGCTTGAGAGAATCCTTTTGAATAAAACTCTTCCCACACTGTGAACAGTGATACGGTTTTTCTCCAGTGTGAATCTGTTGATGCTGTTGAAAATGACTGTTTTTAATGAAACTCCTTCCACACAGTGAGCAACGATACAGCTTCTCCCCTGTATGGATGCGTTGATGTGCTTTCAAACTTGTCATATAAACAAAACTCTTTCCACACTGTGGGCACTGATACGGCTTCTCTCCTGTATGGATGTACTCGTGTGTTTTCAAATTTCTCATTTTAGCAAAAACCTTTCCACACTGTGAGCACTGATGTTGTTTGTCTTGTCTGTGGATGAGCTGGTGTGCTGTGAGGTACCTCTCTTGATTAAAACTCTTCCCACATTGTGAGCATTGATGCGGCTTCTCTCCTGTATGGATGTACTCGTGTGTTTTCAAATTTCTCATGTTCGCAAAACTCTTTCCACACTGTGAGCACTGATGCGGCTTCTCTCCTGTGTGAACGCGCTGATGTCTCTGGAGAAGACATTTATAAGCGAAACTTTTTCCACACTGTGAGCACTGATGCGGCTTCTCTCCTGTGTGAGTGCGCAGATGTTGTTGGAGACGACATTTATGAATGAAACTCTTTCCACACTGTGAACACCGATGCGGCTTCTCTCCTGTGTGAGTGCGTTGATGTCGTTTGAGACGATGTTTATTAATGAAACTCTTTCCACACTGTGAGCACTGATGTGGTTTGTCTTGTCTGTGGATGAGCTGGTGTGCTGTGAGATCCTTCTCTTGACTAAAACTCTTTCCACACTCTAAGCAGTGGTGAAGGTCTGTCTGAGATTCTTCTTGACTAGTCATAGTACAAAGAATACGTCTTTTGTTCTTCTTTATCTCTGGTTAAGGAAAGAAAATAGAATCCAGCATCATGAAAAATACAAAACATTGTACAATAGCAAAAAAAAAAAAAAATTCATGACTTTTTTTAATTATCATTATTTTCTGGTACTAGAAACACTATTAGCTAAACAGAGCTCTATTTAAGATCCAGTCAGTAACTGTTTAGACTTTAATTTACCTCAGGATCAGTGAGTTTATCCCCTCCAAATGCTGTTATTACTTTAACTCGATCAGACTTAAGATTCTTTGTAAAACTGCAGGTAGAAACAACTGCATGTGGAGATGGTTTTTAGCTTAACTGGATAACTAGGCAGCCCAAGTGACACAACGTCGTCAGCTCTTCTTCTTCTTTTAGTTAGGTGTTTGACTGCCCCCTACTGGACTGGAGGGTGAACAGCGCCATTAAGAATCTATTCACGTTTTGTTTTATTCTCGCCAGTAAACCTAAATGTATTTTAAAATGACAGATCAGTGATTCCTCAGCAGTAGGTTCTCTATTTCTATAAATCTTACCTCCATCTGCTCTGATCTAGCACCTAGACAAAAGATTTCAGACCATTACAATTTTTAAACTTTCTTTTAAACAGACCATTAACAAAAATGGGGTTATGTTGGATTACCCTCTTCTTTGAAGTGAAGAATCGGAACCTTCGTCTACTGAGACACACATTGGAGACCGAGGACGACTCTGTCCAAAAACATGATGGCTTTGGTTAATGCCAGATCCCTAACAAACAAGACTTTCATTCTTAAATATTTTTTCACTTCAAATGGGTTGAACTTGTGACTGAAATGTGGCTGAGCGGCGGTCAGACGAGCTCTTTATCCAAAGTTGTTTATGTGGACGGTAAGTTCAACTCTTCCCAGCTGACGGGTCATGGTGATGGCTTGGTCTCAACATTTCATAACAGTTTTCATTGCCACCAAATATCTACTGATGTTCATTCTAGTTCTGAACTATAGTTCTCTCATATGGACTAGAACCATCCAATACTATGTGTTGTGATTTATCATTCACCAAAGTTCAACAAAGATTTTCTTTTCTGATCATTTAGCTGTGTTTCTGCTGTAGTTTGACCATATTTTAATTACTGGAGATTTTAATAGTCATGTATGTTCTCAATCTAAACCTCTGGTTCATCATTGAGCCTTTAATCTTCTTTAGTGGGAGTGTAGCCCGACTCATGAACATGGCCCCACCCTGAATATAATTTTATCACATGGTTTCCATTCATACAATGTTCAGATATGTGATCCAAATTTTTCTAATCATAATCCTGTTAAGTTTGATATCAACATTTTCTGTCCTGTTAAAATCTGCATTCCAAATTCCTGCAGGGTACTGCGAGACGATTCTCTACACAACATGAGTATGCTGTTAAATTGGTTGAGTCAGTGAATCCTAATCCCAAAGCGAGCACCGACAGTTTACTGTTCGCTCATCCTTGACTGTGTCGGCCCTCTTAAACCAAAGAACTCTAAACTAAAGACAGCTGAACGTCAACAGAAAAAATAGATGTTACTGGTATCCTTTGAGATTTTTTAAGAATGTCTGTCAGGATATCAGAAAAGTACATAGACCAAGTGGTCAAGTGGTAAAAAAATAAAAAATAAAAAAAAAACGTGTGCACTGATTTCTAAATCAACTGCGCAGATTACTAAACAGAGCACACTGATTGGTTTACCGGTGCCATAAGTTGGTTCTCCCATCAAGATGCATTATTCTTATCCCCAGCTAAAAACTGGTGTATTTAGAGAAAGGCTCGTCTGCGAGAGGTTGTGCAAGGACCACAGAGCTTCTACAGATTATAAACTTGAAATTGATACTGTTTTTAATACCTAGAATGTAAGAGACAATGATTTTTCTTATCATAAAAACTCTATACACTATGCAATAAATTATTGCATTATGATTCAAGACATCCTTAATTTACTGTAGGTACTTGGTGTTTTATTCAACTAGATGTCCACAAATCCTTTTACAAGATACCATTATCAGCCATAACACTAAGACCACAAAACATTAACACATTTCCATTGATTATCAAAAATATACTCCAGTAAATTAACTTAGGCAAATTAAAGATGTCATGAAACATAATGCAATCACTAGTTTTATTTATTCATTTGTTCATTGTAAGTAGCATAAAAAATCATGGGTTGTGTATAAAGTGATTAAAAAAAACATACAATGCATTTTATGATAAGGAAATTCTCCAAATTTATATCTATATCATATCATATTCATTCCAGGGATTAACAACCGGTGAGAATGTCAATTTTAGAATGTGTAGAACGTCAGTGGTCCATGAACAACCTCTCACTGGCAAGCCATTCTTTGAATATGCCATTTTCACAGGGATGCGGCTAAGAAAATGCATCTCTGTTTATCAAACTATGTGTTCAATTTTATTAATCCGGACACTCGTTTTAGTAATCAGTGTGCATGGTTTGTTATTGTTATGACCCTTGGGGAGCCTCCCTAGTAAACTGACAAAGCAGAGGGAACTGAATATTTTTCTGATTTAATTGAAAACAACCAGCACAGTGCAAGAGTTCTATTTAAAACATTAAACACTGTTACTGACCCCCCAAACACCCCCTAAACAACCCCCTACCATGATATCACTGCAAATAAGTGTGAGAATCTGCTAACATTCTTTATAAATAAAATCAATGACATTAGAGCACTTATTACACCTCCTACTTATGACCCAACTGTTCCTCCAGTGTGGTTAACTGTTTTAAATCAGTTTAAAACGCTGTTTTTCTCTCATTTGCATGATATAATCACTCATTTGAAACCAACTTATTGACTCATTAAAGAGACCTTTAATACAATTGCTCCTACCATTTTAACATTAATTCATCATGGTCTTGAAACTGAAATTGTTCCTGATGCTTTTAAACATGCTGTTGTTCAGACTCCCAAGATTGAAAAAGCCCAAGATTGAGCCCACAGATCTGACAAATTTCAGTCTTCCCTAACTTGTGGGGTACCACAGGGTTATATCCAATAATGACGTGTTATTGACATCATAAGGTTACAATATATTTGCAAGCAACAATGACGGGCCCAAGCACCATGCGCCACTGCCACCCCAGGAGCACCGCACAAACTGCACACATCACACACTATACAGCGGTAATGTCAGTTTGGGCTCTAAATATTTGTTGAGTGCGTTAGTGTGTGTGTGTGAGAGTGAGGGAGAGAGGTGTGTGGTGTGTGAGTCTGTGTGTTAACATTAGTGATGTGTGTGTTAGTATGTGTGAGACATGTGAATTTTCAGTGTGTGTGGGCGTGTGTTTCTGCGTGTGGCCGTGTGAGACAGAGATGTGAGTGTGTGAGTGCTATAATTTGTGATATACATGCGTATGCGTGTATGAGAGTGTTAACATTGTGATATACTAAAAATTCAGGCTTTCAAAACAGACAATTTAAATAATTCAGATGATCTAACCACATCACATCAGAACTTAGAACACTTTACTCCCCTTGAAGCGAGGGAACTAATTTCACTCATCTCTTCTTCAAAATCGTCAACCTGTATATTAGATCCTATACCGACACATTTTCTCAAACAGATAGTACCAGCAATAATAACCCCTGTTGAAAGTAATTAACTGTTCACTCAGTAGTGGGTATATCCCCAAATCCTTTAAATTAGCCGTTATTAAACCGCTAATCAAGAAACCTGACCTTGACCCGTCTGCTTTCTAATTACAGGCCGATATCAAACCTTCCCTTTATCTCCAAGATTTTGGAAAAGGTAGTATCACAGCAGCTATGTTCACATCTACACAGAAATAGCATAAATGAACTGTATCAGTCAGGATTTAGGCCTCATCACAGCACAGAGACAGCACTTCTTAAAGTAGTAAACGACCTCCTATGGGCCTCTGATCAGGGTTGCGTCACTATACTTGTGTTACTGGACCTCAGTGCAGCTTTTGACACCATTGATCATAGTATTCTCCTTCACAGATTAGAAAAGGTAGTAGGAATTAAGGGAACTGCCCTCTTGTGGCTCAGATCCTATTTGACTGATCGTTATCAGTTTGTAGATTTAGATGGTGACCATTCCTCATGTTCTCAAGTGGAGTTTGGCGTTCCACAGGGCTCAGTTTTAGGCCCACTGCTTTTTTCCCTTTACATGCTTCCTCTGGGCAACATAATTCGTAAACATGGTATTAGTTTTCATTGTTATGCTGATGACACACAATTATATGTCTCAGCAAAACCAGATGAGAAAAACCAGTTTGCTAAAATCGAGCAGTGTGTGCAGGATATACGAGATTGGATGTTAATTAATTTTCTTCTGCTTAATCCTGATAAGACAGAAGTTCTGGTCATAGGACCACAAGTAGCTAGAACTAAGCTTTCTGATCACACTGTAACTTTAGATGGCCTTTCTGTTCCATCAAGTGCAACAGTAAAAGACCTCGGTGTGATTATAGATTCCAGCCTTTCGTTTGAAGCTCATGTAGATAATATCACCAGGATAGCTTTCTTTCACCTTAGAAATATTGCCAAGATAAGAAACATATTGTCACTAAATGATGCAGAAAAACTAGTTCATGCTTTTATCACGTCTAGGTTGGACTATTGTAACGCCTTACTGTCTGGTTGTTCAATTAGGTGTATAAACAAGCTTCAGTTAGTACAGAATGCAGCAGCGAGAGTCCTCACTAAAACCAGAAAATACGAGCACATCACCCCTATCTTATCTACACTGCATTGGCTCCCTGTGAAATTTCGCATTGATTTTAAGATACTACTTTTGACATTTAAAGCACTAAATGGTCTCGCGCCACAGTATTTGAGTGAACTGTTAGTGTCTTACGATCCGCCACGCCTACTTCGATCAAAGAATGCAGGCTGCCTGTCAGTACCACATATTATTAAAACTACAGCAGGGGGCAGAGCTTTTTCGTACAAAGCCCCGAAGTTATGGAATAGTCTTCCTATTAATGTTCGGGACTCAGACACAGTCTCAGTGTTTAAGTCTAGGCTAAAAACCTATTTATTTAGCGCAGCATTTTTGTAAATAGATTAACCTTAGGTAAAGGAGCAGATCTGGGGGACTCATAGACGTAGAGTATTCTGGTGAACTGGTATGTTTAGATGCTGTCCTCCCCACTCTCATTGTTCACTCAGGTTTGTTGACGGTGAGGTGATTGGTTGCTTTACATCTCAGGGAGCCCTCATGTTTGTGTTTCCTTCTGGCTCTCCCTTTTAGTTATGCTGTTATAGTTAGTCCTGCCGGAGTCTCTGCTTGCACTTTGCACTAAATATACATTCACCTATACATGTTGACTGTGACCATACCTAACTGCCATCTCTCCTTATTTTCTGTTCTCTCCTTTTCTGCTCTCTCCTCTCTCTCTCTCCCCCTCTTCTTTCCCTCTCTCTGTCTCTCTGTCGAGCTATACATGTTTCGCTCCTGAGTTGCCAGTGATCCAGACCCCTCTGCCCTCTGGAGCCGTCTAACCCATCCTGGAGTCCTGCTTCTGGTTGGAGATCTCGTCGCATGGATGCCCCGTGTGGTCTGCTTGGATCCGTATGGTGGCTGGGGATGGTTTCCATGAAGACTGTCCTGTCATCGAGTGATGCTCTGGGGACCTGTGACTTCAGTTGTTCGATAACTCAGGACCGGAATCCCCTACAGTCTACCTGAGCCTCCGGGAACAAACTGGACTCATTTTAATTTTAAAACATCTCCTGTTATACTGAACTTCCAGTCTTACACATTATTATGCTGAGCAATTCCTGCTCTCCGTTATCACCCAGATGAGGATGGGTTCCCTGTTGAGTCTGGTTCCTCTCAAGGTTTCTTCCTATTACCATCTCAGGGAGTTTTTCCTTGCCATCGTCGCCCTCGGCTTGCTCATCGGGGACAATCTTGTCATTTTGATTCATATACATTGCATAAAAACTTACTTCTTTTTATTGTGTAAAGCTGCTTTGCGACAATGTCAATTGTTAAAAGCGCTATATAAATAAAATTGACTTGACTTGATATACGAGTGTGTGCATCGTGAGAGAGGTGTGAGTGTTAACTTTTGTAATGAGTGTGTATGTATGTGTGCATGAGTGTGATGTATGAGATGTGTTTGTGTGTGTATGTGTGCGTGTGTGTGAGATGTGTTTGTGTGTGTGAGTGTGCGTGTGTGTGAGATGTGTTTGTGTGTGTGAGTGTTAACATTTGTGATGTGTACGTGTATTCAATAGACCACAGGTGCAGGAAAGTAAACATCACACTATGATGTTATTCAATGTGTGTGTGTGTGTGTGTGAGAGGTGTGTGTGAGTGTTAACATTTGTAATGTGTGTGTGTGTGTGTGTGTGTGTGTGTGTGTGTGAGTGAGGGACAGAATTGTGTGACGAGTAAATGTGTTTGTGCATGTTTGTGTGTGCGAGTCTGTGTGATAACATTAGTGATGTGTGTTAGTATGTGTGAAACATGTGACTTGTCAGTGTGTGTGGGCGTGTGAGACAGAGATGTGTGTTAAAATTTGCGATGTGTGATACATGAGTACGAGTGAGTTTGTGTATACGTGTGTGTGTGTCTGTACAAGTCCACACACATGGACAAAATTGTTGGTACCCTTCGGTCAATGAAAGAAAAACTCACAATGGTCACATAAATAACTTTAATCTGACAAAAGTAATAATTTAAAAAAATTCTATGAATGTTAACCAATGAAAGTCAGACATTGCTTTTCAACCATGCTTCAACAGAATTATTTAAAAAAATAAACTCATGGAACAGGCCTGGACAAAAATGAGGGTACCCCTAGAAAATACTGAAAATAATGTGACCAAAGGGACATGTTAATTCAAGGTGTGTCCACTAATTAGCATAACAGGTGTCTACAATCTTGTAATCAGTCAGTGGGCCTATATATAGGGCTCCAGGTAGTCACTGTGTTGTTTGGTGACATGGTATGTACCACACTCAACATGGACCAGAGGAAGCGAAGGAAAGAGTTCTCTCAGGAGAGTCGAAAGAAAATTACAGACAAGCATGTTAAAGGTAAAGGCTAGAAGACCATTTCCAAGCAGCTAGATGTTCCTGTGACTACAGCTGCACATATTATTCAGAAATTTAAGATCCATGGGACTGTAGCCAACATCCCTGGACGTGGCCGCAGGAGGAAAATTGATGACAAATCAAAGAGACGGATAATCCGAATGGTAACAAAAAGAGCCCAGGAAGACTTCTAAAGAGATCCAAGGTGAACTTCATGCTCAAGGAACATCAGTGTCAGATCGCACCATCCGTCGTTGTTTGAGCCAAAGTGGACTACATGGGAGGACACCATTGTTGAAAACAAATCATAAAAAAGCCAGACTGGAATATGCCAAACTACATGTTGACAAGCCACAAAGCTTCTGGGAGAATGTCCTATGGACAGATGAGACAAAAATGGAACTTTTTGCCAAGGGACATCAGCTCTATGTTCACAGACGGGAAAAATGAAGCATATCAAGAAAAGAACACTGTCCCTACTGTGAAACATGGAGGAGGCTGTTATGTTCTGGGGCTGCTTTGCTGCATCTGGCACAGGGTGTCTTGAATCTGTGCAGGGTACAATTAAATCTCACGGCTATCAAGGGATTCTAGAGAGAAATGTGCTGGCCAGTGTCAGAAAGCTGGGCCTCAGTCGCAGGTCATGGGTCTTGCAACAGGACAATGACCCAAAACACAGCTAAAAACACCCAAGAATGGCTAAGAGGAAAACATTGGACTATTCTAAAGTGGCCTTCTATGAGCCCTGACCTCAATCCTATTGAGCATCTTTGGAAGGAACTGAAACATGCTGTCTGGAAAAGGCACCCTTCAAACCAGAAACAACTGGAGCAGCTTGCTCATGAGGAGTGGGCCAAAATACCTGCAGAGAGGTGCAGAAGTCTCATTGACAGTTACAGGAATCGTTTGATTGCAGTGATTGCCTCAAAAGGTTGTGCAACAAACTATTAAGTTAGGGGTACCATCATTTTTGTCCAGGCCTGTTCCATGAGTTTATTTTTTTTTAAATAATTCTGTTGAAGCATGGTTGAAAAGCAATGTCTGACTTTCATTGGTTAGCATTCATAGAATTCTTATTTATTATTACTTTTGTCAGATTAAAGTTATTTCTGTGACCATTGTGGGTTTTTCTTTCATTGACCGAAGGGTACCAACAATTTTGTCCACGTGTGTAACAAGTGTTTGTGCACGTGTGTGCGTCTGTATGAATGTGAGAGTGTTAAAATTGTGATGTGCGTTTGTGCGCGGGTGTGCATCATGAGAGAGGTGTGTGTGTGTGTGTGAGTGTTAACATTTTTAATGTGTGTGTATGTGTGCATGTGTGTGATGTATGTGTGTGTGTTAACATTTGTGATGTGTACATGTGTTAAATAGGCTGCAGATGCTGGAAGAAAAGCATCACTCAATGTGGTGTCACTGAATATAATGCCACTCAATATAATGCCACACAGAAAGTTATTAATCATTTTTTGGTGTAAGTTTAAGACATTATCAGGGCTGACCCATTTGAGATATCAAAAATCCCTCCGCAATTTTGCATCCTCAATGTCTTTAGATCACTTCGGCCTGGTTTGGTAGCGATTGTATAAATTCTCTAGTAGGAGTATATAAAAATTCATCGGGTGCGTTTTTGCGAACGACCCAAAATAACTGGCCTCCTGTTGAGTTGATCCCAGGACATGCAGCGCGAAAGTTGTTCGGCTCAATGACCTCTAAATGTGTCCCGAGTTTCGTGTGCCTACATGAAAGTGTGTACAAGCTGTGGAGCAAAATTTCTTGTGAGGGCCCCTGAAGGCCACGAGCTATGCCCAGACTCCCAGGCATCCGAATGGCAGCAGATTCCAACCTATCTGCCAAGTTTCATGAGTTTTTGAGCATGTTAAGACCCCCGAAAGTCCAAAAGGTTGGGGGGAAAAAAATCCTGTTGTGCTTGGGCCCTAATAATCCTTAGGAAAACAAGAGGGTCCTGTGCACCTTATAGTGCTTGGGCCCTAAAAATAATCCTTAGGAAAACAAGAGGGACCTGCACACTTTATAGTGCTTGGGCCCTAATTAATGGCCGTTAAAGAAATTTGTTTCTCCATTCAAGCAGTTTTTGTTCTGTTGAGTGCATGGGCATGCAAATAATAATAATATGAATAGAGATGTTGACCACTTCTGTACTATAATAAGACCAAATAAGGAGCCTGCATGGGGTACTCGCCTGAGGGGGGCATGAGATGAGGCAGATTACCAACACCCTCCAAGCCATCACAGAGACCCTGACATCACTCCTTCCAGTGCATACATTTGGTCATGAGCCATGCCTCCCCACTGGATCCTCCTACCTTTGAGACAATGAACATTGTTAAAAGCGCTATATATAAATAAATTTGAAATTTAAATTGGAAGAGCATTATGGGATGATCACATTCCCTGCTGCTTCATGTTTAAAATAAATAATAAAATGAAATAGGGAAACTTTGTGACCGTTAATGCAGCGTAAGTGCAACTCTGATCTGAAGCTAGGACTGTTAAATATTAGATCTCTCGCATCTAAAGCAGTTATTGTTAATGAAATTATCACAGATCAGGAGTTTGATATCTTATGTTTAACAGAAACCTGGATTAAACAGGACGAGTATGTAGCTCTAAATGAAGCTAGTCCTCCTGGATACAGCTACATACACCAGCCTCGGCTAACTGGTAGAGGAGGAGGAGTCGCAGTTATTTATAACGATAATCTGTCTCTCGTACAAAAACACAGTTTTAAATCTAATGCATTTGAAGTTCTCTATAGTAACATAAAGTCAGCTCAGTCGATCCCGCTAATCATCATTTACAGACCCCCAGGGCCGTACTCGGAGTTTCTCTGCGAATTTGCAGATTTCCTCTCAAACCTTGTTGTTTCTGTAGACAAAGCGTTAATTGCTGGAGACTTTAATATTCATTTTGAGAATCCAGAAGACCCTCTGAGAACAGCATTTATGTCCTTACTGGACTCAGTAGGAGTAAATCAGTGTGTAGTAGGACCCACTCATAAAGCAGGTCACACTTTAGATTTAATATTATCCTTCGGATTAAGTATAGGAAATATAACCACAATTCCACAGTCTGAAGTTATCTCAGATCACTACCTTGTCTCGATTAAAGCGTGTTATAGTAATAATGTATGCAGCACAGCACCGCGCTTCCACCTTAAACGTACATTTACATCAAATACCGCACAGAGCTTTATCAATAATCTTCCAGAATTATCAACTTTGATTGGATCGCCATCTGACTTCACAGAACTCGAACAGGCGAATGAATATCTAGAGTCAGCACTTCGTTATAGCTTAGATAATGTAGCTCCAGTTAAAAGGAAAATGATTAGAGATAAGAAACTCGCTCCTTGGTATAATGACCACACACGTGCTTTAAAACAAACCACTCGAAAATTCGAACGTAAATGGCGCCAAACTAAATTGATAGTATTCAAAATAGCTTGGAAGGAGAGCATCCTGAACTATAAAAAAGCTCTCAGTGATGCTAGATCAACGTATCTCTCCACTCTTATAGAAAATAACAAAAACAACCCGAGATTTTTATTTAATACCGTAGCTAACTTAACTAAAAACAAGACCACTGCAGAAATCTCCACAACAACATCATGCAGTAGTGAGGATTTCATGAACTTTTTCAATAATAAAATCATAAATATTAGGCAAAAAATTCAGGCTTTGAAAACAGACAATTTCAATAATTCAGATGATCTAACCACATCACATCAGAACTTAGAACACTTTACTCCCCTTGAAGCGAGGGAACTAATTTCACTCATCTCTTCTTCAAAATCGTCAACCTGTATATTAGATCCTATACCGACACATTTTCTCAAACAGATAGTACCAGCAATAATAGAACCCCTGTTGAAAGTAATTAACTGTTCACTCAGTAGTGGGTATGTCCCCAAATCCTTTAAATTAGCCGTTATTAAACCGCTAATCAAGAAACCTGACCTTGACCCCTGTCTGCTTTCTAATTACAGGCCGATATCAAACCTTCCCTTTATCTCCAAGATTTTGGAAAAGGTAGTATCACAGCAGCTATGTTCACATCTACACAGAAATAGCATAAATGAACTGTATCAGTCAGGATTTAGGCCTCATCACAGCACAGAGACAGCACTTGTTAAAGTAGTAAACAACCTCCTATGGGCCTCTGATCAGGGTTGCGTCACTATACTTGTGTTACTGGACCTCAGTGCAGCTTTTGACACCATTGATCATAGTATTCTCCTTCACAGATTAGAAAAGGTAGTAGGAATTAAGGGAACTGCCCTCTTGTGGCTCAGATCCTATTTGACTGATCGTTATCAGTTTGTAGATTTAGATGGTGACCATTCCTCATGTTCTCAAGTGGAGTTTGGTGTTCCACAGGGCTCAGTTTTAGGCCCACTGCTTTTTTCCCTTTACATGCTTCCTCTTCCAACATAATTCGTAAACATGGTATTAGTTTTCATCGAGTGATGCTCTGGGGACCTGTGACTTCAGTTGTTCGATAACTCAGGACCGGAATCCCCTACAGTCTACCTGAGCCTCCGGGAACAAACTGGACTCCTTTTAATTTTAAAACATCTCTTGTTATACTGAACTTCCAGTCTTACACATTATTATGCTGAGCAATTCCTGGTATCCGTTATCACCCAGATGAGGATGGGTTCCCTGTTGAGTCTGGTTCCTCTCAAGGTTTCTTCCTATTACCATCTCAGGGAGTTTTTCCTTGCCACCGTCGCCCTCGGCTTGCTCATCGGGGACAATCTTGTCATTTTGATTCATATACATTGCATAAAAACTTACTTCTTTTTATTGTGTAAAGCTGCTTTGCGACAATGTCAATTGTTAAAAGCGCTATATAAATAAAATTGACTTGACTTGACTTGACTTAATTCATGAGGTATTAGGCAGACAACCTGATACTCAAGCTACACCAGAGATCCCACTACATCTCTGATTATGCCATCAACGTTCAGACTCTGACTCCCTCTTGTGGCTGGGGTGAGCAACAACATTTCACCATATTCCTTAACACTCTGTCTGACTCAATCAAGGGTGAGTTTGCAGCCCGAGAGCTCCCATTTGACTGCAGGTATTCAATAAATTAGTGACCCTCATCAACACCTGGAAATGGTTTCAACAAGACGATTGTCATCAGCTTTATAGAGCATAGAGAATCAGTCTTATGTCACGAATGCCTTAGTGGACTCCAAAGGAAGACCAAAGCTTCTTTGTCTTTTCCTCCATCTCTTCCCAATTCAAGATTGCCCACACATCTTTAAATCAAGCATAGTAATGAGTGATGGGGACAAATTTGCTGCCATCAAGCACCTAACAAATGAATGCTGCTTCCATTACTTTCAAATTTTCTTGGATCCTGTTTAGATTATTACAGTCTTGCACAGCTCTATTACAGGCACTTGAAACAGCTGTGATAGGAGCAGTGTGATTAGGATAACTTCAGCAGCAGAGTGCCGCATCTATTTGGTCTGTGTTCATAAAGCTTTCACACAACTGGCGCTAATTTAAAAACATATTAAAGCTACAACAACCACCATTAAACAAATATAATCCTCACCATGGTTAGGATGCAACCGGTTAATTACTGCATCATCCACCTCTATATGGTTCAGGTGCAGAAACTGCAAGGGGTCCAGTAAGCCCCAGTAAAAAAGGGGCGAGTGGGAATGAGCTTAAGATGGCATCACAGTGTGTTCTGTCATGTTTATTGGAGCTACAGAGCAAGGACAGACTGAGGAAGCTGCCACAGTTCCAATTGTTCCAGGTGTTTAAAACTCTGAACTGTATGAGGACAGAACATACTACATTAAAATTATTAAAGAACATATGTAATTAATTCACGCTCTCCAAACCATAGTCCAATATTGTATTAGTAAGTCAAACACTCCATCAATGTCCTCACCCTGTGTTACACATAGTGCATCCCAGTTTGTGGCCCTAAAGCAGACCCTCAAGGACATGTACCTTGGGAAAACTTTTTTTCCTCTCCTTTAGTATGTGTGCGTAGATGCTTATTAAAAGAGCTGAGTCGAGAAAAATTCTTTCCACACATGGAGCAGTAATACGGCTTCTCTCCAGTGTGAATGCTCTGGTGTTGTTGCAAATTCCTTAAATTACGAAAACTCTTCGCACACTCTGAGCAGTAATATGGCTTCTCCCCATTGTGACTATGTTGATGTCGTCGAAGAGAGCCCTTTCGAGCAAAACTCTTCCCACATTGTGAACAGTGAAACGGTTTGTCTCCAGTGTGAATGCGCTGATGTTGCTTGAAAGAAACCTTTTGAATAAAACTCTTCCCACACTGTGAACAGTGATATGGTTTGTCTCCTGTGTGAATCTGTTGATGCTGTTGAAAATGACTCCTGTTAATAAAACCCCTTCCACACAGTGAGCACTGATACAGGTTCTCTCCTGTATGGATGCGCTGGTGTGTCTTTAAATTTCTCAAGTAAACAAAACTCTTTCCACACTGTGAGCACTGATGCGGCTTCTCTCTTGTATGGATGTACTCATGTGTTTTCAAATCTCTCATGTTAGCAAAACTCTTTCCACACTGTGAGCACTGATGCGGCTTCTCTCCTGTATGAATGCGCTGATGTTGTTGGAGACGATATTTATGAATGAAACTCTTTCCACACTGTGGGCACTGATGCGGTTTCCCTCCTGTATGGATGTATTTGTGTAATTTCAAATCTGTCCTGTTAACAAAGCTCTTTCCACACTGTGAGCACTGATGTGGCTCGTCTTGTCTGTGGATGAGCTGGTGTGCGGTGAGGTACCTCTCTTGACTAAAACTCTTTCCACAGTGTGAGCACTGATACGGCTTCTCTCCTGTATGAGTGTGCTGATGCTGTTTAAGATGATATTTAAAAATGAAACACTTTCCACACTGTGAGCACTGATGCGGCTTGTCTGGTGTGTGGATGAGCTGGTGTGCTGTGAGGTACCTCTCTTGACTAAAACTCTTTCCACACTGTGAGCACTGATACGGCTTCTCTCCTGTGTGAATGCGCTGATGTTGTTTGAGATGATATTTATAAATGAAACTCTTTCCACACTGTGAGCACTGATGTGGCTTGTCTTGTCTGTGGATGAGCTGGTGTGCTGTGAGGTACCTCTCTTGACTAAAACTCTTTCCACACTGTGAGCACTGATACGGCTTCTCTCCTGTGTGAGTGCGTTGATGTTGTTTGAGATGATATTTATTAATGAAACTCTTTTCACACTGTGAGCACTGATGTGGTTTGTCTTGTCTGTGGATGAGCTGGTGTGCTGTGAGATCCTTCTCTTGACTAAAACTCTTTCCACACTCTAAGCAGTGGTGAAAGTCTGTCTGAGATTCTTCTTGACTAGTCATAGTACAAAGAATACGTCTTTTGTTCTTCTTTATCTCTGGTTAAGGAAAGAAAATAGAATTCAGCATCATGGAAAATACAAAATTCAATTCAATTCAATAAAATTTTTATATAGCACTTTTAACAATTGGCATTGTCACAAAGCAGCTTTACACAATCAAAAGAATTAAGTCTGTATGAAATGTGAATGTGTATGAATCAAAATGATAAGATCGTACAATAGCAAATATTTAATTTAATGTATTATCAATCTTTTCTAGTACTGCAGACACTATTACCTGAACAGAGCTCTATTTAGGATCCAGTCAGTAACTGTTTAGACTATAATTTACCTCAGGATCAATGAGTTTATCCTCTCCAAATGCTGTTATTACTTTAACTCGATCAGATTTAAGATTCTCTGTAAAACTGCAGGTAGAAACAGCGACATGTAGAAACGGTTTTAGCTTAGCTGGATAACTAGGCAGTCCAGGCGGCACAACGGCTTCAGCTCTTCTTCTTCTTTGTCTTTTAGTTGGGTGTTTGACTGCCCCCTACTGGACTGGAGGGTGAACAGAGCTAATAAGAAACTATTCACAGTGTGTTTTATTCTGTTCAGTAGACCTAAAATGTAGTTTTAAATGACAGAGAACAGCGATTCCTTAGTAATAGTTTCTCTCTTTCTCTAAATCTTCCCTCCATCTGCTCTGATCTAGCACCTAGACAAAGACTACACACCATTAGATTCAAAGATTCAAGATTCAAAGAACTTTATTAATGCCAGAGGGAAATTGCTTCGTCTTTACCGGTAAGAAAGGAAAAAAATAAGACAAGGGGAAAAAAATCTAATTCAAGAATTAAAAATTAAAAGAAAAATGCACTAAATAGAAGTAAAAATAGAATTAAATACAGCACACAAGGTTACATATTGCACTGAAAATAATCAATGTACCAATATTGCACTTGAAATGTAGTGTAAGTGAAAAGAAAGAATATTGCAGAACTGTACTTGTAATCAGATATTGCGCTTGGAACTTATCTTGAGTTGTGGGAACAGTAGTGTCATAAAGTATTATTGAACAGTCACTACTGACAGTCCGTATCCCATAGTTTAAACGTTACAGAGACGAGTTGTATAATTTAATGGCCATTGGGAGAAAACATCTTCAATGGCGTTCTGTAGAACACCTGGTCATAATCAGTCTCTGGCTGAAATTTCTCCTCTGGTCGGAGAGAATACTGTATAGGGGTGAGAAGGATTGTTCAAGATTGTGTGGATTATAGACAGAATCCTCCTCCTTGCAACAACATGCCAAAGACAGATCCGGGCCTTTTAATCACCTTGTCCAGTCTGTTTCTGTCTGCCGCTTTCATGTTGAAGCCCCAACAGACCACAGAATGGAAAACGCCACTCGCCACAACAGATTCATAAACTTTCAATATTGTTTCCAAGCGCATCACAGTACAGAGACACAAAAAAAATGTGTGAAAATAATAAATGATATTAATTCAAATTCTGATTCTGGCAAAATAGCAGTGTTGGTACTGCTAGATCTTAGCGCTGCGTTTGATACTGTCGATCATAACATACTAATAGAAAGACTGGAAAACTGGGTCGGGCTTTCTGGAATGGTACTTAAATGGTTCAGGTCATACTTAGAAGGGAGAGGTTATCATGTGAGTATAGGAGAGCATGGGTTTATGTGGACGTCCATGAGTCCCACAAGGCTCAATTCTTGCACCGCTCCTGCTTAGCCTGTATATGCCCCCACTAAGTCAGATAATGAGAAATAAATAAATTGCCTATCACAGCTATGCTGATGATACCCAGATTTACCTAGCCTTATCTCCAAATGATTATAGCCCCACAGACTCCTTCTGCCAATGCATTGGAAAAATTGACATTTGGATGTGCCAAAATTTTCTTCTAAACAAGGAGAAAACTGAAGTCATTGCATTTGGAAACAAACATGAAGCTCCGAAGGTGAATGCAGACCTTCACTATAGGGGTCAAACAAGAAAAAAATCAAGTCAAGAATCTTGGGGTGATTCTGGAGACAGACCTTGGTTTCAGTAGTCATGTCAAAGCAGTAACTATATCATCATACTATCATTTCAAGATCATTGCAAGAATTAGATGTTTTGTTTCCAATTCAGACTTCGAGAAACTTGTCCATGCCTTCATCACCAGCAGGGTGGATTATTGTAATGGTCTCCTCATCGGCCTTCCCAAGCTCATCCAGAACACTGCTGCCAGAATTCTGACTAGAACCAGAAAATCTGAGGACATCACACCAGTCCTCAGGTCCTTACACTGGCTTCCTGTAACATTTAGGATAGATTTTAAAGTACTTTTACTCGTTTATAAATCACTCAGTGTCCTAGGACCTAAATACATTGCAGATATGCTTACTGAATGTAAACCTAACAGAAACTCAGATCATTAGGATCGAGTCAGTTAGAAATACAAAGGGTTCACACAAAACAAGGGGAGTCGCATTTTAGCTATTATGCTGCCCGCAGTTGGAACCGGCCTTCAGATGAGATCAGATGTGCTAAAACATTCGTCAAACATTTAGCTTGTATCTTCTCCCACCATGCCCACAACTCCGGTATGGGCTACATCTGGACTCATTAGATCACATGACTTTTTTTCCATTGCTCCAAAGTTCAGTCTTTAAGCTCCCTAGCAAACTGAAGACTTTTTTCTGATGAGTCTCACTAACAAGTGGTTTTCTTATGGACACAGCTGTTTAGTCACAATCCTGTGAGTTCTCATCACGTGTGTGTGTGTGTGTGTGTATGGAAATGCTCTTACTGTTACTATTAAAACATAGCTATGCTTTTTACTGTTGATTTTTTACCATGAAATTTCACCAAGCGTTTAAGTGATTTCCATTCATGATTTATTTTCTGACCACTTTTCTCCCACTACATTCAGCACCATCCTTTCCGTTCTTAATAATGCATTCAAGAGTCTGTAAGTCAGTTCCAGTAATTTAAAATCTCCTGAATTGTTTTGTTTGCTTGCTGCATCCAAATAATTTGTCCCCTTTTTCTAGCAAACATACTGGTGAACCTACGCCGCTCTCTTTGCGCCATACACCCAAGTTAAACGCTGTAGGCGCCGAGAAAAATGGAGAGGCTTATCGGTAAGATTCAAGGCTCTCACTCATCACCAGTTCCTTACTTCTGGACTCTTATTGCACCCCATCTATCAATGGGTTCCACCTGCTGTGTCGTCGCACTCGAGTCAAATGCCTGGTCTCCTGTTTCCACATCTCCACAGAGAAGGAGTGAATCATCACAACCTTTGTCCACTGAAACACGCATTGGAGCCTGAGGACGACTCGGTCCAGAACCGAGTCGAGCTCTTTATCCGAAGTTGTTCCTGTGGACTCTTCAACTATCCCCAGCTGATGAGTCATGGTGGTGGCTTGGTCTCAATATTTTGTAACAGTTTTCATTGCTGCCAAATATCTACAGAACTTTATTCCAGTTCTGAACTCTAGTTCTTTCATATGGCCTAGAAACATCCCATACTATATATTGTGATTTACCACCCACCGAAGTTCAACAATGATTTTTTAGCTGTGTTTCTGCTGACGTTTGACCAATTACTCGAGACTTTAATATTCATGTACTAAACATATTTAGTCTCCCACATAAAAAGATGAGAGGCCTGTAATTTTCATCATAGGTATACGTCAACTATGAGAAACAAAATAAGAAAAGAAATCCAGAAAATCACATTGTAGGCTTTTTAATTAATTAATTAGTAAATTCCTCTGTAAAATAAGTATTTGCAATTGTTAGACAATGGAAGATATACAAGACCTCCGATAATCTCCCTCGATCTGGGGCTCCAAGCAAAATCTCACCCTGTGGGGTCAAAATGATCACAAGAACTGTGAGCAAAAATCCCAGAACCACACGGGGGAACCTAGTGAATGACCTGCAGAGAGCTGGGACCAAAGTAACAATGCTTATGACCCATCTGTTACTCCAGTGTGGTTAACTGTTCTGAATCAGTTTAACCCTGTTTTTCTCTCTCATTTGAATGATATAATCACTTATTTGAAACCAATGTATTGACTCATTAAAGAGACCTTTAATACAATTGCTCCTACCATTTTAACATTAATTCATCATAGTCTTGAAACTGGAATTGTTCCTGATGCTTATAAACATGCTGTTGTTACCTCCACTGCAAAAGCCTAAGATTGACCCCACAGATCTGACAAATTTAGTCTCCCCTTACTTGTGGGGTAGCACAGTGTTCCATCCAATAACGACATGTTATCGACATCATAAGGTGACATTAATGGCCGTTAAGGAACTTTGTTTCTCCATTCAATCAGTTTTTGTTCTATTGGGTGCATGGGCATGCAAAATAATAATAAATAAATAAATTATATATATATATATATATAGAGAGAGAGAGAGAGAGAGAGAGAGAGAGAGAGAGAGAGCTGTTGACCTAAATCATATTTTTTTCATTTACAAAAACAGATTGGCAAAGCTTACTCCACTTTGTTTATGTCATGTCAATATTTACAATGACATTATCATATTTGCATTGAGTTTAATCATGTAGCACTTTAATATTCATAGCAAAACCAAAGATACTACTACTAATAATAATAATAACAACAACATAGCACTACAAGTACTACAAATAATAAATATTATTATTATGATGAATGTAGAAAGTGCAGTCAAAGAAGAATCATTATTGATACAAAAAAAGGGAGAGAAGTTGTTGAAGAATAAATCCATATCAGTATTTACAGTTTGAGCTTGACCCGTTCATGATCTCTGTTGCTTACTGTCAATAGCAGCTTCAGTAAAACCTAAAATTGAAAAAGACTGCATCCTACATGTAATGTGCATCATATGCCTGAGAACATCACAGCTTCCTCAGGACAAACGTTCTTAATGACCAAAAAAGGAGCCTGCATGGGGTACTCGTCTGAGGGGGGCATGAGATCTGGCAGATTACCAACACCCTCTCCCGTATGAATGCCATCACAGAGACCCTGACATCACTTCTTCCAGTGAATCTTTTGGTCATGAGCCATAAGCCATGCCTATACTATACCCATACTATGATAAGAACAGAAGGTGAAAGGATCCCTATCTTTCTCAATGTTCCCTCATGCTTGAACTGAAGAACTCATTTCCAACAGAATGGTCCAATGTTGCCCACATCATTACCCTCCTTTCTGGAAAGGCACAGGAGTGGGGAAGAGCATTATGGGCTGATCATGTTCCTTGCTGCTTCACATTAAAAAAAAAAAAAAAATTAAATCACTGACGAAATAAGAAAAGAATTTGACCATTAATTCATGGGCTATTGGGCAGACACCCTAATACTCAAGCTATCCCAGAGATCCCACTACATCTCTGACTATGCCATCAACTATCAGACTCTGACTCCCTCTTGTGGCTGGGGTGAGCACCCACATTTCAGCGCATGCCTTAGTGAACTCCGAATGAAGACCAAAACTACTTCGTATTTTCCTTCATGTCTTCCCAATTCAAGACAGCCGTCACATCTTTAAATCAAATCATTCATTGTTCAGGTGCTTGACAGCAGCAAATTTGTCCCGATCACTCATTACCCTGCTCCCATTACTTTGTAATTTTCTTGGATATCAGCTCTATTACAGGCACTTAAAACAGTTGTGATTGGAGAAGTGTGATTAGGATAACTTCATGCAGCAGAGTCCTGCATCTAGGAGATTGGTCTGTGTGCATAAAGCTTTCACACAACTGGCGCTAATTTTAAAACATGTAAAAACAACAACCAGTATCAAACAAACATAATCCTCACCATGGTCCAGGATTGAGTAAGCTTTATGCAAAAGGTTAAATACTGCATCATCCACCTCTATATGGTTCTTGTGCAGAAACTGCAAAGGGTCCAGTAACCAGGGAACTGTGGTAAGCTAGGAAAGAGGGGCGAGTTGGAATGAGCTCAAGATGGCATCAGTGTGTATTGTCATATTTATTGTCATTTTTTACAGGGCAAGGACAGACAGAGGAAGCTGCCACAGTTCCAATTGTTCCAGGTGTTTAAAACCCTGAACTGGAGGAGGAAGGAGCATACTACATTAAAATTATTAAAGAACATATTAAATTCATTCATGCTCTCCAAACCTCAGTCCAACATTGTATTAGTCAATCACTCCATCAATGTCCTCAGCATGTGTTTCACAGTGCATCCCAGTTTGTGGCCGTAAAGTAGACCCTCAAGGACATGTAGTACCTTGAGAAGACTTTTTTTCCTCTCTGTCAGTATGTGTGCGTAGATGCTTATTAAAAGAGCTGATTCGAGAAAAATTCTTTCCACACATGGAGCAGTAATACGGCTTCTCTCCAGTGTGAATGCGCTGATGTTGTTGGAAATTTCTCAAATTACTAAAACTCTTTGCACACTCTGAGCAGTAATATGGCTTCTCCCCATTGTGACTACGTAGATGTCGCAAAAGAGTGCCGCTTTGAGTAAAACTCTTCCCACACTGTGAACAGTGAAACGGTTTGTCTCCAGTGTGAATGCGCTGATGTTGTTGGAAATTGCTCAAATTACTAAAACTCTTCCCACACTCTGAGCAGTAATATGGCTTCTCCCCAGTGTGAATCCGCTGATGTTCTCGAAGAGAGGCCATTTGATTAAAACTCTTCCCACACTGTGAACAGTGAAACGGTTTGTCTCCTGTGTGAATGCGCTGATGTTGCTTGAAAGAATGCTTTTGATTAAAACTCTTCCCACATTGTGGGCACTGATGCGGCTTCAATCCTGTATGGATGCATTGGTGTGCTTTTAAATTTCTCATGTAAACAAAACTCTTCCCACACTGTGAGCACTCGTACGGCTTCTCTCCTGTATGAGTGCGCTGATGTTGTTGGAGAATATATTTATGAATGAAACTCTTTCCACACTGTGAGCATTGATGCGGTTTCTCTCCTGTATGAGTGCGCTGATGTTGTTGGAGACGATATTTATGAATGAAACTCTTTCCACACTGTGAGCACTGATGCGGTTTCTCTCCCGTATGAGTGCACTGATGTTGTTGGAGACGATATTTATTAATGAAACTCTTCCCACACTGTGAGCACTGATGCGGTTTCTCTCCCGTATGAATGTATTCATGTAATTTCAAATCTCTCATGTAAACAAAACTTTTTCCACACTGTGAGCACTGATGTTGTTTGTCTTGTCTGTGGATGAGCTGGTGTGCTGTGAGGTACCTCTCTTGACTAAAACTCTTTCCACACTGTGAGCACTGATGCGGCTTCTCTCCTGTGTGAGTGTGCTCATGTTGTTTGAGACGATATTTATAAATGAAACTCTTTCCACACTGTGAGCACTGATGTGGTTTGTCTTGTCTGTGGATAAGCTGGTGTGCTGTGAGATCCTTCTCTTGACTAAAAAACTTTCCACACTCTATGCAGTGGTGAAGGTCTGTCTGAGATTCTTCTTGACTAGTCATAATACAAAGAATATGTCTTTTGTTCTTCATCTCTGGTTAAGGAAAGAAAATAGATTTCAGCATCATGAAAAATACAAAACATTGTACAATAGCAAATATATACAGTCGTGGCCAAAAGTTGAGAAGTACATAAATATTGGAAATTGGAAAAGTTGCTGCTTAAGTTTTTATAATAGCAATTTGCATATACTCCAGAACGTTATGAAGAGTGATCAGATGAATTGCATAGTCCTTCTTTGCCATGAAAATTAACTTAATCCCGAATAAAACTTTCCCCTGCATTTCATTGCTGTCATTAAAGGACCTGCTGAGATCATTTCAGCAAGCGTCTTGTTAACTCAGGTGAAAATGCACAAGGCTGGAGATCATTATGTCAGGCTGAATTGGGGTAGACTTGACATGTTAAAAGGAGGGTGATGCTTTAGGGCAGTGGTGGCTCAGAGGGCTAAGGCACTGAGTTACTGATCTGAAGATCCCAGCTCAGCCAGGTTGCCATTGTTGGGCCCTTGAGCAAGGCCCTTAACCCCAACTGCTCCAGGTGTACCATGGCTGACCCTGCGCTCTGACCTCTGATATGCGAAGAAGGAATTTCACTGTGTGTAATTTATATGTGACAAAAAATAAAAAGGCTTTAAATCATTCTTCTTTCATTGTTAACCATGGTGACCTACAAAGAATGCAGCCATCATTGCAGCCATCATTGCGTTGCAGGAAAAATGGCTTCACAGGCAAGGATATTGTGGCTACTAAGATTGCACCTAAATCAGCAATTTATAGGATCATCAAGAACTTCAAGGAAAGAGGTTCAATTCTTTTTAAGAAGGCTTCAGGGTGCCCAAGAAAGTCCAGCAAGCGCCAAAATCGTCTCCTAAAGAGGATTCAGCTGCGGGATCGGAGTGCCACCAGTGCAGAGCTTGCTCAGGAATGGCAGCTAGCAGGTGTGAGCGCATCTGCACGCACAGGACCCAAAATTTTAACGTTTTGGTCCCCGAGCCACTTAGTTATCACTTTTGCCTTATGGCACGGTGCTTCACCATGCTGGAAAATGCATTGTTCTTCACCAAACTGTTGTTGGATTGTTGAAAAAGTTGGAGGGTGTTTTGGTACCATTCTTTATTCATGGCTGTGTTTTGGGGCAAAATCCCTATCCACTCCCTTGGATGAGAAGACTTTTGGAAGATGGCCTGGTGTCAAGAAGGGCAACAAAGAAGCCACTTCTTTCCCAAAAAAACATCAGGGACAGATTGATCTTCTGCAAAAATTATGGCGAATGGACTGCTGAGGACTGGGGCAAAGTCATATTCTCGGATGAAGCCTCTTTCCGATTGTTTGGGGCATCTGGAAAAAGGCTTGTCCGGAGAAGAAAAGGTTAGCGCTACCACCAGTCCTGTGTCATGCCAACAGTAAAGCATCCTGAGACCATTCATGTGTGGGGTTGCTTCTCATCCAAGGGAGTGGGCTCACTTACATTATTTTAACTCCATCAGATTTAGGATTCTTTGTAGGCCGTCCAAGTGGCACAACGTCTTCAGCTCTAATTCTTCGTCTTTTAGTTAGGTCTTTCACTGCCCCCTACTGGACTGGATGGTGAACAGATCCATTAAAAAACTATTCAGTGTGTTTTATTCTGTTCACTAAACCTAAAATTTAGTTTAAAATGACAGAGAACAGTGATTCCTTAGCTACATGTTCTCTATTTCTCTAAATCTTACCTCCACCTGTTCAGATCTAGCACCTAGACAAAGACTACACAAACACTTAAACGGATACCTGGACAGTTTTCAATCTGGTTTCCGAGCGCATCATAGTACAGAGACGGCGCTCATGAAGATAATAAATGATATTAATTTAAATTCTGATTCTGTAAAAATATCAGCGTTGGTACTGCTGGATCTTAGCGCTGTGTTTGACACTGTCGATCATAATATATGTAACGGATCTGTTTTTTACTCTCAAATACCAAGACGACACCAAGAGCTGCTTTCCATTATTTTAATCGATCCTGTAGAAGACAATTAAACACATATATATTGTCTTCAGACTGCAGTGCACATCTGACCCCCTCATCAATACACAGCAGCATTGTGAGATCAGATTAACTATTTTCTCGAATATGCATGTAAGGGCACTTCATAAATTTTACAATCTACCCACATTTACATACATAGGGATACATTAAAATTTACAGGAAAACACTTTTTTTTTCTTTCTGTCCAGTTACAACAGAATTAACACATTTTCCATTTATAACTTTAAAACAATCTTATAAACTACATACAAAAAAAAAATATATATATATATATATATATATATATATTATATATATATATATATATATATATATATATAAATGAAATACACCAGAGCCACCCTATGGACAAATAGAAATGTGCGTTTAGGTAAATAAAATGTAAACAGAATGACGGACAATAAATGTACCTGTAACACACACACACACACACACACACACACGCATATATATATATATATATATATATATATAATCTTCAGACTGCAATGCACATCTGACCCCTATACATACAAAAATAACAGTGTTTTCACTGAGAAATAGGAGCAACACAAATACAAAATGGCGACTTGCCGACGTGCACTTAGCGCTTATGTTAAACAAACTTAATTCAGCGATAAAAACCAAACAAAAATACCATAATAATTTAACATAGTTTCCATGACAAACCTTTACATTACAACAAGAGAAAATTCAATATTCTCAGAAGCAACTCTCTGTACAACTTACCCTCATCAATACACAGCAGCATTGCGAGGGGGAGGGGCGAACTACGGGAACCCAGGAGGTACAAAAAGGGCGATGCGCAAGTTTATAATTGCCACAGAAAATGAATAAGAATGACTGCAAAATGTTCAAAATGATAAAATTCACAAATATTTAATTTTGCAAAAAAATGCAATACAATTTCAAAATATTAAAATAATTTTAACAAAGTGCAATTCTAACTCCGTTACACATACTAATAGAAAGACTGGAAGACTGGGTCGGGCTTTCTGGAATGGTACTCAAAGCAAGTAGGCTTTTTATTGTCATTTCAACCATATACAGTTCACTACATAATGAAAGGAAACAACAAGCTACAAACATGCAACAACATAAATTAACGACGCACTTTACCGGAGCCAGCTAGCTAACTAAGGGATCTAATTAGCTGACTGGCTCAGATATGACAGATTTACATTTCTACATTTTTAAGTTAAACTAAAAACTATCAATTTCTATACAAAAATACACAATAGACAACAAAGTGCACGTGCAAATGTGCAAACAAAGACCTACATGACAAACACAACAATGTAACATGTTACAGTACTTTCTTTGTTTTCTTCTTTTTTAGTGATGAGGTATGAGTTGAAGTAGTGGGAAGAGAAGCAGTAAACAATTGACATTGTGACAAAAATATTGTGTGCAAATAGCAAGTGAAATAAATATTGTGCAAAAATTGCAAAGAGCAGCACAGGTAGGTGGGTATGAACAAATTAAGATGGTTGTAGATCAGTGTGATTGTGCATGTGTGTGTTTATGAGTTCAGTCCTGATGTCGTTTAGTTCGTCTGAATGATTTGTGTATGTGTGTGTGTGTGTGTGTGTGTTTATCAGTCCAGTCCCTTTGTGTTGAGGAGATAGATGGCTTGTGGGTAAAAACTATTACATAGTCTGGATGTGAGGCCCGAATGCTTCGGTACCTTTTTCTAGATGGCAGGAGGGTGAAGAGTGAGTGTGAGGGGTGTGTCCGGTCAGCCACAATGCTGGTGGCTTTGCGGATGCAGTGTGTGGTGTATGTCATCGATAGAGGGGAGAGAGACCCCGATGATCTTCTCAGCTGTCCTCACTATCCGCTGTAGGGTCTTGCGGCATGATATGGTACAATTTTCAAACCAGACAGTGATGCAGCTGCTCAGGAAGCTCTCAATAGTTCCTCTATAGAAGGTGGTGAGGATCGGTGGTGGAAGCTGTGTCTTTCTCAGCCTTCTCAGGAAGAAAAGATGTTGTTGGGCTTTCTTGTGCAGAGAGCTGGTGTTGAGGGACCAGGTGAGGTTCTCCTCCAGGTGGACACCCAGGAATTTCGTACTCTTGACGATCTCCACAGAAGAGCCGTAGGTGCTGAGCGAAGAGTGATCGCTCCGTGACCTGAAGTCAACAACCATCTCTTTTGTCTTAACGACGTTCAGAGACAGGTTGTTGGCTTTACACCAGTCCGTTAGCCTCTGCACTTCCTCTCTGTACGCCGACTCGTCGTTCTTGCTGATGAGACCCACCACGGTCTTGTCAACAGCAAACTTGATGATATGATTGGAGCTGTGTGTCGCTACACAATCATGAGTCAGCAGCGTGAACAGCAGGTGACTGAGCATGCAGCCCTGGGGGCACCAGTGCTCAGTGTGGTGGTGCTGGAGGAGCAGTTCGCGATCCGCACTGCTCCTCCAGTCAGAAAGTTCAGGATCCAGTTACAAATGATTCAGGTCATACTTAGAAGGGAGAGGTTATCATGTAAGTATAGGAGAGCATAGGTCTATGTGGATGTCCATGACATGCTCAATTCTTGCACCACTCCTGTTTAGCCTGTATATGTTCCCACTATGTCAGATAATGAGAAAGAAACAAATTGCCTATGACACCTATGATGATACCCAGATTTACCTAGCCTTATCTCCAAATTATTATAGCCCCTAAGACACCCTCCTGCCAATGCAGTGATGAAATTTCAGTTAAAAATCAGTTAAACAAGGAGAAAACTGAAGTCATTGCATTTGGAAACAAACATGAAGCTCTGAAGGTGAATGCAGACCTTCACTCTAGGGGTCAAAGAAGAAAAAATCAAGTTAAGAATCTTGGGGTGATTCTGGAGACAAACCTTAGTTTCAGTAGTCATGTCAAAGCAGTAACTAAATCAGCATACTATCATTTCAAAAACATTGCAAGAATTAGATGTTTTGTTTCCAATCACGACTTGGAGAAACTTGTCCATGCCTTCATCACCAGCAGGGTGGATTATTGTAATGGTCTCCTCACCGGCCTTCCCAAGAAGACCACTTGACAGCTGCAGCTCATCCAGAACGCTGCTGCCAGAATTCTGACTAGAACCAGAAAATCTGAGCACATCACACCAGTCCTCAGGTCCTTACACTGGCTTCCTGTAACATTTAGGATAGATCTTAAAGTACTTTTATGAATCACTCCGTGGCCTAGGATCTACATACATTGCAGATATGCTCACTGAATATAAACCTAACCGACCACTCAGATCATTAGGATCGAGTCAGTTAGAAATACAAAGGGTTCACACAAAACAAGGGGAGTCTGCTTTTAGCTATTATGCTGCCCGCAGTTGGAACCAACTTCCAGATGAGATCAGATGTGCTAAAACTGTCTTAAAACTTTAACTGTCTCTGCTGAGGATTGACCGTATTTAATTACTGAAGATTTTAATATTCATGTATGTTGTCCATCTAAACGTCTGGTTTATCTCATTGAGTCTTTTAATCTTCTTCAGTGGGGGAGTGTACCCCGACTCATGAACATGGTCCCATCCTGGATCTAATTTTATCACATGGTTTGCATTTATACAATGTTCGGATTACTAAGCCGTGCGAGCGGATTAATAAACAGAGCACACTGATTGGTTTACCAGTGTTGTGTCGAAGTTGGTTCTCCCATCAAGATGTGTTATTCTTATCCCCAGCTCAGAAAAACAGAGAAAGCCTTGTCCGCCAGAGATTGTGCACAGACCACAGAACTTCTACAGATTATAAACTTGACATTGATACCGGTTTTAATGCCTGGAATGTAAGAGACAGTGTTGTTCCTCGTTATAACCAGCTTGATTGTTTTGTAAAAACTCTATACATTATGCAATAAATTATTGAATTATGATTCAAGACATCCTTAATTTAATTAATTTACCTTAATTTAATTTTCCTTAATTTGATGTTTTATCCAATTTATCCAATTATCAGCCATAACATTAACACCAAAAACATTAACACATTTCCATTGATTATCAAATATACTGCATTAAACAAAGGTAACTTAGGCAAATTAAGGATGTCATGAAACATACTGTAATGCAATCACTAGTTTTATTTATTTATTTATCAATTTATTCATTTTAAGTAGCGTAAAAAATCATGGGGTGTGTTTAAAGTGATTAAAACACAATACAATGCATTTCATGATAAGGAAATTCTCCATATCTATATCATATCATATTCATTCCAGGGATTAAAAAACGGTAGAGGTCCATGAACAACGTCTCACCGGCAAGCCATTCTCCGAATTTTCACAGGGGTGGGGCTTAGAAAAAAAGCATCTCGGTTTATCAATCCATGTGTTCAGTTTTATTAATCCGCACACTCATTTTAGTAATCAGTGTGCATGGTTTGTTATTGTTTTTACCAGGTGATCCCTGTAGATCCGTGAAAAACTGTGTGAGAATCTCCTGACATTCTTTATTAATAAAATCAATGACATTAGAGCACCTATTACACCTCCTGCTTATGACCCATCTGTTCCTCCAGTGTGGGTAACTGTTCTAAATCAGTTTAACCCTGTTTTTCTCTCTCATTTGCATGATATAATCACACATTTGAAACCAATTTATTGAGTCATTAAAGAGACCTTTAATACAATTGCTCCTACCATTTTAACATTAATTAATCGTAGTCTTGAAACTGGAATTGTTCCTGATGCTTTTAAAGGTGCTTTTTTTCAGACTCCACTGCAAAATCCCAAGATTGACCCCACAGATCTGACAAATTTCAGTCTCCCCTTACTTGTGGGGTACCATAGTGTTCCATCTAATAACAACACGTTATCGACATCATAATGTTACATGAATGGAGAAACAAAATTCTCTCTATATCTTTATATATATATATATATATATATATATATATATATATATAATATATATGAATTATTATTATTATTAATGGAGAAAGCGCAGTCAAAAGGAGAGAAGTTATTGAAGAATAAATCCATATCAGTATTTACAGTTTGAGCTTGACACGTTCATGAGCTCTGTTGCTTGCCGTCAATAGACACCTAAGAGAGATTGACACATTACCGGCTTCAGTAGGCACGCAATACCTGAAATTTAAACATGACTGTATTGTCCACGTATTGTACATCATATGCCTGAGAACGTCAGCTGGTCGAGGTCCCGTTCCTCGAGACGGTCATTCTTAATGGCAACATCTGTAGTATAATTAGGCCAAATAAGGAGCCAGTATGGGGTACTCGTCTGAGCGGGGCATGAGATCTGGCAGATTACCAACACCCTCCAAGCCATCACAGACCCTGACATCACTCCTTCCAGTGCATTCTTTTGCTCATGAGCCATGCCTCCTCACACTGCCTACTATGATGGTGATCCTTTCACCTTCTGTTCTTATTTTTCTCAATGTTCCCTCAAGCTTGAATTGGAGACCTCATCATTCCCCACAGAATGGTCCAATGTTGCACACATTATTACCCTCCTTTCTGGAAAGGCACAGGAGTGGGGAAGAGCATTATGGGATGATCATGTTCCCTGCTGCTTAACGTGTAAAAAAAAATAAATAAAAAAAATTGTGAAAATAACTGCCGAAATAAGAAAGAAAATTGACCATTAATTCATGGGCTATCAGGCAGACACCCTAATGCTCAAGCTACCCCAGAGATCCCACTACATCTCTGACTATGCCATCGACTATCAGACTCTGACTCCCTCTTGTGGTTGGGGTGAGCACCCACATTTCAGTGCATGCCTTTGTGGACTCCAAAGGAAGACCAAAACTACTTCGTCTTTTCCTCCATGTCTTCCCAATTCAAGACAGCCCTCACATCTTTAAATCAACCATTCATTGTTCAGGTGCTTGATGGCAGCAAATCTGTCCCAATCACTCATTACTCTGCTCCCATTACTTTGGAATTTTCTTGGATCACATTTAGATTATAACAGTCTTGCACAGCTCTATTACAGGCACTTGAAACAGTTGTGATTGGAGCAGTGTCATTAGGATAACTTCAAGTCCCGCTTCTAGGAGATTGGTCTGTGTGCATAAAGCTTTCACACAACTGGTGCTAATTTTAAAGCATGTCAAAACTACAACAACCACCATCAATCAGTCTATCAATGTCCTCACCATGTATTTGACATAGTGCATCTCAGTTTGTGGCCCTAAAGCACCCCTTCAAGGAGATGTACCTTGAGAAAACTTTTTTTCCTCTCCTTCAGTATGCGTGCGTAGATGCTTATTAAAAGAGCTGATTCGAGAAAAATTCTTTCCACACATGGAGCAGTAATACGGCTTCTCTCCTGTGTGAATTCGCTGGTGTTGTTGGAAATTTCTCAAATTACTAAAACTCTTCCCACAGTCTGAGCAGTAATATGGCTTCTCCCCATTGTGACTACGTTGATGTTGAAGAAGATTGCCGCTTTGAGTAAAACTCTTCCCACACTGTGAACAGTGAAATGGTTTGTCTCCAGTGTGAATGCGCTGATGTTGCTGGAAATTGCTCAAATTACTAAAACTCTTCCCACACTCTGAGCAGTAATATGGCTTCTCCCCCGTGTGAATCCGCTGATGTTCTCGAAGAGAGGCCCTTTGAGTAAAACTCTTCCCACACTGTGAACACTGAAATGGTTTTTCTCCAGTGTGAATGCGCTGATGTTGCTTGAGAGAATCCTTTCGATTAAAACTCTTCCCACACTGTGAACAGTGAAACGGTTTGTCTCCTGTGTGAATGCGCTGATGTTGCTTGAGAGACTCCTTTTGATTAAAACACTTCCCACCCTGTGAACAGTGATATGGTTTGTCTTCAGTGTGTATCTGTTGATGCTGTTGAAAATGACTCCTGTTAATGAAACCCTTTCCACACAGTGAGCACTGATAAGGCTTCTCTCCTGTATGGATGCGTTGGTGTGCTTTTAAATTTCTCATGTAAACAAAACTCTTTCCACACTGTGAGCACTCATACGGCTTCCCTCCTGTATGGATGTAATTGTGTGTTTTCAAATCTCTCATGTTAGCAAAACTCTTTTCACACTGTGAGCACTGATACGGCTTCTCTCCTATATGAGTGCGCTGATGTTGTTGGAGACGATATTTATGAATGAAACTCTTTCCACACTGTGAGCACTGATGCGGTTTCTCTCCTGTATGGATGTATTCATGTAATTTCAAATCTCTCATGTTAACAAAACTCTTTCCACACTGTGAGCACTGATGTGGCTTGTCTGGTCTGTGGATGAGCTGGTGTGCTGTGAGGTACCTCTCTTGACTAAAACTCTTTCCACACTGTGAGCACTGATGCGGCTTCTCTCCTGAATGAGTGTGCTGATGTTGTTTGAGGTGATATTTATTAAGGAATCTCTTTCCACACTGTGAGCACTGATGTTGTTTGTCTTGTCTGTGGATGAGCTGGTGTGCTGTGAGGTACCTCTCTTGATTAAAACTCTTTCCACACTGTGAACACCGATGCGGCTTCTCTCCTGTATGCGTGCGCTGATGTTGTTTGAGACGATATTTATAATTGAAACTCTTTCCACACTGTGAACACTGATGTTGTTTGTCTTGTCTGTGGATGAGCTGGTGTGCTGTGAGATCCTTCTCTTGACTAAAACTCTTTCCACACTCTAAGCAGTGGTGAAGGTCTGTCTGAGATTCTTCTTGACTAATCATAGTACAAAGAATATGTCTTTTGTTCTTCTTTATCTCTGGTTAAGGAAAGAAAATAGAATTCAGCATCATGAAAAATACAAAACATTGTACAGTAGCAAAAAAAAAAAAAATATATATATATATATATATATATATATATAATGACTTTTTTTTTTTTTTTTCATTATTTTCTGGTACAACAGACACTATTACCTGAACAGAGCTCTATTTAGAATCCAGTCAGTAACTGTTTAGACTTGAATTTACCTCAGGATCAATGAGTTTATCCTCTCCAAATGCTGTTATTATTTGAACTCTATCTGATTTAAGATTCTCTGTAAAACTGCAGGTAGAAACAGCTACATATAGACATGGTTTTAGCGTAGCTGGATAACTAGGCCGTCCAAGTGGCACAACGTCTTTAGCTCTTCTTCTTCTTTGTCTTTTAGTTAGGTGTTTGACTGCCCCCTACTGGACTGGATGGTGAACAGAGCCAATAAGAAACTATTCACATTGTGTTTTATTCTGTTCAGTAAACCTAAAATGTAGTTTAAAATGACAGAGAACAGTGATTCCTAATCAATAGTTTCTCTATTTCTCTAAATCTTACCTCCACCTGCTCTAATCTAGCACCTAGACAAAGACTACACACCATTGAACTACACAACCACTTAAAATTAAATGGATAAATGGCCAGTTTTCAATCTGGTTTCCGAGCGCATCACAGTACAGAGACGGCGCTCATGAAGATAATAAATGATATTAGTTTCTGATTCTGTCAAAATATCAGTGTTGGTACTGCTAGATCTTAGCACTGCGTTTCACACTGTCGATCATAACATACTAATAGAAAGACTGAAAAACTGGGTCCTTTCTGGAATGGTACTCAAATGGTTCAGGTCATACTTAGAAGGGAGAGGTTATCATGTGAGTATAGGAGAGTATAAGTCTAAGTGGACATCCATGACACGCGGAGTCCCACAAGGCTCAAGTCTTGCACCGCTCCTGTTTAGCCTGTATATGCTCCCACCAGGGGCGCAAAAATGGGGTATGCAGTATATGCAGTGCATGGGGGCGCCACACGGAGGGGACGCCATTGTGAAAAAAAAATCTTTAAAAATTGTCTTTAATAAAGCTTTTAAAATATTTGAAAAATTATATTTGTTAAGAGACTATTTTGTTTAGCATTTTAAAAGAGTAAACAAAAAAAAAATTATATATATCAATTGAGCCCCACCGCCCTTATAGTTGCCAGACAGTCACGTATGCAAAATGGACAGAAGAGGGAAATTTTCTGGCGTGCAGAACAGAAAAAGAAAAAAAGAAAATGAAAAACAGTGTCTTAAAAATGAGGACAGCAGTGTCAAAGTGGATAAAAAGAGATTGGTAAGCTTGAACTATCAGGATCAAGGATTCTAAAAACAGCTTGAAAAACCATAAAGTTTCTAAAAATTATGCAGTTTAAATTTATTAATGCATGAGCTTTTTTCCTGTTTCTGTTGTAATAACAGTGCTAATGAAATTACATCACTGTTTAGCAAATACAATCATTTTAATGCTTTGTACATGAGTGTTCATAAAAAGACAGCTTAAAGGCCTGATCTAACACACACACACACACACACACATTATATATATATATATATATATATATATATATATATATATATGCTTGAATGTTTGAATCACTTACATTTTTGCATTTCTGGTAGTTTTTAAGCACTCTTTCATAGTGTGTTGAAATATGCAAGTAGTTTCATACTGAAAGTTGTCTGCTGTAGTATACTGTAGGTATAATAATAACATAATGGTATATTTACTCAACCATGAAGATGAAGAGGACAACGAAGTGCAGGTGGAAGAGAACAGGTAGGAATGGGCCAAGAAATATAGCAGATTGGAGTACTGCAGAATTAAAGTATAAATAGTCTGAAATATCTGGTCCATTTACTCATCCATGAAGATGAAGAATACAGAGAGAGAGAAAGCAAATAAGTCAAGAGCAGGTGAAGAGAACAGGTGGAACTGCCACACAGGACACTATGACTTAAAGGGCTCATGACATACATTTACCATTTTAATGTATTTTCTGATGTACACTTATAAGCTAAGTTTTTTGTGCACCAGAATTACAAAATGTTTTTTTTTATAGTGCACTGACCTCTTATTTGTCAAAAAACAAGAAAAATTTAATTTATCTTGTCATGACCACTTTAAACAATATCAAAAAACATAAATTTGTGATTGATGATTTAAGGTATATATTTTGTGAAATATCTGCTTCATTTACTCAGCCATGAAGATGAGGAGGACAATGAATAAATGATAGAAAATGAGTTCAGAGCAGGTGAAGAAAACAGGAAGGTAAAGGCCAGACAGGATTTTATGACTTACACAGTATTAAGAAACATGCAGAATAAGTTATTGTAGCCTTAAGAAACAAAGTTTGTGAAACATCTATTTTGTTTACTCAGTTGTGAAGATGAAGATACGCCAAAAACATTCGTACTGTACGCACTTTTCCTTGTCAGAGTACTGCAGGGTATTTGAAAAGTTATTTTTGCAGCTTGCCAGTCTAAGGATTTGGACATTGACTGATGCATGGTTTGTTTGTTTTTTTTACCACATGATCCCTGTAGATCCGTGAAAAACTGTTAAAACAGAGGGAACTGAATATTTTTCTGATTTGATGGAAAACAACCACCACAGTGCAAGAGTTCTATTTAACACATTAAACACTGTTATTAAGCCCTAAAACAGTATCTGCCATATCATCACGGCGAATAAGTGTGAGAATCTCCTAACATTCTTTATTAATAAAATCAATGACATTAGAGCACTTATTACACCTATTACATTAATTAATCATAGTCTTGAAACTGGAATTGTTCCTGATACTTTTAAACATGCTTTTGTTCAGCCTACACTGCAAAAGCCCAAGATCGACCCCACAGATCTGACAAATTTCAGTCTCCCCTTACTTGTGGGGTACTACAGTGTTCTATCCAATATGCAATAACAATATCCAATCATAATGTTACATTGATGGCTGTTAAAGACCTTTGTTTCTCCATTCAAGCATTTTTTTTTCTGTTGGGTGCATGGGCATGGAAAAAAACAAAACAAAAAAAAAACAAAAAAAAAAAACAAACAAACAAACAAAAAAAAAAATATATATATATATACACACACACAGTGGAACCTTGGATTACGCGCATAATTCGTTCCAGAAATTAGCTTGTGTTCCAAAACACTCCTAAACCAAATCATTATTTTCCCATAAGAAATAATGAAAACTCAAATTATTCGTTCCACAGCCCCCAAAATTAAATACATAAAGATAATTAATACAATCTATAAATAAAATTAAAAAATTAACCAGCACCTTACCTTTGAAATGAATCGCGACAGAGCAGAGTTTCTGTGTGTTAGTGAAGCCGTGGAGGGGGTGAAAAGGCGAGAGCGTCTGTGCGTGTGTCAGGGTGTTTGCGTGTGTGTCGGTGTCAAATTACGCGCACGCACACACATAAGAGACACTGAAAGAATTCCGCAGCGCAAGAATGACGCTCGGTGTCAAAATAAGAGTCGTATGCGTGATACATGATACTTGGCGTTCGTACACTAATACTTGCTCGGTTTCTGATTAAAAATTTATAAAAAATCTTTGTTCGGTAAACCACGTTACTCGCAATCCGAGGTTCCACTGTATATATATATGAATAATATGAATAATAATAATTTTTATTATTATGAATGGAGAAAGCGCAGTCAAAGAAGAATCATTATTGATACAAAAAAAGGAGAGAAGTTGTTGAAGAATAAATCCATATCAGTATTTTGCAGTTTGAGCTTGACATGTTCATGAGCTCTGTTGCTTGCTGTCAATAGGCGTCTAAGAGAGATTAACACATTAGCGGCTTCAGTAGACACGCAATACCTGAAATTTAAACATGACTGCATCCTACATGTAATGTACATCATAGGGGTGCTCCAATTGATCGGTCGCCGATCACAATCGGCCGATAATTGCTTTGGGAAGTTTGATCGGCAGTCTTTATAATGGACGATATAGAAAAGCCGATCAGAATTTTTTGCGCGGTGCTAAAATGGCTTCACCGGTCTGGCAGTTCTACGTGTTGTGTGAAAAAGCAATCTGCACACTGTGACTGTGTAACAAGACAATTCCATGAGGCGGGAAGCACCCAAAGCACTTTAACACCACAAACCTCATCAGACATTTGAAGGTTAGTCACGCAAAGCAACATGAGCAGTTTTCAAAGTTGGCTAGCACCAAGAGAGTGGGAGAGCTCAGCAACTTGCACGCCGCCACTCACTCAGCTGTCGGTAATTCCCCTATCTCGTCTACGCGGTTTCGCTCGGTGGCCGTAAGTACGGTTCATCATGATTCACCGCGAGTGATATGTTTAATTTGTTGGCGATCCTCGGGGATGTTTGCGGTTACAATCTTATACAATACAATTTATATAATCTACAGGAAAGTTGTATTTGTCAAGCTCTAAGCTGTTTCCAGTTACTAACCAAGCACAGACTGCTATGTTTTAAGTTGAGGTGTTGCACATGTCATTTGCCAATAAATATAGTTGTCAATTCATGATATTCCTCTTGTTAGATATAGTTAAATAAATAATGCTACGTGATAAGGCTTCGAGTAGACCCTGTAATCGGTGATCGGTATCGGCCGATACAGCTTCTAGTGATCGGAGATCGGCCTCAGAAATCGTGATCGGAGCACCCCTAGTACATCATATGCCTGAGAACGTCACAGCTGGCTGAGATCCCTTTCCTCGAGATGGTCATTCTTAATGGCCACTTCTGTAGTATAATCAGGCCAAATAAGGAACCTGCATGGGGTACTCGTCTGAGGGGGGCATGAGATTTCGCAGATTACCAACACCCTCTAAGCCAACACAGAGACCCTGACATCACACCGTCCAGTGCATTCTTTTGGTCATGAACCATGCCTCTCCACACTGCCTACTATGATAAGGATCTTTCCAACTTCTGTCAACTGTTCTTTTGGGGATGGTTTCCATGAAGACTGTCCTGTCATCGAGTGATGCTCTGGGGACCTGTGACTTCAGTTGTTCGATAACTCAGGACCGGAATCCCCTACAGTCTACCTGAGCCTCCGGGAACAAACTGGACTCATTTTAATTTTAAAACATCTCCTGTTATACTGAACTTCCAGTCTTACACATTATTATGCTGAGCAATTCCTGCTATCCGTTATCACCCAGATGAGGATGGGTTCCCTGTTGAGTCTGGTTCCTCTCAAGGTTTTTTCCTATTACCATCTCAGGGAGTTTTTCCTTGCCACCGTCGCCCTCGGCTTGCTCATCGGGGACAATCTTGTCATTTTGATTCATATACATTGCATAAAAACTTACTTCTTTTTATTGTGTAAAGCTGCTTTGCGACAATGTCAATTGTTAAAAGCGCTATATAAATAAAATTGACTTGACTTGACTTCTTTTCTTTCTCAATTTTCCCTCAAGCTTGAACTGAAGACCTCATCACTCCCCACAGAATGGTCCAATGTTGCCCACATCATTACCCTCCTTTCTGGAAAGGCACAGGAGTGGGGAAGAGCATTATGGGATGAGCACATTCTCTGCTGCTTCACGTGTAAATAAATAAATAAATAAATTTTAAAAAATCACTGACGAAATGAGAATTCTTTGACCGTTAATTCATAGGCTATCAGGCAGACACCCTAATACTCAAGCTACACCAGCGATCCCACTCCATCTCTGATTATGCCATTGACTTTCAGACTCTGATTCCCTCTTGTGGCTGGGGTGAGCACCTACATTTCAGCACATGCCTTAACAGTCCGTCCGATTCAAACAAGGATGAGCTTGCAGCACGAGAGCTCGCATCTGACCTGCAGGCATTCAATAAATTAGTGACCCTCATCAACCCCTGGAAATGGTTTCAACAAGAGGATTGTCATCAGCTTCATAGACCATAGAGAATCAGTCTTATGTCACGCATGCCTTAGTGGACTCCAAAGGAAGACCAAAACTTCTTTGTCTTTTCCTTCATGTCTGACCAATTCAAGACTGCCCTCACATCTTTAAATCAACCACTCATTGTTCAGGTGCTTGATGGCAGCAAATTTGTCCTGATCACTCATTACCCTGCTCCCATTACTTTCAAATTTTCTTGGATCCCATTTACATGATTACAGTCTTGCACAGCTCTATTACAGGCACTTGAAACATTTCTGATTGGAGCAGTGTCATTAGGATAACTTCATGCAGCAGAGTGCCGCTTCCATGAGATTGGTCTGTGTGCATAAAGCTTTCACTGGCGCTAATTTTAAAACATGTAAAAACTACAACAACCACAATCAAACAAACATAATCCTCACGATGGTCCAGGATTGAGTAAGCTTTATGCAACAGGTTAATTACTGCATCATCCACCTCTATATGGTTCTGGTGCAGAAACTGCAACGGGTCGAATAACCAGGAAACTGTGCTAAGCTAGGAGAGGGGGGCGAGTCAGAATGAGCTTAAGATGGCATCAGAGTGTGTATTGTCATGTTTATTGGAGCTACAGAGCAAGGACAGACTGAGAAATCTGCCCAGTTCCAATTGTTCCAGGTGTTAGAAACCCTGAACTGGAGGAGGACAAAGCATACTACATTAAAATTAATAAAGAACATATTAAATTAATTCACGCTATCTAAACCTCAGTCCACCACTGTATTAGTCAATCGGTCGATCAATGTCCCCACCATGTGTTTCACATAATGCATCCCAGTTTGTGGCCCTAAAGCAGACCCTCAAGGACATGTACGTTGAGAATACTTTTTTCCTCTCCTTTAGTATGCGTGCGTAGATGGTTTTTAAAAGAGCTGATTCGAGAAAAAGTATTTCCACACATGGAGCAGTAATACGGCTTCTCTCCAGTATGAATGCGCTGATGTTGTTGGAAATCCCTCAAATTACTAAAACTCTTCCCACACTCTGAGCAGTAATATGGCTTCTCCCCAGTGTGAATACGTAGATGTTGCAGAAGAGTGCCCCTTTGAGTAAAACTCTTCCCACACTGTGAACAGTGAAATGGTTTGTCTCCAGTGTGAATACGTTGATGTTGCTTGAGAGAAACCTTTTGATTAAAACTCTTCCCACACTGTGAACAGTGATACGGTTTGTCTCCTGTGTGAATCTGTTGATGCTGTTGAAAATGACTCCTGTTAATAAAACCCCTTCCACACAGTGAGCACTGATACAGGTTCTCTCCTGTATGGATGCGCTGGTGTGTTTTTACATTTCTCAAGTAAACAAAACTCTTTCCACACTGTGAGCACTGATGCGGCTTCTCTCCTGTATGGATGTACTCGTGTGTTTTCAAATCTCTCATGTTCGCAAAACTCTTTTCACACTGTGAGCACTGATACGGCTTCTCTCCTGTATGAGTGCGCTGATGTTGTTGGAGACGATATTTATGAATGAAACTCTTTCCACACTGTGAGCACTGATGCGGTTTCTCTCCTGTATGGATGTATTCATGTAATTTCAAATCTCTCATGTTAACAAAACTCTTTCCACACTGTGAGCACTGATGTGGCTTGTCTTGTCTGTGGATGAGCTGGTGTGCTGTGAGGTACCTCTCTTGACTAAAACTCTTTCCACACTGTGAGCACTGATATGGCTTCTCTCCTGAATGAGTGTGCTGATGTTGTTTGAGATGATATTTATAAATGAAACTCTTTCCACACTGTGAGCACTGATGTTGTTTGTCTTGTCTGTGGATGAGCTGGTGTGCTGTGAGGTACCTCTCTTGACTAAAACTCTTTCCACATTGTGAGCACTGATACGGCTTCTCTCCTGTGTGAGTGCGTTGATGTTGTCTGAGACGATGTTTATTAATGAAACTCTTTCCACACTGTGAACACTGATGTTGTTTGTCTTGTCTGTGGATGAGCTGGTGTGCTGTGAGATCCTTCTCTTGACTAAAACTCTTTCCACACTCTAAGCAGTGGTGAAGGTCTGTCTGAGCTTCTTCTTGACTAGTCATAGTACAAAGAATATGTCTTTTGTTCTTCTTTATCTCTGGTTAAGGAAAGAAAATAGAATTCAGCATCATGAAAAATACAAAACATTGTACAATAGCAAAAAAAAATATATATATATATATATATATATATATATATATATATATATGTAATGACTTTTTTTTTAGTTTCATTATTTTCTGGTACAACAGACACTATTACCTGAACAGAGCTCTATTTAGGATCCAGTCAGTAACTGTTTAGACTATAATTTACCTCAGGATCAATGAGTTTATCCTCTCCAAATGCTGTTATCATTTTAACTCGATCAGATTTAAGATGATCTGTAAAACTGCAGGTAGAAACAGCTACATGTAGAGATGGTTTTAGCTTAGCTGGATAACTAGGCCGTCCAAGTGGCACAACGTCGTCAGCTCCTCTTCTTCTTTGTCTTTTAGGTAGGTGTTTGACTGCCCCCTACTGGACTGGATGGTGAACAAAACCATTAAGAAACTATTCACATTGTGTTTTATTCCGTTCAGTAGACCTAAAATGTAGTTTAAAATGACAGAGAACAGCGATTCCTTAGCAACATGTTCTCTATTTCTCTAAATCTTACCTCCATCTGCTCTGATCTAGCACCTAGACAAATACTACACAGCATTAAACTACACAAACACTTAAACTTTATACATCCCATCCCTGTCTCCCCTGTGCTCTTCGGCCTCTCCCACCCTTGTTCTCTGACCCCTTCATTTCACACACACTCATACATACTCACACTCACACACTCGCACCTGTCACTTTATGCACCACTGGTCTGATACTACTAGATCTTAGCGTTGCATTTGGCACTGTCGATCATAACATACCAATAAAAAGACTGGAAAACTGGGTGGGGCTTTAGGACAGCATAAGTCTATTGGACGTCCATGACATGGGCAGTCCCACAATTATTGCACCGCTCCTGTTTAGTGTGTATATGCTCCCACTAAGTCAGATAATGAGAAAAAAACAAATTGCCTATCACAGCTACACTCAAAAAAATTAACAAGGCAATTTGTGCACTTTACATAATATAATTACTTTCAGTATACTCGTATTTCGTAATAATCGTATTTGTTAATTTAAAATGCTTTTTTCAATTAAGGTTAACGTAATTTTGTCTCAACCGTACAAATTCCTAATACGTTGTCTAATCACGAATGATTCATGTTAAGTCAACATTTCATACATACAGCAGGGGGCAGGAGCCAGACGCCAGCTGTCACGAACCGCTAATGAAACAGAAGAGCAAGACGAATCAACCTACACCCGCGCTAAGTTAATGGACTCTCTGTCTGCGCGCGTTACGTTCGGTCCGTTTTGACAGAGGGAGGTTAACACCCGAAAAAGGTAAGATTTTTCCTCAGATATTTTTTTTTTCACCCGTACATATTTTTATATGTTGGATTTAACTTTGGAAATGGCCTAGTTTTAGAGAGGCCTAGTGTTTTAGACTGAAGTTAGCCAGCTAACGGATTTAGCCACGTGTCACAGGTCAGTCCACTGCATGTCTTTCCATTATTTGGCGAAAAGTATATAAGTAGATAAGTATATATAGCAGAAGTAACGGTATCGTTGGGCTCGTCAGAATATCACAATATCCATTTAGCCTTCAAAAATGATAAGATAAAGCTGCTATTAGATGGCATCAGATCACCGGTGTACTTAGGAAAGTGTTTTCAAGCTTGTGAGAAATTAGTGTGGACCAAAAGTTAGTGATCAAATACTAAACAACATTTACAGGGAAAAATGCAAACAGGCTCTTTGGAATTCTGTATTAGTCTAGTGATTTAATTTTTGCTTTTTTTGTGTGTGTAACAATAGGATACAGAAGGCCATGCTGCAGAGAGGATCTTGAACATGTTGTATTTGGCATCTACAGCATCAGTGTTGAGGGTGGTGATGCCACGACCCCTCCAGTGGTTGAAGTGCTTCACGACTTGGGTGACATCGCTACTGCATGTGCGCTCTTAATAGGTCTAATATATGCAATGAACCTCAGGAACTGAAAATATTTTTGAGGTACTTCAGAGTCTCGTCCTCCAGCTGGATGCTTAAAAACAAACTTTGAGTAAACCAACATTGAGCACTTGAGTTTAAGTTCCACATAAAGGCCTTTTTTGCACTTATTAAAAATGTTTGGATGTTTTGTTTTGGATGCAATATATTTAGACTTTGCAGAAACTTTGGGGGGGGGGGCAGTTTGTATTTGAAAGCAAAAAATAGGATAAATTATGTTAATTTTGTTAATATGGTAAATTAACTAATGTTTAGTTGGTATTATTGACCTTAAGCTTGTGTATTTTCCTTTTAAATTCCTATTTTTTCATAAAGTGAGAACTTTTTTTTCTTCCAATTTTTGTGGGTCACATGATTTTTTTTCTTGTGTAAAACATGTCCAGAATACTGTTGAAAGAAAAGTTGAAGATAACCAACTTTCATGTTTTTTCCCCCCCTTATTAAATGTGTCAAAGGTGACAGAAAAGTAGGAAAAGAAAAACTAAAAACAAACTAGAATATGTTCCATATTGTGTATAGTGGATCGTAATATTCTCAATTTCTCGATTTCTGTGCTGAATTTCAAACAGTGTCAGTTGTTATTAAAATGCTTGTGACGATAATGTTGTGAATTAAGGCCCTTACAAATGTTAGTTGAGTTTACTAAAGTCATTTGTGTGGAACTTGTTGACAAGAAAAAAATTATTAAACCCAACATTTCATTTTTTTTAAGTGTGTGAATTAGATTGTTAGTGTTTTATGAAAGTATGGCACCTTTTATAAGTTGTTCCCTAATAAAAAGGATGTATTACATATTTACTGCCTCTGGCATTGTCTTTAAGGGTCACTAAAGCATGGGAAAATGGGGCTGCTATACATTATGGTATAACATCTAGTTTTAGTAACATGACTAAATGGGATTCATTGAAATCGATGTAAACATATAGGATTAACATCAAGGAATACATTTTGTATAGCATGAACATCAACAAAATAAGTTATTAAGAAATTAAGGAATATTTAAATAATGTTCAAAGTTAGCTGTTTATCTCCAAATGATTATAGCCCATTAGATCCCCTCTTCCAATGCATTGATGACATTAACATTTGGATGTGCTAAAATTTTCTTCAGTTAAACAAGGAGAAAACTGAAGTCATTACAGTAGTCATGTCAAACCAGTAACTAAATCATCATACTATCATCTCAAAAACATTGCAAGAATTAGATGTTTTATTTCCAATCAAGACTTGGAGGAACTTGTCCATGCCTTTATCACCAGCAGGGTGGATTATTGTAATGGTCTCCTCATCGGCCTGCCCAAGACGACCATTAGACAGCTGCAGCTCATCCAGAACGGTGCTGCCAGAATTCTGACTAGAACCAGAAAATCTGAGCACATCACTCCAGTCCTCAGGTTCTTACACTGGCTGTCTGTAACATTCAGAATAGATTTTAAAGTACTTTTACCAATTTATAAATCACATTGCATATATGCCTACTGAATATAAACCTAACAGACACTCAGATCATTAGGATCGAGTCAGTTAGAAATACAAAGGGTTCGCACAAAACATGGGGAGTCTGCTTTTAGCCGTGCGGGCGGATTAATAAACAGAGCACACTGATTGGTTTACCAGTGTTGTGTCGAAGTTGGTTCTCCCATCAAGATGTGTTATTCTTATCCCCAGCTCAGGAAAACAGAGAAAGGCTTGTCCGCCAGAGATTGTGCACAGAACTTCTACAAATTATAAACTTGACATTGATACCGATTTTAATGCCTGGAATGTAAGAGACAGTGTTGTTCCTCATTATAACTCGCTTTATTGTCTTGTAAAAACTCTATACACTATGCAATAAATTATTGACTTATGATTCAAGACATCCTTAATTTACCGTTAGTACTTGATGTTTTATCCAATTTATCCAATTATCTGCCATAACATTAACACCAAAAACATGAACACATTTCCATTGATTATCAAATATACTGCAGTAAACAAAGGTAACTTAGGCAAATTAAGGATGTCATGAAACATACTCTAATGCAATCACTAGTTTTATTTATTTATGAATTTATTCATTTTAAGTAGCATAAGAAATCATGGGTTGTGTTTAAAGTGATATAAAAAAAAACAATACAATGCATTTTATGATGAAGAAATTCTCCATATCTATATCGTATCATATTCATTCCAGGGATTAAAAAAAAAACAGTAAGAATGTCAATTTTAGAATGCGTAGAACGTCAGTGGTCCATGACCAACCTCTCACCGGCGATCCATTCTCTGAGCCATTCTCATTTTCACAGGCTCTGTTGCTTGCTGTCAGCAGGTGTCTAAGAGAGATTAACACATTAGCAGCTTCAGTAGACACGCAATACCTGAAATTGAAAATGACTGCATTCTACATGTAATGTACATCATATGCCTAAGAATGTCACCGCTGGTCGAGATCCTGTTCCTCGAGACGCACATTCTTAATGGCCACATCTGTAGTATAATCAGGCTAAATAAGGAGCCAGCATGGGATACTCGCCTGATCTGATCTGTCAGATTACCAACACCCTCTAAGCCAACACAGAAACCCTGACATCACTCCTTCCAGTGCATTCTTGTGGTCATGAATAATGCCTCCCCACACTGCCTACTTGTAGCGCAGCCACATAAAGGGCTTTTGGTAGGGGGAAAGCAAATGATTCGGCTGCTGAATGAATGACAGCCCTTATAGAGGTCCTTTTGGGTTTATTTTACTCCACTCCCGAGGTTGTGGTCTGAGAGGGAACTCTCACGAAAATTCGCAGACGGGTAGCGAGAGGTTGGCCGTGACGTAGCGAGGTCACTTGCGCCACCTTTAAAGCGCTGCTGTGAAGAAGCGAAGGGGGGAGAGAGATGAGGAGAAAACAGCGCTGTGTTACTAAGAGAGAGAGTGGAGACCGTGTTACTGTGGATTTACCGTTTTCTGGACTAATCCTTACCGGACTTTTTCACTATCCTCTTGCTCCGTTGGTGTGCTCCCGGATCGTTATCAATACTGCCGGTGAGACCGACACATCGCTCCCAACACACACACACACACACACACACACACACACACACACACACACTTGCTATAACTCCGGACTTTGGACATTTATCTCATTCACTCGCTCACACTCACACCCCTTCATTATTATTATTTGTATATATTTTGTATATATTGGTTTTTTGGTGCACCTTGTTTGTTGGATTGTTTGTTTATACACTTAATACACTTTTGGGTTGTTCTGAACTGTGGTGTCGCGTCTTTTCTTGTTCCGCTACGCTTGCATAATACCGGAAGTGAGATTCAAGAGCCCGTATTTAGTGTAACAAATTTTAACATCATAGCCGAGTGTTACATACTATGATGGGGATCCTTCCACCTTCTGTTCTTATCTTTCTCAATGTTCCCTCATGGTTGAACTGAAGACCTCATAATTCCCCACAGAATGGTATGTTGCCCACATCATTACCCTGCTTTCTGGAAAGACACAAGGGTCGGGAAGAGCATTATGGGATGATTACATTCCCTGCTGCTTCACATGTAAAAAAATAAATAAAATAAAAATTAAATCACTGACGAAATAAGGATATTTTTTGACCATTAATTCATGGGCTATGAGGCAGACACCCTAATACTCAAGCTACACCAGAGATCCAGACTCTGCCTCCCTCTTGTGGCTAGGGTGAGAACCTACATTTCAGCACATTCTTTAACAGTCTGTCTGACTCATTCAAGGATGAGCTTGCAGCCCGAGAACTCCCATCTGACCGGCAGGCATTCAATAAATTAGTGACCCTCATCAACACCTGGAAATGGTTTCATCAAGAGGATTGTCATCAGCCTTATAGACCACAAAGAATCAGTCTTATGTCACACATGCCTTAGTCGACTCCAGAGGAAGACCAAAATTTCATGTTTTACGCCATGTCTTCCCAAATCAAGATTGCCCGGACATCTTTAAATCAACCGTTCATTGTTCAGGTGCTTGATGGCAGCAAATTTGTCCCAATCACTCATTACCCTTCTCCCATTACTTTGGAATTTTCTTGGATCCCGTTTAGATTATGACAGTCTTGCACAGCTCTATTACAGGCATTTGAAACAGTTGTGATTGTAGAAGTGTGATTAGAATAACTTCAGGCAGCAGAGTCCCGAATCTAGAAGATTGGTCCGTCTGCATAAAACTTTTACATAACTGGCGCTAATTTTAAAACATGTAAAAACTACAACAACCACCATCAAACAAGCATAATACTCACCATGGTCCAGGATTGAGTAAGCTTTATGCAACAGGTTAATTACTGCATCATTCACCTCTATATGGTTCTGAGGCAGAAACTGCACAGGGTCCAGTAACCAGGAAACTGTGGTAAGCTAGAAAAGAGGGCGAGTTGAAATGAGCTTAAGATGGCATCACAGTGTTGTCATGTTTATTGAAGCTATGGAGCAAAGACAGACTGAGGAAGCTGTCACAGTTCCAATTGTTCCACGTGTTTGAAACCCTGAACTGGAGGAGGACAGAGAATACTACATTAAAATTATTAAAGGACATATGTAATTAATTCCCGCTATCCAAACTTCAGTTCAACATTGTATTAGTCAATCACTCCATAAATGTCCTCACCATGTGTTTCACATAATGCATCCCAGTTTGCCCTAAAGCAGACCCTCAAGGACATGTACCTTGAGAAGACTTTTTTTCCTCTCCTTCAGTATGTGTGCGTAGATGGTTATTAAAAGAGCGCATTTGAGAAAAATTCTTTCCACACATGCAGCAGTAATACGGCTTCTCTCCAGTATGAATGCGCTGATGTTGTTGGAAATTCCTCAAATTACTAAAACTCTTCCCACACTCTGAGCAGTTATATGGCTTCTCCCCAGTGTGAATACGTAGATGTTGCAGAAGAGAGGCCCTTTGAGTAAAACTCTTCCCACACTGTGAACAGTGAAATGGTTTGTCTCCAGTGTGAATGCGCTGATGTTGCTTGAGAGAAACCTTTTGATTAAAACTCTTCCCACACAGTGAACAGTGAAACGGTTTGTCTCCTGTGTGAATGCGCTGATGCTGTTGAAAATGACTCCTGTTAATGAAACCCCTTCCACACAGTGAGCACCGAAACAGCTTCTCCCCTGTATGGATGCGTTGATGTGCTTTCAAACTTCTCATGTAAACAAAACTCTTCCCACACTGTGTGCACTGATACGGCTTCTCTCCTCTATGGATGTATTCGTGCGTTTTCAAATTTCTCATGTTAGCAAAAACCTTTCCACACTGTGAGCACTGATGTTGTTTGTCTTGTCTGTGGATGAGCTGGTGTGCTGTGAGGTACCTCTCTTGACTAAAACTCTTTCCACATTGTGGGCACTGATGCGGTTTCTCTCCTGTATGGATGTGTTCGTGTAATTTCAAATCTCTCATCTTAGCAAAAACCTTTCCACACTGTTTGTCTTGTCTGTGGATGAGCTGGTGTGCTGTGAGGTACCTCTCTTGACTAAAACTCTTTCCACACTGTGAGCATTGATACGGCTTCTCTCCTGTATGAGTGTGCTGATGTTGTTTGAGATGATATTTTTTAAGGAATCTCTTTCCACACTGTGAGCACTGATGTGGCTTGTCTTGTCTGTGGATGAGCTGGTGTGCTGTGAGGTACCTTTCTTGACTAAAACTCTTTCCACACTGTGGGCACTGATGCGGTTTTTCTCCTGTATGGATGTATTCGTGTAATTTCAAATCTCTCATGTTAGCAAAAACCATTGAACACTGTGAGCACTGATGTTGTTCGTCTTGTCTGTGGATGAGCTGGTGTACTGTGAGGTACCTCTCTTGACTAAAACTCTTTCCACACTGTGAGCACTGATGCGGCTTCTCTCCTGTATGAGTGTGCTGATGTTGTTTGAGATGATATTTTTTAAGGAATCTCTTTCCACACTGTGAGCACTGATGCGGCTTGTCTTGACTGTGGATGAGCTGGTGTTCTGTGAGGTACCTCTCTTGACTAAAACTCTTTCCACACTGTGAGCACTGATACGGCTTCTCTCCTGTATGAGTGTGCTGATGTTGTTTGAGACGACATTTTTTAAGGAATCTCTTTCCACACTGTGAGCACGGATGTTGTTTGTCTCGTCTGTGGATGAGCTGGTGTGCTGTGAGGTACCTCTCTTGATTAAAACTCTTTCCACACTGTGAGCACTGATGCGGCTTCTCTCCTGTGTGAGTGCGCTGATGTTGTTGGAGACGACATTTATAATTGAAACTCTTTCCACACTGTGAGCACTGATGTTGTTTGTCTCGTCTGTGGATGAGCTGGTGTGCTGTGAGATCCTTCTCTTGACTAAAACTCTTTCCACACTCTAAGCAGTGGTGAAGGTCTGTCTGAGATTCTTCTTGACTAATCATAGTACAAAGAATTCATTACATCTGGTTAAGGAAAGAAATTTGAATTCCGCATCATGAAAAATACAAAACATTGTACAATATTACAATATATTTAATGACTTATTTTATTTTACGTATTTTCATTATTTTCTAGTACTGCAGACACTATTAGCTAAACAGAGCTCTATTTAGAATCCAGTCAGTAACTGTTTAGACTTGAATTTACCTCAGGATCAATGAGTTTATCCTCTCCAAATGCTGTTAATATTTTAACTCGATCAGATTTAAGATTCTTTGTTAAACTGCAGATAGAAACAGCTACATGTAGGCATGGTTTTAGCTTAGATGGATAACTAGGCCGTCCAAGTGGCACAATGTCTTCAGTTCTTCTTCTTCGTTGTCTTTTAGTTAGGTGTTTGACTGCCCCCTACTGGAATGGATGGTGAAAAGATCCATTAGGAAACTATTCACAGTGTGTTTTATTCTGTTCAGTAAACTTAAAATATATATTAAAATCTATAAATCAGTGATTCCTTAGCAATAGGTTCTCTATTTCTCTAAATCTTACCTCCATATGCTCTGATCTAGCACCTAGACAAAGACTACACACCAAACTACACAACCACTCATACTTAAATGGAAACCAAATTTAATCTGGTTTCTGAGAACATCACAGTACAGAGACAGCGCTCATGAAGATAAATTATATTCATTTAAATTCTGATTCAGGCAAAATATCAGTGTTGATACTGCTAGATCTTAGCACTGTGTTTGACACTGTCGATCATAACATACTAATAGAAAGACTGGAAAACTGGGTCGGGCTTAAGTAGAGCATAAGTCTATGTGGACATCCATGTCATGTGGAGTCCCACCAGGATCAATTCATGCACCGCTCCTGTTTAACCTGTATATGCCACTAAGTCAGATAATGAGAAAGAACCAAATTGTCTATCACAGCTATGCTGGAGATACCCAGATTTACCTAGTCTTATCTCCAAATGATTATAGTACCTTACACTCCCACTGCCAATGTATTGATGAAATTTTCTTCAGTTAAACAAGGTGAAAACTGAAGTAATTGCAGTAGTCATATCAAAGCAGTAACTAAATCATCATTCTATCGTCTCAAAAATATTGCAAGAGTTAGATGTTTTGTTTCCAATCAAGACTTGAAGAAACTTGTCCATGCTTTTATCACCAGCAGGGTGGATTATCCCAAAATTCTGACTAAAACCAGAAAATTTGATCACATCACACCAGTTCTCAGGTCCTTACACTGGCTTCCTGTATCATTAAGGATTAATTTTAAAGTATTTCCAGCTGAGATCAGATGTGCTAAAACAATAGTCACATTTAAATCTAGACTTAATACTCATCTGTTTAGCTGTGCTACGTCCGAACTGACAGCACTATTTTATGTTTATCGAATATTTTTAACTGTTTTATTTTGATTTCAAATCAAAATTCCTTTTTCCCCTTCAAATTTAATTCCTTTTAAAAGTTCCATTGCAACTGTGAAAGCACTTTGCATTACCATTGTGTATAAAATATGCTATACAAGTAAACTTGCCTTGCTTTGCCATTAAAATCTTTAAATTATATTTTAAACAGACTATTTACAAAAATGGGGTTTTGTTGGATTATCCTCATCTTTGATCATTAAAGTTTCATAGTAGAAGAAGCGAGTTGCTCGGTCTGTCCGTTGTGCTTCAGTAAGCTTTTCTGGCACCAGGAGAGACTCAGTCAAACACACACACATACGTTGTCTATCAGAAAGGTCTCTGTCTATTAACAGCAAAAGATGGGGTTTTTATATGTTTGACCAAACGCCTGTGCCATCGACATATATTACTACAAAGTAAATGAACCATTGTAAATGTCCTAGTGAGGGAGGATTCACACTTTTAAGAACAGATGCAAGAGGAGACAGGAAGATAGCAGCAGGAAAGATTTTACACAAGTTTAATAAGTTTCAAGTTAATTGTCATATGCACGTGTAACCCACTCTCTATGAGCACACCTCTCTGTCTAGGTTCGGAAGGAGCTGAGTGTTTAGTGCAACAGAAATACCCCACACAATTAGTAAATTGTACAGTTAGAATCTTAATTGGCTTAGAATACACAATATAATTACAGTACAAATATGAAACAAAAATGGGCCCTTTAAACAAAATAAAAGACTAAACACTCAGTTTCTGTCCCTCCCGATGGAGTGTTCCTCAGTTCCTTTTCAATAATGGTGTATGTAGGTATATACATGCCACTCCAGGTGATTGGCACCCTCCTACCCCAATAATTTCTCACTCAGCTGCTGCGTAGCTGCTGAATTTCCTAAAGATCAGCTGGTGGCTCGCCATCTCTGGTTCTGTAGATCCTCGCGGCAGACGTCGACGTTGTTCTCACTCTCAAAAGACCTGACCTGCATTTACAACAGGACCATAACATGTTTCTGTTCTTTATAAATTTTCTTGACTCGTAATTAAAGTCTTCTTATTGTTGTACAACACAGTATAAAGCACAGTATCTCAAAGTACAAATTTAATGTGGAAGTACTCACTCCATTAATATATCACTCCTTAAATCAATTGTTCATAATTTACCAGCTGCAGTGCTTACACTGTAGGATTGAACAAGCACTCAGTAACACTCATCTGGTTTAACATACTTCAAACAGCAATATTCACATACCTACGTTCATAGGTAATGCAACGTATTGTAACATAACATGGTAACTACAGCTCAACAGCACGCATGACTGAATCCACTAGCAGTGCTAAGCACAGGTCTGATTCACAGCCGCACCGCCACGCAGGAAAACAGCACTCCGCACGCTCGACACCGTCTGTGTGGAGCTTTCTCGCCTTCTTTTAATATTTCCCTCTTTCACTTAACTCCGAACAAGTTTATAACTGTTTAGCACGGTTAAAGTGCGACGCGAAACAACACACCTTTTTTCTGCTTGTTCTCTCCTACAGCTGCACTATTCTTCTTCTTCTTCTTCTTTGGTCTTTTCCGGCAGTTGGCATCCATCATGTTGCATTACTGCCACCTTCTGGTCATGATCTCTTTTTCTTTTCTAACGGTTGGCATCCAGCTTTATTGTGCATTACTGCCCCTCTATTCCGGAGTGTGGGTCGGAGAGTAGGTTAAAAAAAATATATATATATATATATATATTTATATATATCCTTCCCCCACTTTCTATCATCTTGGTCTTCTTTCTTCCATTTATTCCCCACTCTTTCCTTTAAATCCTATTCATTACCCCTGTTTCTCGTAGATAAGCTATCACTATCCTGTTTTTCCTCCCATTCTCTGCCCCTAGCACCTCCTCGAGAGTGAACTGCACCCCTATTTCCCTCAGTCTATCCCTCATGACCTCCCTCTGTGCCTCATAACTCCTGCACCTCATGATCACATGTTCTACTGACTCCTCTTCCTGACATCTGTCACACAGTCCCGTCTGGTGTTTCCCTATCATTTTGAGTGTTTTATTTAATAAGTTATGCCCCAGCCTTGATCTTGTCATCACTACCTCTTCCCTCCTTTTCCCCACTCCCGCTCTTTCCTTGTTCACTTTTCCTTGTATCTTATACAAGTGTCTTCCTTTCCTATCTCTGTCCCATCTATCCTGCCACTTTTGGATAATTTTCTCCCATATGATGCTTTTCACCTCTGTTTTACTCATTTTAACGTTAACCTCAACATTATCTCTTGTGAGTGTTCCCTTGGCTAATTTATCTACTATCTCATTTTTTCCCTTAATTCCTATATGTCCTGGTACCCACATGAAGATGACCTTAATGCCTTTATTTAGTGTCCTTGTGTACACTTGAAGTACCTCATACAAAATATCTTGTCTTGCCTTTGAATAAAATGATCTTACACTTGCTAGTACTGACAGTGAGTCAGTGCATATCAGAACCTTTCCTTCCTCACTTTCCTCTACCCATCGTATGGCGTACAGTATTGCCATGATCTCTGTCATATAAACTCCTATTCTATCAGATGTCCTTTTTCCCCCTTCCACTTGTTTTTCCGGAATTGCCACCCCAAATCCTGTTTTCCCTGTTTGTGGATCTTTGGATCCATCTGTATAAATTACTACATATTCTTTATACTTTTGACTTACATGCATTTTGAATAATATCTTTAAGTTTTCTTCATTGTTCATTTTCCTTTTTTCCGCCACTAAATACCAATCTACTTCAGGCCATTCCATCTTCCATGGAGCCACTTCTGGTATAACTGTCGTTTCTGTCACTTGTAGCTCAGAGATTTCTAATTCTTTTGCTATTCTATTTCCTATTCTACCAAAGTTCTCTCCGTGATTTCTCCCATTTCCCCAGCATTCTTCCAAAACCTTTTTTGTAATATGTGTTTCTTTATGACCTTTTAACCCTACCCAGTAGTTTGCCATTAGCTGCATCCTCCTTAATTCTAATGGCATTTCCCCGACTTCCACTTGCACTGCCGCTACTGGTGAGGTTCTAATAGCACCACAGCACACTCTCAAGGCTTGTGACTGTATCACATCCAGTCTTTTTAATGACGACTTGGCTGCTGATTCTATCACTATACTTCCATAGTCTAGTACGGATCTCATCATTGTCACATATATTCTTCTCAAAGAAGACTTACTAGCTCCGCATTCTCTTCCTGCCAAACATCTCATCACATTTATTACTTTTTTGCATTTGTCCTCCATTTTCTTTATATGTTCTGCAAAATTCAATCTTGCATCAAATGTTATTCCAAGATATTTATAGGTCTCTACTCTCTCCAATTCTTTCCCATACATTTTTAGTTTAGCCCCCCCCCCCCTTTCTACTTCTCTTTCTTGTGAATATTACAGTTTGGGTCTTTTCAATGGAGAATCTAAATCCCCACTCATATCCCCATTCCACTACCTTATCTATTGCTTCTTGCATTCTCCTTTTTATGTACTCTATGTTTCTGCCTCTTTTCCATAATGCTCCATCATCTGCAATTAAAGACCTGCTAATATCACCTGGAATTGTTGTGAAAATGTCATTTATCATAATAATGAAGAGTATTGGGCCTATCACACTTCCTTGTGGTGTTCCATTTCCAATTGTGTATTGGTTTGACATTTCTGCTCCTATCCTTACTTGAATTCTCCTTTCATACAAAAAATATTTTATCCAATTAAACATTCTCCCGCCAATTCTTCTAAGACCCTGTATGGTATTCCTTTCTTAAAAAATGTGGCACACCCTCCTCCTACCCCATCCGTTCTATCCCTCCTTTTTATTGTATACCCATGAATAACAAAGTTGAGGTTTGATTTCAGCCATGTTTCCTGAATACATACTATATCTGGTCTTTTGTCCAATTCCCTGATGAAGTGCTTAAATTCCTGACCATTTGCTATTAGGCTTCTAGCATTCCATTGTAAAAGTATTACCATTAGAATCAACCAATGCATGCTGTATCTTGACTTGACTGATTGGTAAGGTTTTCCCTTACTTCTTCCCATGTCAGTCCTTTCAGATTAATTGCAGCTTTAACCACCAGTTGGATTTTGTCATTCTTTGATTTGACCTCTGCTGTGCTGTTTATCACCCCTGCTATAAATGTAACTAGATCTCTTTTATCCACATACACTCTCTCATTTGTTATTTGAGGTTGCCTTTGTGCTCCCACCTCCCTTTTCTCACTTCTTCCTACTTCACTTCCCTTTGTCATTTTTGCTGCCTCAGCATATGTTATTCTTTTTTCCACTCTAGTTTTTTGGATCTCTATCTCCCTCTTCATAACTTCACATCCACCATAAGCCACATTGTGAGGGCCTCCACAGTTACAGCATTTTAGCTCCACCCCTGTCCCACACTTTCCAAACTCATGATCTCCTCCACATCTAGCGCATCTTCTCTGCCTTTTACATGTTTTTGCAGTATGTCCAAACCTCTGGCAATTATAGCATCTCATTGGTTTTGGGACAAACACCCTCACTGTGTAGCTCATATATCCTAGGAACACTTTCTGAGGAACGTTCTCTCCTTCAAATTCTATCACCACAGATTCACTATCCTTTTATTTATGCTCAACCGCCTTTCCTTCCGGGTCCAAAACATCGAGTCCCCTGCCGATTTCTCCAAGTTGTGCCCAAGTTCGCTGTCTCCATTCGACTTCTCGTCTACTGTCCTGCTCAAGTTTTCCTCCACTCACTCACTCCGTCCGACACCCGTTCGCTGCACTCTAAACTTCCGGTAATTATTGATTAAAATTAATCTAACTGCAAAAAAAAAAAAAACTAATTGTAACAAATTGAATTAAAAAATAAATAAATACAAAAGAATAGGTATATTTAAAACATTTTATATATATATAAATATTTTACATTTTATATATATAATATTATTCTATGTTTATATATATATATATATATATATATATATATATATATATATAAACATAGAATTAAGGTAGAATATGAAAAATATGCAAAAGTAAAGTATGAAAAACACTGTAAAAACAGACGTAGTGTGAAAATTACCCAAGTGTTTTATAAATATATATATATATATATATATATATATAGTATACAGTATACAGTACAGACCAAAAGTTTGGACACACATTCTCATTCAAAGAGGTTGAATTTGTATTATGGCGCAAAAAAAAAGCAGCTAAGTAAAGAAAAACGAGTGTCCCCAAAACGAGTGTCAGATCAGAGACCAGGTCACAAAAACCATCAAGCGCTACAAAGAAACTGGCTCACATGCGGACCGCCCCAGGAAAGGAAGACCAACAGTCACCTCTGCTGCGGAGTCACCAGCCTCAGAAATCGCAGGTTAACAGCAGCTCAGATCAGAGAGCAGGTCAATGCCACACAGAGTTCTAGCAGCAGACACATCTCTAGAACAACTGTTAAGAGGAGACTATGTGAATCAGGCCTTCATGCTAGAATATCTGCTAGGAAACCACTGCTAAGGACAGACAACAAGCAGAAGAGACGCGTTTGGGCTAAAGAACACAATAAAGAACACAATAAAGAAAACTCTTTGGATGAGAAGGTGTGTCCAAACTTTTGGTCTGTACTGTATATATAAATCTAGTGCAAAGTCTGTGATGAATGTCCAATATCTGTGTCAGGAGTTGGAAACAGTTGAAAAGACCATGTTTGCACACTCCTGTCAGCTGTTTAGGAGTCTGATGGCAGTGGAAAAGAATGAATCCTTTAGCTGGGATGTCCTGCATCTCATACTTCTGTACCTCCGGCCTGAGGGAAGTAGTGAGAACAGTCTGGATTGGGATGGGTGGGGTCCTTTAGGATGGAGGCAGTTCTCCTGCGGACTCTACGATGGTAAATGCTCCGCAGGGACAGCAGCGAAGTCCTTGTAATCTTTTCAGCAGTCTTCACCACTCTCTGCGTTTGCGGTCCATCGCAGTAGTACTGACGTACTACACGGTTATGCAGTTTGTCAAGATGTTTTCGATTGTATAGCTGTTCAAGTTTGTGAGGACCTTAAGAGACATTCCTAACTTCCTCAGCCTCCAAAGGAAGTACAACCGCTGCTGAGCCCTCTTAACCAGCTTTGTGGTGTTTAGTGTCCAAGTAAGGTCGTCACTGATGTGGACGCCTAGATATTTGAAGCGGCGCACCCTCTCCACTTCGAGATCCCGGATGAACAGTGGTCGTTCTATGAGGTCGTTCTATGAGATCAGATCTATGAGGAAGAGAGAAGAGAGCAAGAGAGTAGAAATAACTCCTTTATATATAAAATAATTCTAACAATCATTTACTGATTGCTTGACAAGAAACACACTTACGTCAGAATGCTGTACATAGACTTCAGTTCAGCATTCAATACAATCATCCCCCAACACCTGATCGGGAAGCTGAGCTTGTTGGGCCTGAACACCTCCCTCTGTAACTGGATCCTGGACTTTCTGACCGAAAGACGTCAAGCAGTGCAGATCGGGAGCTACACCTCCAGCACCACCACACTGAGTACTGGGGCCCCCCAGGGCTGCGTGCTCAGTCCCCTGCTGTTCACACTGTTGACTCATGATTGTGTAGCGACACACAGCTCCAATCATATCATCAAGTTCGCTGATAACACGACCGTGGTGGGTCTCATCAGCAAGAACGACGAGTCAGCGTACAGAGAGGAAGTGCAGAGGCTAACGGACTGGTGTAAAGACAACAACCTGGCTCTGAACGTCGAAAAGACAAAAGAGATGGTTGTTGACTTCAGGAGGACTCGGAGCGATCACTCTCCGCTCAGCATCGACGGCTCTTCTGTGGAGATCGTCAAGAGCACGAAATTCCTGGGCGTCCACCTGGAGGAGAATTGTACCATGTCAGACCGCAAGACCTTACAGCGGATAGTGAGGACAGCTGAGAAGATCATCGGGGTCTCTCTCCCTTCTATCGAGGACATTTACACCACACGCTGCATCCGCAAAGCCACCAGCATTGTGGCTGACCAGACACACCCATCACACACACTCTTCACCCTCCTGCTATCTGTAAAAAGGTACCGAAGCATTCGGGAACTTACATCCATACTGAGAAACAGTTTTTACCCGCAAGCCATCCGTCTCCTCAACACAAAGAGACTGGACTGATAAACACACACACACACACACACACACACAAATCACTCAGACGAACTAATTGACATCTGGACTGAACTGATAAACACACATGCACAATCACACTGATATACATCCATCTCAATCTGTTCATACCTACCTACCTGTGCTGCTCTTCGCAATTTTTGCACAATATTTATTTCACTGCTATTTGCACACGATATTTTTGACAAGATGTAAACTGTTTACTGCTGCTCCTCCCACTACCTCAACTCATACTTCATCAAAAAAAAAAAAAAAAAAGTACTGTTGTGTTACTTTGTTGTGTCTGTCATGTACCTCTTTGTTAGCACATTTGCACGTGCACGTGAAATTTGATAGTTTTTTTAGGTTAACTTAAAATTGTAAAATTTGTGTTGTAAATTTATGTTGTTGCATGTATGTAGCACCTTGGTCCTGGAGGAACGTTGTTTCGTTTCACTGTGTACTACCTGTATATGGTTGGAATGACAATAAAAGCCTACTTACTTGACTTGACTTGAGGCATTGTTTAAATAAACAGACACCTGGTCAAGCGTTCGATTTCTGCCTTAGATCTGTGACCCTGAAGTTTGTATCTTCTCTCACCATGCCCATCACTCCGGGATAGGCTACATCTGGACTCATTAGATCACATGACTTTTTTCCACTTCTCCAAAGTCCAGTCTTTTCGCTCCCTAGCAAACTGAAGCCTTTTTTCTAATGAGTCTCACTAACAACTGGTTTTCTTATGGGCACACAGCTGTTTAGTCCCAATCTTGTGAGTTCTCATCACATTGTGTGTGTGTATGTGTGTGGGTCTGTGTGTATGGAAATGTTCTTACTGTTACTATTATACATAGCTATGGTTTTTACTGTTGATTTTTTACCATGAAGTTTCACCAAGCGTTTAAGTGATCTCCATTCATGATTGATGTCTGTAAGTCAGTTCCAATAATTTAAAATCTCCTGAATTGTTTGTTGCTTGCTGTATCCAAATAATTTGACCTCTCTTTCTAGCAAACATTCTGGTCAACCTATGCTGCTCTCTTTGCGCCATACCCCGCGTAGGCGCCGAGAAAAATGGGGAGACTTATCGTTAAGATTCAAGGCTCACACTCATTACTAGTTCCTTACTATCATGCACCCCATCTATCATTTGGTTCCACCTGTAGTGCCGTTACATTTGTGTCAGTGCCTGGTCTCCTGTTTCCACATCTCCACAGAGGAGTAGAGAACCATCACAACCTTTGTCCACTGAAACACGCATTAGATCCGAGGACGACTCATGATGGCTTTGGTTAATCCCAAACAAAACTTTCATTCCTAAATATTTTTTTCACTTCAAATGGGTTGAACTGTCTCATGACTGAAACCTGGTTGAGTGGCAGTGTGTTGAGCTCTTTATCCAAAGTTGTTCCTGTGGACTGTAAGTTCTTCAACTCTCCCCAGCTGATGGGTCATGGCGGTGGCTTAATCTCAATATTCCGTAACAGTTTTCATTGCCGCCAAATATCTACTGAACTTTATTCCGGTTCTGAACTCTAGTTCTTTCATATGGCCTAGAACCATCCCACACTATGTATTATGATTTAGCATCCATCAAACTTCAACAAAGAATTACTTTTCTGATCTATTAGCTGTGTTTCTGCTGAGGTTTGACCATATTTTAATTACTGGAGACTTTAATATTCATGTACAGTGGGGCAAAAAAGAATTTAGTCAGCCACCAATTGTGCAAGTTCTCCCACTTAAAAAGATATGAGAGGCCTGTAATTTTCATCATAGGTATTTGGTCAATAACAAAATTTCATCTCAATACTTTGTTATATACCCTTTCTTGGCAATGACAGAGGTCAAACATTTTCTTTAAGTCTTTGGGATCGTTGTCATGCTGAAAGACCCAGCCACATTTAATCTTCAATGCCCTTGCTGATGGAAAGAGGTTTTTACTCAAAATCTCACGATACATGGCCCCATTCATTATTTCTTTTATATGGATGATTCGTACAGGTCCCTTTGCAGAAAAACAGCCCCAAAGCATGATGCTTCCACCCCCTTGCTTCTCAGTATGGTGCTTCCACCCCCATGCTTCACAGTATGGTGTTCTTTGAATGCAAAAGTTCTATTTTGGTTTCGTCTTACCGATCCTTTTCTTGATCATCCAAATGCTCTTTAGCAAAGTTCAGATGGACCTGGACATGTACTGGCTTAAGCAGGGAGACACATCTGGAACTGCAGGATTTGAGTCCCTGGCTGCGCAGTATGTTACTGATGGTAGCCTTTGTTACTTTGGTCATAGCTCTCTGCAGGTCATTCACTAGGTCCCCCCCGTGTGGTTCTGGGATTTTTGCTCGCAGTTCTTGTGATCATTTTGACCCCACGGGGTGAGATTGCACTGATTTCTAAATCAACTACGCAGATTACTGAACTGTGCGAGCGGATTAATAACAGAGCACACTGATTGGTTTACTGGTGTTGTGTTGAAGTTGGTTCTCCCATCAAGATGTGTTATTCTTATACACAGTTCAGTAAAACTGATGTATTCAAAGAAAGGCTTGTCTGCGTGAGGTTCTGCACGGGCCAGAGAGCTTCTACAGATTATAAACTTCACATTGATACTGTTTTTAATGCCTGAAAGAGATATCGATTTTCCTCATCATAACACGTGTTGTATTGTTTTATAAAAACACTACAATATACTATACACTATGCAATAAATTATTGCATTATGATTCAAGACATCCTTAATTTACCTTTAGTACTTGAAGTTTTATCTAATTAGATGTTCAAAAATACTTTGACAACATCTATAGCTATATCACAATAATTCCAGGGATTAAAAAACGGTAAGAATGTCAATTTTAGAACACGTAGAACATCAGTGTTTTTACCAGATGATCCCTAGAAAACTGTCAAAAGAGAGGGAACCGAATATTTTTCTGATTTGATTGAAAACAAACACCACAGTGCAAAAGGTCTGTTTAACACATAAAATACTGTTATTACCCCCCAAAACATTGTTTGCCATGATATTACTGCAAATAAATGTGAGAATTTTCTAACATTCTTTATAAATAAAATCAATGACAGAGTATTTATTCCACCTCCTGCTTATGACTCATCTGTTTCTCCAGTGTGGTTAACTGTTCTAAATCAGTTTAACCCTGTTTTTCTCTCTCATTTGTATGATATAAACAATCATCTGAAAAAAAAAACTTTTTGACTAATTAAAGAGACCTTTAATACAATTGCTCCTACCATTTTAACAGTAATTAATCATAGTCTTGAAACTGGAATTGTTCCAATGCTGTTGTTCAGCCTCCACTGCAAAAGCCCAAGATTGACCCCACAGATCTGACAAATTTCAGCCTCCCCTTACCTGTGGGGCCACAGGGTTCCATTTAATAACAAAATGTTATCGGCATCATAGCGTTACATTAATGGCCGTTAAGGAACTTTGTTACTCCATTGAATCAGTTTTGGTTGAGCTGTTGATTTAAATCAACTTTCTTTTCTGGGTTGCCACAATATCATTTCATTTACAAAAACAGATTGGAAAAGCTGACTCCACTTTGTTCATCTCAATATTTACAATGACTAACATATTTGCATTGAATTTAATCATGTAGCACTTTAATATTCATAGCAAAACTAAAGATACTACTACTAATAATAATAATAATAACAGAACACTACAACTACTACAAATAATGATCATTATTATTATGATGAATGAAGAAATCGCAGTCAAAGAATCATTATTGATACAAAAAAGGGGAGAAGTTGTTGAAGAACGAATCCATATCAGTATTTACAGTTTGAGATTGACACGTTCATGAGCTCTGTTGCTTGCTGTCAATAGGTGTCTAAGAGAAATTAACACATTAGCAGCTTCAGTAGACACGCAATACCTGAAATTGGAAAACGACTGCATCCTACATGTAATGTACATCATTTGCCTGAGAATGTCACAGCTGGCCGAGGTCCCGTTTCTCGAGACGTGCACTCTTAATGGCCACATCTGTACATCCAAATGAGGAGGCAGCAGGGGGTACTCTCCTGAGGGGGGCATGAGATATGGCAGATTACCAACACCATCCAAACCATCAGAGAGACCCTGACATCACACCGTCCAGTGCATTCTTTTGGTTATGAGCCATACCTCCCCACACTGCCTACTAAGATGGGGATCCTTCCAACTTCTGTTCTTCTCTTTCTCAATGTGCACTCTTTCTTGAACTGAAGACCTCATCATTCCCCAGAGAATGGTCCACATCATTACCCTCCTTTCTCGGAAGGCACAGGGGTCGGGCAGACCATTATGGAATGATCACATTTCCTGCTGCTTCACATGTAAAAAAAATTAATAAAATGAATAAATAACTGACGAAATAAGGAAGTCTTTTGACCGTTAATTCATGGGCTATCAGGCAGACACCCTAATACTCAAGCTACACCGGAGATCCCACTCCATATCTGATTATGCCTTTCCAACTCTGACTCCCTCTTGTGGTTGGGGTGAGCACCCACATTTCAGCACATTCCTTAACAGTCTGTCTGACTCAATCAAGGATTAGCTTGCAGCCCGAGAGCTCCCATCTGACCTGTAGGCATTCAATAAATTAGTGACCGTCATCAACACCTGGAAATGGATTCAACAAGAAGATTGTCAGCTTTATAGAGACCATAGTCTTATGTCACGCATGCCTCAGTGGACTTGAAGACCACAATGAAGACCAAAACTTCTTCCTCCTTTCCTGTCTTCCCAATTCAAGATTTCCACACATCTTTAAATCAACCATTCAGGTGCTTGATGGCAGCAAATTTGTCCCGATCACTATCGATTACCCTGCTCCCATTACTTTGGAATCTTATTGGATCCCGTTTAGATTATGACTCTATTACAGGCATTTGAAACAGTTGTGATTGGAGCAATGTGATTAGGATAACTTCAGCAGCAGAGTGCCGCATCTATGAGATTGGTCTGTGTGCATGAAGCTGTAACACCACTGGCGCTAATTTTAAAACATGTCAAAACTACAACCACCACCATCAAAACAAACATAATCCTCACCATTGTCCAGGTTTGAGGTAGCTTTATGCAACAGTTTAATTACTGCATCATCCACCTCTGGTTCTTTTGCACCACCTATGGTTATGGTGCATAAACTGCTAAAGGTCCAGTAACCAGAGAACTTTGATAAGCTAGGAAAGAGGGGCAAGTGGGAATGAGCTTAAGATGGCATCACAGTGTGTATTGCTATTTTTATTGGAGCTCCAGAGCAAGGACAGACTGAGGAAGCTGCCACAGCTCCAATTCTTCCAGGTGTTTAAAACCCTGAACTGGAGAGCATACTACATTAAAATTATTAAAGAACATATGTAATTAATTCACGCTATGCAAACCTCAGTCCAACATTGTATTAGTCAGTCAATCACTCCATCAATCTCCTCACCATGTGTTTCACATAGTGCATCCCAGTTTGTGACCCTAAAGCATCCCTTCAAGGACATGTACCTTGAGAATACTTTTTTCCTCTTCTTCAGTATGCGTGCATAAATGTTTATTAAAAGAGGTGATTCGAGAAAAATTCTTTCCACACATGGAGCAGTAATACGGCTTCTCTCCAGTGTGAATGCGCTGGTGTAGTTGTAAATATCTCAGATTACTAAAACTCTTCCCACACTCTGAGCAGCAATATGGCTTCACCCCAGTGTGAATAGGCCGATGATGCCGAAGAGTGCTGCTTTGAGTAAAACTCTTCCCACACTGTGAACATTGAAATGGTTTGTCTCCAGTGTGAATGCGCTGATGTTGCTTGAGAGAATCTTTTCGATTAAAACTCTTCCCACACTGTGAACAATGAAACGGTTTGTCTCCTGTGTGAATGCGCTGATGTTGCTGGAAAGAATGCTTTTGATTAAAACTCTTCCCACACTGTGAGCACTGATACGGCTTCACTCCTGTATGGATGTACTCGTGTGTTTTGAAACCTCTCATGTTAGCAAAACTCTTTCCACACTGTGAGCACTGATACGGCTTCTCTCCTGTGTGAACGCGCTGATGTCTCTGGAGAAGACATTTATAAGCGAAACTTTTTCCACACTGTGAGCACTGATGCGGCTTCTCTCCTGTATGAGTGCGCTGATGTTGTTGGAGATGACGTTCATGAATGAAACTCTTTCCACACTGTGAGCACTGAAGTTGTTTGCCTTGTGTGTGCATGAGCTGGTGTACTGTGAGGTACCTCTGTTCACTAAAACTCTTTCCACACTGTGAGCACTGATACGGCCTCTCTCCTGTATGAACGCGCTGATGTTTTTGGAGACGGCATCTATGCATGAAACTCTTTCCACACTTTGAGCACTGATGCGGCTTCTCTCCTGTATGAGTGCGCTGATGTTTTTGGAGACAAAGTTTAAGAATGAACGTCTTTCCACAGTGTGAGCACTGATGCGGCTTCTCTCCTGTATGAGTGCGCTGATGTTTTTGGAGACAAAGTTTATAAATGAAACTTTTTTCACACTTTGAGCACTGATGCGGCTTCTCTCCTATATGAGTGCGCTGATGTTTTTTGAGACGATGTTTATTAATGAAACTCTTTCCACACTGTGAGCACTGATGTGGTTTGTCTTGTCTGTGGATGAGCTGGTGTGCTGTGAGATCCTTCTCTTGACTAAAACTCTTTCCACACTCTAAGCAGTGGTGAAGGTCTGTCTGAGATTCTTCTTGACTAGTCATAGTACAAATAATATGTCTTTTGTTCTTCTTTATCTCTGGTTAAGGAAAGAAAACTGAATTCAGCATCATGAAAAATACTAAATTTAATTCAATTTTACTTCTATAGTGCTTTTAACAATTGACATTGTCGCAAAACAGCTTTACACAATCAAAAGAATTAAGTTTGTATGTAATATATATACACACAGAAAGAGAGAGCTGGGCGATTTAATCGTGATTAATTCGAATTCATGGTGTGTGTCGATTTTTAAAAAAGAAAATCGATTTTACGGTTTGAATTTGGTGCGGCACCGCGAGTTTCTGTAGTTCGGCCACGCCCCCTCTGTGACTCACACGTGGGAAATACGAGATACAACATGGCAGCGCGCGCTGATGAAACCAAAGAGCTCGTTTCCAAACAGAGGCGCGGTTTCTTCAATCGTGTGGAAATTACTCGGGTTCGCAACTTTACACATTGAACAAGCCAAAGCCCGGTGTAAAATCTGTCTGAAGGTTGTTCCAGCTAAAACAAGCTAATTTACTCGAGCACCTCAAACAGAGACACACTGCTGACTCGGCGTCGTGTTTGGCGCTGCGAGATAATCAAGACAAGCGGCAGCGCGAAAACACCGGCTAAAAGCCAGGAGAAAACACGGAGCACATTTCCACACTGTGTCCCATATGATAAGAGCCTCGATGGAAAGATATTACTGATGTTGTGTCGTGTTACAGCGCTAAAGACATTATGCCCAGATACACAGTTAAAAAAACATGTAAAATGCTGTCAGGCTCCTGTTTGATTTTATTCAGCATGTAAGTGGCATGTGGTTTGGAAAATTGTTTAAGTGATTTAATATATATACTTTTAATCCAAATAAGCAGTTCATGTTTGGTTATATCGTTTTGCGTAAATAAATAATAACCTATACTGACTTTTTTATTCCGTTTTATTTATTTTAAGCAACAAAAAAAAATCGTTTGAAAATCGAATTTGGTCTTTAAAAAAAAATCGAAATTCAATTTATAGGGCATATCGCCCAGCTCTAGTTCAATGTATTATTATTCTTTTCTAGTACTGCAGACACTATTAGATGAACAGAGCTCTATTTAAGATCCAGTCAGTAACTGTTTAGACTTTAACTTACCTCAGGATCAGTGAGTTTATCCTCTCCAAATGCTGTTATTACTTTAACTCGATCAGATTTAAGAGTCTCTGTAAAACTGCAGGTAAGCATGGTTTTAGCGTAGCTGCATAACTAGGCAGTCCAGGCGGCACAATGGCTTCAGTTCTTCTTCTTTGTCTTTTAGTTTGGTGTTTGCCTGCCCCCTACTGGACTGGAGGGTGAACAGCGCTAATAAGAAACTATTCACAGTGTGTTTTATTCTGTTCAGTAAACCTAAAATGTAGTTTAAAATTCAATTCAAGTTTATTTCTATAGCGCTTTTAACAATGGTCATTGTCTCAAAGCAGCTTCACAGAAATGAAAAGAAAATTTATGGATGTGTATATATGTGTAAGACAAATGTGTCTAGATAATGAGATGAACAAGCCAAGGGTGACGGCGACAGTGGCAAGGAAAAACTCCCTGAGATGGCAACAGGAAGAAACCTTGAGAGGAACCAGACTCAACAGGGAACCCATCCTCATCTGGGTGATAACAGATAACAGAAATTGTAGAACATCATGTGTGTTATGCAGCTGAAAGTTCGATATAACAGAAGTTATTTAAATTAACACAAAGTCCAGTTCAGCTCAGGGATGAGTCAGCAGGTGCAGAGGGCAGATGGGAGTCTGGATCACTGGGAGCTCAGGAGCAGCATGTGTAGCTCCAAACCAACATGAAGAAGAATTCAGCTGGAGCAGGTCCTTCTCTGGATGCCTCAGGAACCTCGCAGGGTTGGCACAATCTCCAGATGCCTCGGGATGGGTGGAAAAATAAAGAGCAGGTGAAAAGAATTAGCATGGTTGCCATTCACGATAGATGTACTGGAGTATGAGGTAAAGAAATAAATTATGTGTATGACAGATTAAAGAGATGCGTCTTGAGTCTACTTTTAAATTGGGAAACTGTGTCTGAGCCCCGAACACTGTCAGGAAGGCTATTCCAAAGCTTTGGAGCTAAATATGAAAATGCCCTACCTCCTTTTGTAGATTTTGATATTCTGGGAACTACCAGAAGTCCGGAGTTTTCTGATCTTAAGGAGCGTGGTGGATTGTAAAGTATCAGAAGACTGGTTAGGTATGTGGGAGCTAGACCGTTTAGAGCCTTGTACGTAAGTAATGCTATTTTGTAATGAATTCTAAACTGAACAGGTAGCCCTTTCAAGTTGGCAGTTAATAAGCCTCTTCTTAAAAAATCTAATTTAGACCCAAATGATATAATAAATTACAGACCAATTTCAAACCTTCCATTTATATCAAAGATATTAGAAAAGATAGTATCAGTCCAAATATGCACATTCTTGCAGGAAAACGATATCCTCGAGGAATTTCAGTCAGGTTTCAGGCCCCATCATAGTACAGAAACTGCACTAGTTAAAATTGCAAATTACTTGTTTTTAGCTTCGGACCAAGGCTGCATCTCAATTCTTGTCTTACTTGATCTTAGTGCTGCATTCGACACTATAGATCATGATATTCTCATAGATCGCTTACAAAATCACATTGGTATTCAGGGACAGGCGTTAAAATGGTTTAGATCCTACCTGTCTGATCGATTCCATTTTGTAGATCTGAATGGAGAACAGTCTGGTGTAATGCCAGTGAAATATGGGGTGCCACAAGGGTCAGTTTTAGGACCTCTGCTGTTCTCAATATACATGCTTCCCTTGGGTAACATCGTTAGAAGACATGGGATTAGTTTCCATTGTTATGCTGATGATACTCAGTTATACATTTCCACAAAACCAGACGAAATACCCAAATTGTCTAGACTAACTGAGTGTATTCAAGATATAAAAGATTGGATGACTGATAATTTTCTTTTACTAAATTCAGATAAGACAGAGATATTACTTATTGGCCCAAAAACCAGTTCACACCAGCTCTCACAATTCAGCCTGCGTTTAGAAGGATGTACTGTTACCACCAGCTCGACATTGTCTTAATGGCTGACAGTGAAAGACCTGGGTGTAATATTAGACAGTAACTTATCCTTTGAAAATCATATCTCCAACATCACAAAAACAGCCTTTTTCCACCTTAGAAATATTGCCAAGCTTAGGAACATTTTATCTGTATTTGATGCAGAAAAGCTGGTTCATGCATTCATGACCTCCAGACTGGACTACTGTAATGCATTACTGGGTGGCTGTCCTGCATCCTCAATTAACAAGCTACAGTTAGTCCAAAATGCAGCCGCCAGGATTCTCACTAGATCCAGAAAATATGATCATATAACCCCAATATTATCATCCCTGCACTGGCTATAGAGCCGATCATGGAGTAGGACGTGTTTTGTCGGGCTCTCGCTGAATAATAACACTTTATGTTAAAATCCTTTTTTTAAATTTCTAGTTTATTTCACTAACTGGTCGGTAATACGCAACCATAACTTGGTGACAAGTTTAGTAGTTGTTTTGGTGTCAGATATGGCTGCGAGCTTGAGAAAATACAAATACAGTGGCTCATCCAGCACTAGGCCCAGCACATCCTCGGCCCTCAGCCCCGTTAGCGAGCCGAGCTCAAGCCGCGCCGCTACTTCATCTCCCTCAAAATCAGAAAAAATGGACGTCGAAGACCTCAAATCCCAAATTCTCTTATCCCTCAAGAGTGACATTTTAACAGTTATTAAAGAAGAATTGAGGAGTGCACTGACCGAAGAACTGAACTCCATTAAGGGTGAGTTACAGACGCTGAAGGCCGAAATCACCAGTTGCGTCGCGACAACTCGCGCAGAAATGGACCAGATTAAGGCTACTGTGAGGGACATGGAGGGCGGACTGTCTACATGGTCGGATGAAGTGGTTTCAATGCAAACTACAATAACGAGTCTGCAGGCAGAAATGACCGAACTGAAAGCGAGGTATGACGACATGGAAGGGAAAATGCGGCGATGTAACGTTCGAATCCTGGGTGTTCCGGAGGAACCAGGGTCGAGCTCCACCGCGTCGGTCTCTAAACTACTGACCGAAGTTCTGCAGATGGACAAGGACCTCCTTATTGACCATTCGTACAGAAGTTCCGGACCCAAGACGCAAGGAGGGAAACCGCGCACCATTGTCGCCAAGCTACACTATCATCAGGACTGTGTGGAGGTGCTGCGCCGAGCCCGGTCCCGAGGTCCACTTCGCTTTAATGGGGAGCAAATAGCCATATTTCCCGATTACACTCCGAGCGTGGCCAAGGCTCGTGTGGCATTTACTGAAGTTAGAAAACTCTTACGAGGACAGGACGGTGTGCGCTTCGGCATTTTGTATCCTGCGCGACTCCGTATCACCTATAAGGGCGAGGACAAGATGTTCACAGATCCGGATAAAGCCATGCACTATGTTAAGCATAGTGTTATTACTCCCGCAGAAGCCAGACCTTAACTACTGAAGGATGTTCACATTGCGTATCGTGGGCACATGGATGGTAAACACAGTACTGACCGGGGAAAGCCATAGTGGTTTATTACAAGTTAGTGTAGTTGTGTTGAAGTTCCCGTTTTAGTTTCAGTACAAAGCTATTTGTAATTAACACTTCATAACCATAATAAGGATGATGTAGACTAGTTAATGTTTAGACCTGTTTATATATTTTATTGTTCCAAGCTTATAAGTTGGTTCAGTGAGAGCCTGATTTTGGCTCAATAGGATCCAGATAAGCACAGTGTGTGGATATGTTCGTGTGGGTTGGGTTAATCACCCGGTTTTAATGGGTGATTGGGTTCGGGTTCAGGCCAGTCAGCAGTACTTTTTTAAAATCTCTTTTTCTCTCTCTCTTTTCTCCTTTTTAATTGCTCTCTTTTTTTCGTGGCTCTATTTTATTCTTTGTAAATCTACAGCTTCACTATTGCTAAATGACAAAAATAGGTGTTTCTTCTAGACAGGCTAATGGATGTTTGATCAATTTTGTTAGTTGGAACGTTAAATCTCTTAACCATCCTGTAAAGAGGAAAAAAGTCCTTATTCATTTGCAACATCTCAAAGCTGATATTGCTTTTCTCCAAGAGACCCATTTACGCACATGTGACCAATCTAAATTAAGGGAGGGGTGGATCGGACAAGTATATCACTCCAACTTCCGCTCAAAGGCGAGGGGGGCTGCTATTCTGATTAATAAAAACTTACCATTTGTAGCAACTACTGTAGATGCAGATACTGCTGGCCGTTATATTATCGTAGTTGGGCAAGTATACGGGCTTCCACTTATTCTGGCTAATGTTTATGCACCCAATTGGGATGATGAAGGTTTTTTTGCTAACTTTCTGTCTCGGATTCCAAATATGACGACCCACCACCTTATCATAGGAGGTGATATAAATTGCGTTCTTTCCACTGTTTTAGGTCGCAGTTCGCCTAAAAAAACGCCCAAATCCAAATCAGCAAAAGTTTTACAAAGTTTCCTGGAGGCCTATGGATTGACAGATGTTTGGCGTTTCCGTAATCCTACTACAAGAAAGTACTCATTTTATTCTCCAGTACATAATACTTTTTCAGGCATAGATTATTTTCTTGTAGATAAAAGACTTTGTCCTCTTGTAACAGATTGGGATTATAAAGCCATAGTGATATCAGACCCACTCTCCACTGACTCTGTCAATCCATATACCCACTGCAGGACCTAACTATCGTCCTTGGAGATTTAACTCCTCGCTTCTTTCAGATGAGAAGTTTGTGAGCTTTATGAGTTCAGAGATAGAGTTCTTTTTAAATGTCAACCAAACTCCAGGTATGTCATCCTCAACAGTTTGGGAATCCTTAAAGGCATATCTAAGGGGGCAGATTATTTCATTTTGTGCAAAACAAAATAAAGAGACCAAGGAAAAATTTACAAAATTAGCAGATAAGATAAAGGAATTGGATTCAATATGCAGTGTGTCACCTACACCAACTATACTCAAACAACGCCTATTATTACAAGCAGAATATAATTTAATTTCGACAAAACAAGCGGAATATCTGGTTTTAAAATCACGCTCCTCATTTTATGAGCACGGGGAAAAAACTGGTAGACTGTTGGCCAATCTTTTGCGACAGCGATCGGCTAAACAAGCTATACCCGAAATTAATAATGATCATGGTGTAAAGTGTACTGATAATTTAACAATCAATAGCTGTTTCCTACACTATTATAAATCACTTTATACCGCTCCTTCATTTGTTGATACCTCGACATTAGAGGGCTTCTTTCAAAATTTATGTATTCCTACAATAAGTGTAGATACAGCATCACAATTAGATGAGTCTATATCCGATACAGAAATAGCCACAGCAATACGAAGTATGCAATCTGGTAAATCACCTGGACCAGACGGATATCCTTCAGAATTTTTTAAAACCTTTTCCAATCAGCTCTCTCCTCTGTTGTTCCTCTGGATCATTACCTTCAACCATGCGGCAAGCAGTTATCTCCTTAATCTTAAAGAAAGAAAAGAACCCTCTTGACTGTAGTTCATATCGTCCAATTTCATTGTTGAATACAGATACGAAAATCTTAGTAAAAGTTTTGGCCCGCCATCTGGAGAAAGTAATGCATTGTGTTATTTCACCTGATCAAACAGGCTTTATAAAGAACAGATACTCTTTTTTTAATATTAGGCGGCTGTTGAATGTTATCTATAACCCATCTCTATCTGACAATTTGGAAACAATTATTTCCCTCGACGCAGAAAAAGCATTTGATCGAGTGAATTGGGATTTTCTTTTTTATACTCTTGGTAAATTTGGTTTCGGCCCTAAATTTATATCATGGATAAAAGTGCTCTACTCATCCCCACTGGCTGCCGTTCGGACAAATAGCAACTTATCCCCTTTGTTTGAGCTTCAGCGTGGGACGAGACAGGGGTGCCCTTTGTCACCTCTTCTCTTTGCTGTGGCTATTGAACCATTGGCTATCGCATTAAGGGAAAATGCCAATATTAAAGGTGTCTCCCGTGGGGGGGTGGAACACAAAGTTTCCCTGTATGCTGATGACATGCTGCTTTTCATGTCCGATCCTCATCACAGCCTACAAAAACTTGTGGATTTACTGAAAGACTTTGGTGAAATATCTGGCTATAAGGTTAATCTACAAAAAAGTGAAATGATGCCAATTAAAACGATATAGCACAGTTTCCTGATTCGATCCCCTTTAAGATTAGTCCCAGAAAAATCAAATATCTAGGGATTTGGATGACACATAACCATGCAGATCTGTATAAGGCGAATTATCAGCTTCTACTTTCCAAAACAAAATTAGATCTCGAAAGATGGGACCTGCTACCTCTCTCTTTGGGCGGAAGAATAAACACAGTTAAAATGAATCTGTTTCCAAAATTCCTTTACCTATTTCAGTGTCTTCCAATCTTTTTAACAAAATCTTTTTTCAATAACTTAAGTAGTCAGATTTCTACTTTTATTTGGAATAAAAAACAACCACGTATTAAACAAAGTATCCTCCAGAGGCCCCGTGAATTAGGAGGAATGGCACTTCCAAACTTTCTTTATTATTATTGGGCTGCTAATGTGAGGGCCATGTTATTCTGGGCGCAGTGTGCCGTCAACCCTCCCGTCTGGGTAGCTATAGAGGAAGCATCCATGGGATCAATATCTCTCTCATCATTATTATGTGCTAAATTGCCACAAAAACAACCCATATCTTCTTTTACCTCAAACCCACTGGTTATACACTCAGTTAAAATTTGGAATCAGTTTCGGCGTCATTTTAAGCTCACGGCTCTATCTCTGGTAGCACCACTGAATGGGCACTGCATGTTTGCTCCTTCTCATACAGATAATGCTTTTGGGGTTTGGTTTGAGTGTGGTGTTGTGTCATTATACGACCTTTACATTGATATCTTTGGCTCATTTGAACAACTTATACAAAAGTTTAACATTCCCAGGACACATTTTTTTAGATATCTACAGCTGAGGAATTTCATTTCCTGTCATTCTGAGTCTTTCCCTTTGTCTCCTTCTCCATCCCTTTTAGATTCTGTTTTTAGCTGTAAACCAGATGCCAAACAGATTAGTGCTGTATACAAATTATTAAACACAAGTAACTCAGCCACATTAGATCTACTTAAAGACAAATGGGAAAATGATTTACAAGAACAAATCTCAGATAAACTGTGGTTAAAGATAATACATAGAATTTACTCATCATCAGTCTGCCTCAAACACAGAGTTACTCAGTTTAAAATTGTTCACCGGCTTCACTGGTCCAAGGTTAAACTGGCAAAGATTAGAGAGGATTTTGATCCCACATGCGACCGATGTAAGCAGGAACCTGCTACACTACTGCATATGTTCTGGACCTGCCCAAAGCTAAACAATTTTTGGAGTTTTATTTTTGATACCTTGTCAAAAATATGCCAGATACCATTAGAACCCTCCCCATTTATTGCACTTTTTGGTGTTGACCCAAGTGGTGCTCGTCTGAATGACGCCAAGGCCAATATGATCGCCTTTAGCTCCCTTCTCGCTAGGAGACTGGTCCTGGCTAAGTGGAAGGAGTCGTCACCACCAGTGGGCGCTCATTGGATTAAAGAGGTCTTGTACTTTCTTCACCTAGAAAAGATTCGCTATTCTATAAGGGGATCGACTCAGGAATTTTATGATGTCTGGCAACCATTTATAAGCCATTTTGAACATATAGATGCAGAGCAACTGGATCTGTAATAAAAGATTTCTTTTTTAATCTCTGTTCCTAATACTTCCTTCATTACATTTTCTGTTTGATGCGTAATTTATTTAATTTTCTTTCTTTTTCTTTCTTTTCTCTTTCTGCTGACTGGCTGTTTGTTTTTTTTGTTCTTTTTTTCTCTTCAGTTTAGATTTTTGTTGTTGTTGTTTGATTGTTGTTGTTTTTATTGTGGGGTGGGGGGAGGGGTATGGGTAGAAAGAAAAAATAGTGTACAATGTATGTATGTATATGTAACTTGTTTATATTTCCAATAAAAAAAGACTTTGATCAAAAAAAAAAATAGTAATTTTATCTACCATTCCTTCTCGGGGAGGACCCCACAGATTTTTGTTGTGTGATGTGATTCTTACTTAACATTCAAATTGCTCCTTAAACAGTTTTGAAATCTGAATGGTCAGTAAACTGAAACAAAGGGGTAGGGAAGGCCTGTACATTTATTCATATTAGTGTTGTTAATTTTGTTTTACATTTAATGTGAGTATCTGCTCTTAAATATGTTTTGTGGCTTACTTTGACCTCTTTTTTTTATAGGCCCTGTTTTTAGGACTGTGACGACAATGAAGACATGTCCGACATTACAGATGGAATTTTGACAGTGATTCCCGAGCACTCTGCAAACAAGAGCATATTTGCTTTCATACAGAGACTAATTTTGTCTCTTGGCATACTGTAAGTCACTCAAACCTAAAATCCAATTGCTTAAAAATCGCTTGATGCAGTAATAGGTCATTGCCATTATGTTTTTTGTACGGTAAATCTTTTCTGATTTTAGTTTGAGTAAATAAAACTGTTTAAGGAAATTGTTCAGTACTACACTGAGACATCAATGTTTTCCAATTGTTGAAAAGGAAAAATATCCATGTTTAAAAGAATGTTTAAAAAATTTTTTTAAAAGAAGTTTACTTAATGTTAAAGTTGGTTTTAGAAGAATTTTATCTGAAAACTATTTTTAAAGAGAACTGTCTTAGGAAAGCTATACTATACTTACAGACTGTTGAGTGTTTGCAAGCTTTGTAAAGATGAAAAAATGTTTTGTTTGAGTTCTGCCTATAAATGTCAACTTAAAAATAGAAGTTAACTGAACTTTTGAAATTTAGTTACCTGTACTCAAGTTTTATAATATCTACAAATACATAGGTCACCTCTACAAAGCTGAGGTAAGTTACATCAAGTCAAAATGTATGACCTAATTTGCTTGAAAGTTTTGAGGCAATCAGTTTCCATAGCTTTTCTAAATAAAGTCAACTTGTTACTTTTTTACAGTTATATGCAAATTGCTATTATAAAAACTTAAGCAGCAACTTTTCCAATATTTATGTAATTCTCAAAACTTTTGGCCACGACTGTACACTGTAAACCCTAATGTTCGAAGTAATTAAACGTATTGAGTACTGTTAACTTAAATAATTACAATTAGTTCACATTACTAGACCTTGATGAGTATTTAGAAATTTTTGGTATTTATGAGGTTGTAGAAATGGCACAAATTTGACATTATGAACAAATTTGACATTATAAGTAACAGTAACTGTCACCTTAAAGTTCCACCAATTTAAAATCTTTCAGCCTAGCGATTTTGTGTCTGACGTCAACAGTAATATTTGTGTCATTCTCAACTTTTGGCCATGACTGTAGTTTTGGAGACACATGAACATTGAAGTCAATCACAGTTGACCTAATGGTGTTTTATTTATTTGTTTCTAGAGGAATCATCCTGAGATTCGTAGTGACACAGCTACACTCACCAAAAAAAGATAAATTCAGCCTGGACAGAATGACTTGCTTGACCTCACTACAAAATTGCCAGCCGCTAACCGTCATCAGTTGGAGCTTACAGATAGCATTGTAGACTACAGTACAATGTATAATGGCCCTTTGTCAACTGTTGGAGACACAGACTTTTGCAAGATTCTCCATTTGGCTGAACTTCGTTTTACAATACCAAGTCGCAAGCACCTGAGTCAAAAGCTTATTCCACAACAGGAAGATGACATTAAAAAACAGCTAAATGTACTAATGAAAAAGGTTCAACACATGTGTGTGACTGTTGATATCTGGTCTAGCAGAGACATGCGATCATTTTTGGGTATAACTGGTCATTTCATTTTAAACTTCAAGCTTCATACAGTCATGTTCTCTTGCGAGAGGTTCAAGGGAAAGCATACAGCAGAAAACATATTTCAGAAATATGAGAATACAATTACCACATACGGTATTTCTAACAAAGTCTCTGTCATTGTAACCGACAATGCTGCAAACATGGTGAAGGCATTTTGTCTCTTCCCACCAGTGGAGACTCATGAGAGTGACACAGATGATGATGAGGCATATGGAGCTGAACTTCAAGAGATCAGTATAACTGATTAAGTGGATCATTTATCACCAGAGAGGAGCCCATGCTTTATCCATACTGTCAAGCTTGTGGTCCACAATGTCCTAGAACAAGCAGGTACTTTTAAAATTGTGATGGGAAAAGTGCAGAGGCTCACAAGTTTTTGCCACAAAACAAGAGCAGCAGAAATTCTTGAATGTCATGTAAAGCTCCCAGCTGCAAATGCAAAAAGATGGATGAGGACATTGCTTATGTTAACTTCACATGTTTTGTCAGACCTGCAAGCCCCTGTTCAGTTTACAGTTAATGAAATGAAGCTAATCAAATAACTTTGTGAAACTCTGGAACCATTTGAGGAAGCAACTGATAAATGTCAGGCTGATAAAGTTATAATTTCAAGTTGTGTTAGTCCATGTGTCCAGGGTCTTCGTCATGTTACATACATAATGAAACCAAATAAAATTAGCATAATAACAAAGAAGGTCATATCACGCTCTGCACCTTCAGTTCCAACTTCAAAAGACTGCTCTTCTCCACCAAAAAATGAGGTCAAAACTTTTTGCATTCATGGACAGCCAAGTTCCCTCTACATCTACACAGTTAGCAGCATCAGAGTAGGTACCAAGTTACCCAAGCCTATAATGTCACAATGAGGAGCCTGATAATCTCCTGTATTAGAAGGACAAGCAGGGTTATTTCCAACAAGTCATTTCCCCTTTTTGGCTCAAATTGCATGCCAGTATCTTACTATGCCTGCTTCATCTGCTCCTGTACAACGCATTTTTAGTATTGCTGGTAAGATATTTAGGCCTAAGAGATGCAATCTTAGTGATGCCAAATTTCAGGAAATGATAATTCGATGCAATAAAAAGTGAATGAAATGCATGAAAGAGTATGACTAATTTTTTTGTGAGTTAAGACATATATTATGTGGTAATCCTATGCGGGCAGTGGTGGCTCAGTGTGTTAAGGCTCCGAGTTATGGATCGGAAGATCAGCGGTTTGAGCCCCAGCTCCACCAGGTTGCCACTGTTGGGCCCTTGAGCATGGCCTTTAACCCTGTCTGCTCCAGGGGTGCCGTAAAATAGCTGACCCTGTGTTCTGACCTCGGCCTACCAACAAGAAGCTGGGATATGCAATGAATAAAGAATTTCACTTTGCAGTAATACATGTGTAAGGAATAAAGACTTGACTTAACTTGAATGTTTTGTACATCCAGAAACTTATCACCACTGTCATTCAGTTATTAATTCATAATGTACCTTTTCTCATTTTTTATTTACTTGCATTTGATCAACTATATTTCATACATTACTTGGTATTTGTAAAGCATCATAAATAAAGTTCAAATGTACTGCATGTCTCTAAAAGCGATCACAAATAAATGCTCAGAAACAGCAATAAACGGAATTCAGGGAAATTTCCCTGGATTGAATTCCACTTCCTGTAATTCCAATTCAATTCCAACTCCATTTCCTGTAATTGTTGTTGAATTCCAATTCCGATGCCATTTCCTTCTTTGAATTGGTATTGTTGAGTTAATTCCTGAATTGACCCCAATCCTGGCTGCCATAGTTCCAATTTTTCCAGGTGTTTGAACCGCTGAACTGGAGGAGAGCAGACGACGTTATTGTTGTTTTATATAAAACTTATTTATTAATACATTCACACTCTGCAAACCTTGATCCACCTTTGTATGAGTCAGTCAATCAGTCCATCAATGTCTACAGCATGTGTTTCCCAGTTTGTGGTCCTATGTACGTTGAGAATACTTTTTTACTCTCCCTTCAGTATGCATGCGTAGATGTTTATTTAAAGAGCTGTTATGAGAAAAATTTTTCCCACATTCTGAGCAGCAATACGGCTTCTCTCCAGTGTGAACATACTGGTGAACCCGGAGGGAACCCTTGTGATTAAAACCCTTCCCACACTGTGAACAGTGATATGGTTTCTCTCCAGTGTGAATACGCTGATGTTGCTGGAGAGAGCCCTTTTGATTAAAACTCTTCCCACACTGTGAACAGTGATATGGTTTCTCTCCAGTGTGAATGAGCTGGTGCTGTTGGAAACAGCTCACTTTACTGAAACTCTTGCCACACTCAGAGCAGTAATATGGCTTCTCTCCAGTGTGAGTGCGTTGGTGAACCCGGAGAGAACTCTTGTGATTAAAACTCTTCCCACACTGTGAACAGAGGTACGGTTTGTCTCCTGTATGAATGCGCTGATGTTCTAGGAGAAAACGCTCTAGCTTAAAACCCTTTCCACAGTGTGAGCAGTGATACGGCGTCTCTTCTTTGTGAATCCATTGGTGTTGGCGGAAATGACCCAGATCACTAAAACGCTTTCCACACTGTGAGCACTGATACGGCTTTTCTCCAGTATGGATGCGCTGGTGGCGCTGGAAGCTAAACTGGTGAGAAAATCCTTTTCCACACTTTGAGCAGACGTAAGGCTTCTCCCCAGTGTGAATGTGCTGGTGTTGCTTGAGACAACGTTTATAAATGAAAGTCTTTCCACACTGTGAGCACTGATACGGCTTTTCTCCAGTATGGATGCGCTGGTGGCGCTGGAGGTTACACTGGTAAGAAAATCCTTTTCCACACTTTGAGCTGACGTAAGGCTTCTCCCCAGTGTGAATGTGCTGATGTTGCTTGAGAGAATCCTTGTAGTTAAAACCCTCCCGACCCTGTGAACACTGATAGACCTTCTCCCCTGAATGGATGTGCTGGTGTACATTCAAATTTCTCATGTTAGCAAAATTCTTTCCACACTGTGAGCACTGATACGGCTTCTCTCCTGTGTGAGTGCGCTGATGTTGTTTGAGACGACATTTATAAATGAAACTCTTTCCACACTGTGAGCACTGATGTGGTTTGTCTTGTCTGTGGATGAGCTGGTGTGCTGTGAGATCCTTCTCTTGACTAAAACTCTTTCCACACTCTAAGCAGTGGTGAAGGTCTGTCTGAGCTTCTTCTTGACTAGTCATAGTACAAAGAATACGTCTCTTGTTCTTCTTTATCTCTGGTTAAGGAAAAAAAAACAGAATTCAGCATCATGAAAAATACAAAACATTGTCCAATAGCGAAAAAATTAAATATTTAATGACATTTTTTATTATTATTATTTTCGTGGACTACAGACACTATTACATATGAACCAGAGTTCTATTTAGGATCCAGTCAGTAACTGTTTGTTTGGATGGATGGATGGATACTTTATTGATCCTGAAGAAAATTCCAGATGTCCAGCAGCCATAGAGACAGTCACACAAAGACAGGTTCTAGATTGCACACTGTATATATTACATATAGTCCGTACAGACGGGGTAAGGTATGAACTGACCAGAAGTTACTAGTGCAATGAGAATCCAAGAACAAACACTGCAAGATACATATAGGTAAGCATTTAAAAAATAATAATAATAATAAATAAAGGTTAACTCCAGTTGGGTCATGATGTGCAATTTTATATGTGGCAAAGTGACAACAGTGCAACCAGTATTAATTGTGCAACAACCTAAGTAATCGTGCAAAGAGCAGCATGAAAGTGACAATGAAATTTAGTCTGTTTGTAAATGGCAAAGTATGCAATAGTAGGAGTAACTAAACAGACCCGGAAGCTAACAGATGAGAGTTAGGCGTGTAACACCTTGATATATTTAGCAGACTCGCTTAGATCTCCCAGTCCACAATGTTTAGACTAGAACTTACCTCAGGATCAGTGAGTTAAACCTCTCCAAATGCTGTTATTACTTTAACTCGATCAGATTTAAAAGTCACTGTAAACGTGCAAGTAAGAAACGGCTACATGTAGAGATGAATAACGTCTTCAGTTCTTCTTCTCCTTTGTCTTGTAGTGTGGTGTTTTACCGCCCCCTACTGGACTGGATGGCGCGCACACGCGCAGTATACAGTAGAAGCCTTTTTTTTTTTTAATAGTAACCATTTTTATTATTCGTTTTTTAACAGTAACAACAAGACAACAACAAAACAATAATAACAACAAGAACAAGAGGGCTATACTTACAATTATGATAGAAAGGAGGAATTTAGTTCTTTAAATGTATTCATCGTTCTGGTTGCTTTCCGGCTTAAAAGTCCTTGTAATGTTTCAAAATAAGTTTTCAAATCCACCTTGTAATGGGAGATATTAGGTGTTCTTAATGACCACTTACATTTGTGTATATAGAATTTACCTAGTAATACTAAAAGATTTAACATGAAAATGTGACTTTTCCCGATATCCTTTTTTTTTCATAATAAAATATAACATTTCTTTTACTTATATTAATTTTTGATCCAGTCAGTGTAGTAAATAAAAATTCAACATCAATCCAAAAAAAGTTTACATATATACATTCAAAAAAGAGATGCAATACAGATTCCACATACATTCCACAAAAAGAACAAAATTCAGAAAGATGAGCTTTATATCTCTTGAGAAATTGGTTAGTTGGATAAATGATGTGTATAATTTTAAAGTATACGTCACTAACTTTGTTATTAACACAGTATTTATTGTTATACGTCCAAATCCATTTCCAGTCAATATTTTCAAATTGGCCATTCCAAAAGCATTAATGACGAAATGTTGCAGGGCAGTGAATCAAACATCTTAAAAATTTGTTATTACATTTTCTGTCTTTAATATCAATACCATTTAAACAAATTTTTAAAATCATTGAATACTTAAAGGAATCATTAAAGCCTTGCAGAAGTCTCACAAATCCTGCTGGTATTGCGTCAACTATAATACTAAATTCACGTGGAGGTATTGGAATACCAAATTTCTCTAAGAATTCAGAGTACGTAAGCAAATATCCTTCATTATTTATCAATTGAGAGACACTTCGAATATAATTTTTAACCCAATTATCATAGAAAATTGATTTGTTTTAATATTTAACATATTTGTTATTAGATATTAGCTGTTTTTGAGGAGAAAAATTATGCTTATATATAAGAGTCCAAAATAATAGCGCCTGTCTATGAAAATTAGATAACTGAATGGGAAGTTTGTTAACTTCAAAGTCACATTTCAAAAGAAACTCAATGCCACCAATTCTTTCAAAAATGAGATTTGTAATTATATACCAAATTTTATCTTTATATTTAATATAATGTTTAATCCAGTTTAACTTGAAAATAATATTAGAAGTGTCAAAATCAATCACATTTAAATCTCCTTGATCATATGAATTACATAAATTATTCTTATTTAAATAGTGAAGTTTGTTTTTCCAAATGAAATTAAATAAAGTTTTTTAGAAAAAGATTTTGGTACATCTAAAACCTTAGCAGGATAAACTAAACGAGATAGTCCTTCGGTTTTGGATAACAGAACCCTACCTCTGAGCGATAAATCTCTCATAAGCCACATATCAAATTTCTTTTTAATTTTTATCGCAAGGGGTTGGAAATTAGATTGTACTCTGTTTGGCTGATATTTATACCAAGATAAGTTACTTCCTCCCTAATTGGAATACCTTCATATTCAGTAAAAGGAATATCATTGTCTTTCAGAGGGAAAAGGGTACATTCAGAAAATATTTTAAGGCACTCTATAATTTTCTTAACTTGTGTTACATTTTTCAAAAAAATAGCTGTATCATCAGCAAGCTGACAACATTTAATTTCCCTGTCTCTAATTCTAATACCTTGAAAAGTGTCGTTATATAGATGTAATGCCATCGTTTGCATAACTAGAAGAAACAAAAATGGAGCCGCTGGATCTCCCTGTTTTATTCCCCGGGAGATACTAAATCTACGAGTTGTTCCCCATGGAAGTTTAACTGAACTATTACAGTCACTATATAAAGTTTGTATTGCCCTTTTAAAGTATTGACCAAAACCAAAAAAAATCTAATAAATCAAATAGAAATGTACATTTTACAGTATCAAAGGCTTTATATATATCTATAAATAAAATGTAACTATTATCAGCAATATAATCTTTGTAATCTATTAAATCTAAAATTAATCTAATATTATTACTAATATGTCGTCCTTGCATAAAGCCTGACTGACTGTCATCTATAATTGTGTCTAAACATAACTTTATTCTTTGTGCAAAGATTTGAGACAATAATTTTACATCATTATTATTTAAAGTTATAGGTCTCCAATTGCCAAGAAGCAAACAGTCTTTATTGGGTTTTGGTATCAATGTAATTAGGCCTTGACACATAGATGGGGGAAGCCGACAAGCTTCTATAGCTTCCTTAAAAACCAATAGTAAAAATCCAGAAACATAATCTTGGAATACCTTATAAAATTCACCTGTTAAGCCATCATTCCCGGGGGAACAAAAGCTCCCTGTGCCAAATTTTCATAGATGTTGTCCAATTCTGATTGTAATTCAATTAACATCTTGATATCAGCTTGAGTTTGCTCAGTCTTCTCATAAACAGAGATTATTTCCTTAAGTATTCTGTCCTGTCTCAATTCTTTTCCCCTTTTAATGGCTACATTACGAATCTGAAATTTTGGATAGTCCCAATATTTCCCAAATATTTTATCCTTCTTGGCTTTTTCAAAATTTTCATTTACGACTTTTATTACATTTTGTTTAAATAATTTATCGCTCAAAAGTGCACTGTTTAATTTCCAATAATTTGGTTTATATTTAGTTGATTGATTCTTTATACATACTGTTAAAGTGGTCATATTGTGATCCGAGAAAACCGAGGGTTCTATTTTAGTTTCTTCCAGATTATCCAATAAATCAGATGAAATAAGCCAAAAGTCAATCCTAGATCTCCTAGATAAGTCTTTGTTATTCCAAGTGAACTGGCATCGAAGTGGATTTTTAAGTCTCCACACATCACAACAGTCCAAGTTCAGACAAAGATTATTGAATTCTCCATAGGTGCCTCTTAAGGGTCTTTAATTGGGTCATTTATACAATTCCAATCACCCCCCAATATTAATTTAGCATTGGTGAAAGAATTCAATAAAGCATTGATTTTTTCTTCAAATTCTGCAAAAAGAAAAGTGTTTCTGTAGCTATTATTATGGCCATATACATTACCTAAAATAATAATATTCTTCATATATTCAACAACTAATATTATCCATCTTCCTGATTCATAAACTACAATCTTAAGGATCTTTCCCTGAAAGCATCCCTTTAATATGGCAACACCAGCAGATTTACTATTTCCGTAAGACATCCATATATTATCCCCCCATTGATTTTTCCAGAAATGAAAATCTGATGTCAAAGCATGTGTCTCTTGTAAAAAATAGAAATCTGCCTTGAATGACTTGCAAAACAAAAATACAGCTTTCCTCTTAACTTGTTCTCGTATACCCCTCACATTAAGTGAATACAAAGATAAAGACAACGTGTAATTAAACCAAAAATTAACTCACAACCTCAAGTATATAATAGAACAAAGAAACAAAATGATTTTCTACACCTTTAAGTGTAAACTGGCAAACATGGGATTATAACTCTGACCTCTTAACAAGCTTTTTTTTTTTTCTTCCAATTTTTATGTATAATATAGCACATCATTTATATTTATTTTTTCCTGAAAACAACATTTCAGTCAAAGACATCCAAATTAGCCATCCTGCTTCTCTTTAATGTCACTACAAGGCAGTATCATTACAATCTAATTTCTTTACCCTCAATGATGGCTCTGACTCCAACAAAGAAGGCTTTTTTCCCTTGTTTCCGTGCCTCTTCGATTTGTGGCCACAGTTTCATGCGCATCTCTTTGTCTTTTGTGGTCGTCTTCACCGAATTTTAACTTCTTTATTTTGAGGAATTCTGAGTTTTTGGCACTTTTCCAGACTCTCTCTTTTGTTGATTTAGATGTAAATCTAATAATCACCGGTCGAATTTTGCCGTCTTCTCTCCGCCCGATTCTGTGGCTAATGTCGACTTGGGAACCCAGACCCTCTCCAGAGTCTTGAAGAACTGCCTTACAGATGTCAATCACATGCTGTTTAACGTCTTCTCCCTCCTGCTTATACAGTAGAAGCCATTTGAGACCTTCCCCGATCCGTGACGTCTCCGTGACCTTTCCTCTTTTTTTTTTTTTTTTTTTTTATGAAATTTTATTACAATATTTAAGATATAAAATTACAAGAATCCGGTGTTAACGATTGAATTACACAAATAATTATACACCGTTAAATAGAAGTTATACAATATAAACAATCTTAACAAAAATATACAAATAAGTAATAACAGTAAACAGAATAAGCCAACTAATAAACATACAAATAACTAACTAAAAAGGGGGAGGGGGGTGGGAGGAAAATAAATAATTAAAATAATTAAATAGCACAAAATAATAATAAAAGAAAGAAAGAAAAAAGAAGAGAGAAAAAAATCACAATCTTCCATCGATTAAAATCAGAATGTCGAGACTCATGCCGTTTCCTTTCTCGGACCCTGGGGTCTGTTCTTCGTACGTGGCTAACTCAGTTAGCTGGATTTGATTGTTGTGGATTTGTCCTGATCTTGGATTGTTTCGTTCTTCGGAGCGAATCTCGCACTTGCTGTCATAGCAACATGTCCGTAAGCTTAAAGCTGCTCGGGAGCAGGTTTATTTCATGTAAACAGGATTTAGGCTGCGCTCCTGGCGGGTTATGATGGCGAGATCACATCTGATTGGTTAAAGAACATGACTGACGCGAACTGACTCACGTGGGAAAAAAAGTATCTTGCATATATATGGATGGATGTATTTAAACATAAATACAGTATATGTATACATGTGTGTGTGTCTGTGGTCATCATTCGTGTGTTAATCTCCGTGTGTGTCTAATCATATGTAACATTCTGTCCCCGGATTGCGTCTATATAAGTGGAGGTTATTTTCTCAATTCTGTCTCAGTCATGTCTTGTCCGTTTATGAGAGAGTAACAGGGTACTGAAGGTGTGAGAATTATACGCAGTTTTTCAAATTTTTCGTGTATTGTGTGATAGACAGGATCCTTTAGCACAGTATGACAATATACTTCTTCTTACTATACTCGTTCTTCTACTTCACTTTTATACTGTAAACCCGATAAAGTTGGCAAACTTTGATATAACTGATTACCTCAAATATTTTAAGTAATGATGTTTCCAATTTTAAGTAAACAGAACTATAAATTTTTGAGTTTGTTGAAATTGCTGAAAATCAAATAAAATGATGCTGCTGTTACCACAGCAGACAATCCAGTCCGGGAATCGAACCCGGGTCTCTCGCATGACAGGCGAAACACCTTCCACTGAGCCACCAGAGCTCTATAGATTTTAAATTGGTGGAACTTTAAGGTGACAGTTACTGTTACTTAGGTACTTACGATTACTTAAAATATCAAATTTGTTCAGCTAACTTGAAAAGTGTCATTTCTACAAACTCCGAAAAACACTTGAAAAGTGTCATTTCTAAATACCGAAAAGTTCTGAATACTCAAAATGGTCTATTAATTTGACCTAATTGCAATTATTTAAGTTAACAGTACTCAATGTGTTTAATTAAATGTTCGCATGGGTTCACTGGTGGCTCTGACATTAAAGATGACAAAAAGAGCAATTAATACAAATAGGATTTAAGAGTATATATATATATATACACACACACACATATAACATGTAACACGGGCAGCACTCACGTATTTAATAATTATTTTTATTTTAAATAATCTTTATTAAAGTTTTAAATTGTCCATAACCCTCTAATAAAAGCTCTTGCTCCACTCCGCTCTTGCTCTTTTGCCATTTCGTCACCCAATCGAAGGGGTTGTGATCAGTGTTTCTACTGTCGATGCATATCGCCTTTTAAACCAATGCACGAACGCGCAATAATCCTAGGCAACTCAATCTAGATATACTAATCATCAACAACAGGTGTGCTCGAAGAACCGAATTAGCCGCATCGTAATTAGCACGACGATCTCATCTTAGATGTGTCAATTCATCTCGGATGTTTCAAGCAACGTAAGAAGAACGGACCCCTGATCTCCCGCGATGATGCAGTGAACGAAGCCCCGCCTCATAAACGCCCTTTTAAACTGTTCTAAGAATCTGGTTGCAATGCTGTATAGTGCCGGCAGGTGGAGCAGTGACTTACACATATCAAATCATATCACAATCAAGCTTTGTCATGTTGTGATGTATACAGTACCAGTGCCTGAGTACCAGTCACTAACTATACTTTAATGCACCAACCTTTCGTGCAAATTAGACACCGTACCACTGCATTGTCCACATATTTATCATTACATCAAGGATGTCATCTTGCTCTGTCATTCTCATCCACATTACATAATATATTTTTTTCTTTTTCAAACGCCAGCCAAATTTTATTTTTTGGTAGAAGTTAATAATGCTGCACCGGCATGGTTTACATAAATAAATAAATCAGCTAAGTATGAATGATAAGTATGTAGTTTGGGCTATAGTAACATCATGCTTATGAGAAGTCAATAAAGGCTGTAGAGCTCCGCGATTGAATCTATCAAGCTCAAACATGCATAGAACAGAGAATTTCCTAACTTTGCAGATACAGAATGTGTTCTTTTTCAAACATGACTTTTACAACTTCGCGTTTATACGGATTCAGAGAGATTTAATTCAAGAATGCACCTCTAGAAACCTAAAGCCTGCAGCACGATCTCACACACAGACACACACACAAGAGCAAAGCAGATATGCGCACTTACACTTCTGACCATCTTTTGTCTTGTAAATGAGGTATTCTTCACGTAGGTTGGGGGGGTTACACATACACATACACAGGTTGGGGGGGTTACACATACACACACACACATAAATATATCGTTTTAATCACCGAATTTCATAATGTTTTAATATCCTCTCTTTATATGTAAATTACAGTGTGTGCCTGTTGTGCAATAAGTTACTCATATTATAAATAAATAAAATATCTTTCAGTTCTTAAAATTGAAAGTTCAGTTGCAATGTTAGGACCACTATAATTTTATTATACTTAGTATGGTGATAATAAAGAACCTTGAGTCTTGGATCTAGTTTAGATTATGACAGTCTTGCACAGCTCTATTATAGGGGCTTGAAACAGTTGTGATTGGAGCAGTGTGATTAGGATAACTTCATGCAGCCGAGTCCCGCCTCTATGAGATTGGTCTGTGTGCATAAAGCTTTCACCAAATGACCGCTGATTTCAGAACATGTCAAAACTACAACACTTACAATCAAATAAACATAATCATCACCATTGTATAGTATTGAGTAAGCTTTATGCAACAGGTTAATTACTGTATCACCCACCTCTCAATGGTTCTGATGGTTCCTCTCAAAGGGTCAAGTGACCAGGGAACAGAGGTAAGCTAGGAAGGAGCGGCGAGTGGGATTGAGTTTAGGATGGCATCACAGTATGTATTTTCATGTTTATTGGAGCTGCAGAGCAAGGACATCCATCACCCTCAGCACTGGAGCCCCACAGGGTTGTGTTCTGAGCCCTCTACTGTACTCTTTGTACACTCACGACTGCGTAGCCACTACCAACTCCACCACCATCATCAAGTTTGCTGATGACACCGTCGTGGTCGGCCTGATCACTGACAACGATGAGACGGCCTACCTGAAGGAGATTGGAAATCTGGAGAACTGGTGTCAGACGAACAACCTCCTTCTCAACGTCAGCAAGACAAAGGAGTTGATAGTGGACTTCAGCACAAAGCAGAAGAGGAACTACCAGACCCCCGTCATCAACAAGAGCCCAGTGGAGAGAGTGGACAGCTTCCGTTACCTCGGTGTACACATCACGCAGGACCTGTCTTGGTCCTGTCACATCAACACCGTGGTGAAGAAGGCCCGACAGCGTCTCTACCACCTCAGACGCCTGAGAGACTTCAGACTGCCCTCCAAGGTGCTTAGGAACTTCTACTCCTGCACCATAGAGAGCATCCTGACGGGAAACATCACGACCTGGTTCGGGAACAGCACCATGCAGGACAGACGAACTCTTCAGAGGGTGGTGCGATCAGCTGAGCGCATCATCCACACCGAGCTCCCTGACCTGCACTCGACCTACAGCAAGCGGTGCTGGACCAAGGCCAGGAAGATCATGAAGGACCTCAGTCACCCCAGCAATGGACTGTTCTCTCTGTTGAGGTCAGGAAAGCGATTCCGCTCCCTGAAGGCCAACACAGAGAGACTGAGGAGGAGCTTCTTCCCGCAGGCGATACGGTCTCTTAATCAGTACAACACACAGTACTGATCCATTTTGCACATCCACACATGCTTCTGCACTCACTCTGGACACTCTGGACATTCAGGACATTTGCTCACTTGTCCTCACTGCACACCTGCTCACTCATGGGTAGTATGCACACAAGTCACTTTAAATATGCACACAAGCCACTTTAACATTTAACATGTCACTTTACTGCATATTTGCATATTAAAATAAAAATTTCAATATTTCAAAATTGGAATTTTTTAAAATATTTCCACTTGTCCATTTGTACAATTACAATTTTTTACTTACTTACATTTTATATTTTATATTCTTACATTTTACATTTTATATTCTATATTTTATATTTTATTTAATTTTATTCTCTTAGGTCAGGGCAGTTGCCTAAGCATTTCACTGCATATCGTACTGTGTAGGATTGTGTATGTGACAAATAAAATTTGAATTTGAATTTGAATATGTCTCGTGCTGTATGTAGTTTTGGAGACACATGCACATTGGAGTCAATCACAGTTGACCTAATGGTGTTTTATTTATTTGTTTCTAGAGGAATCATCCTGAGATTCTTAGTGACACAGCTACACTCACCAACAAAAGCTCAATTCAGTCTGGACAGAATGACTTGCTTGACCTCATTACAAAATTGCCAGCCACCAACCGTCATCAGTTGGAGCTTACAGATAGCATTGTAGACTACATTGTCCTGGGATGCGTCCTTTGTCAAATGTTGAAGACAGACTTTTGCAAGATTCTCCATTTGGCTGAACCTCGTTTTACAATACCAAGTCGCAAGCACCTGAGTCAAAAGCTTATTCCACAATGTGAAATTAAAAATGTGACATTAAAAAACAGCTAAATGTACTAATGAAAAAGGTTCAACACATATGTGTGACTGTTGATATCTGGTCTAGCAGAGACATGCGATCATTTTTGGGTATAACTGGTCATTTCATTTTAAACTTCAAGCTTCATACAGTCATGTTCTCTTGCGAGAGGTTCAAGGGAAAGCATACAACAGAAAACATTTTTTAAGAAATATGAGAATACAATTGCCACATACGGTATTTCTAACAATTTCTCTGGCATTGTAACCGACAATGCTGCAAACATGGTGAAGGCATTTTGTCTCTTCCCACCAGTGGAGACTCATGAGAGTGACACAGATGATGATGATGATGATGGAGCGGAACTTCAAGAGATCAGTATAACTGATGAACTGGATTAGTTACCACCAGACAGGAGCCCATGCTTCATCCATACTGTCCAGTTTGTGGTCCGTGATGCCCTCGAACAAGCAGGTCCTTTTAAAATTGTGATGAGAAAAGTGCAGAGGCTCACAAGTTTTTGCCACAAAACAAGAGTAGCAGAAATTCTTAAATGTCATGTTAAGCTCCCAAACTGCAAATGCAAAAAGATGGAATAGCAAGCTGAAAATGATGAGGGCATTGCTTATGTTAACTTCACATATTTTGTCAGACCTGCAAGCTCCTGTTCAGTTTACAGTTAATTTTATTTATTTCTATAGCGCTTTTAACAATGGTCATTGTCTCAAAGCAGATGGTCATTGTCTCTTAATGAAATGAAGCTAATCAAAGAACTTTGTGAAACTCTGGAACCATTTGAGGAAGCAACTGATAAATGTCAGGCTGATAAAGTTATAATTGCAAGTTATGTTATTCCATGTGTCCGGGGTCTTCGCCATGCTGCAGAATCAATGAAACCAAATAAAATGAGCACAATTATAAAATCCTCTGTTGAGAAACGTCTCTCTCAATTTGAAGATATGGAGTGGTTTCAGTTGGCTGCAACACTTGACCCAAGGTTTAAACTTGACAACCATTAAAAAAGAAAGAAAGACAAACCATTAAAGACATTCTAACAAAGAAAGTCATTTCACGCTCTGCACCTTCAGTTCCAACTTCAAAAGACTGCTCTTCTCCACCAAAAAAAGAGGTCAAAACTTTTTGCATTCATGGACACTCAAGTTCCCTCTACATCTACACAGTTACCAGCATCAGAGGAGGTACCAAGTTAGCCAAGCCTATAATGTCATAATGAGGAGCCTGATAATTTCCTGTATTGGAAGGACAAGCAGGGTTATTTCCAACAAGTCGTTTCCCCTTTTTGGCTCAAATTGCATGCCAGTATCTTGCTATGCCTGCTTCATCTGCTCCTGTACAACGCATTTTTAGTATTGCTGGCAAGATATTTAGGCCTAAGAGATGCAATCTTCATGATGCCAAATTTCAGGAAATGATAATTCGATGCAATAAAAAGTGAATGAAATACATGAAAGAGCATGACTAATTTTTTTTGTGAGTTAAGACATATATTATGTGGTAATCCTATGCGGGCAGTGGTGGCTCAGTGTGTTAAGGCTCTGAGTTATGGATCAGAAGATCAGCGGTTTGAGCCCCAGCTCCACCAGGTTGCCACTGTTGGGCCCTTGAGCATGGCCTATATTTTATACATTACTTGGTATTTGTAAAGCATCATGAATAAAGTTCAAATGTATGTCTTTAAATGCGATCACAAATAAATGTTCAGAAACAGCAATAAACGGAATTCTTTGAATTGGTATTGTTGAGTTAATTCCTGAATTGACCCCAATCCTGGCTGCCACAGTTCCATTTGTTCTAGGTGTTTGAACCCCTGAACTGGAGGAGAGCAGACGACATTATTTTTGTTTTATATGAAACTTATTTATTAATTCATTCACACTCTGCAAACCTTGATCCACCTTTGTATGAGTCAGTCAATCAGTCCATCAATGTCTTCACCCTGTGTTTCCCAGTTTGTGGCCCTATCTACGCTGAGAATACTTTTTTACTCTACCTTCAGTATGAATGCGTAGATGTTTATTTAAAGAGCTGTTATGAGAAAAATTTTTCCCACACTCTGAGCAGTAATATGGCTTCTCTCCAGTGTGAGTGCGCTGGTGACCCCGGAGGGAACCCTTGTGATTAAAACTCTTCCCACACTGTGAACAGTGGTACGGTTTGTCTCCTGTGTGAATGCGTTGATGTTCTTGGAGAAAACGCTCTAGCTTAAAACCCTTTCCACACTGTGAGCACTGATAAGGCGTCTCTTCTTTGTGAATCCATTGGTGTCGGCGGAAATGACCCAGATCACTAAAACACTTTTCACACTGTGAACACTGATACGGCTTTTCTCCAGTATGGATGCGCTGGTGGAGCTGGAAGCTAGACTGGCGAGAAAATCCTTTCCCACACTTTGAGCACACGTAAGGCTTCTCCCCTGTGTGAATGGGCTGATGTTGCTTGAGACAACGTTTATAAATGAAAGTCTTTCCACACTGTGAGCACTGATACGGCCTTTCTCCAGTATGGATGCGCTGGTGGCGGTTGAGGTTATACTGGTAAGAAAATCCTTTTCCACACTTTGAGCAGACGTAAGGCTTCTCCCCAGTGTGAATGTGCTGATGTTGCATGAGAGAATCCTTGTAGTTAAAATCCTCCCCACCCTGTGAACACTGATAGGGCTTCTCCCTTGAATGGATGTGCTGGTGTAAATTCAAATTTCTCATGTTAGCAAAACTCTTTCCACACTGTGAACACTGATACGGCTTCTCTCCTGTGTGAGTGTGCTGATGTTGTTTAAGATTATATTTATTAAGGAATCTCTTTCCACACTGTGAGCACTGATGTGGCTTGTCTTGTCTGTGGATGAGCTGGTGTGCTGTGAGGTACCTCTCTTGATTAAAACTCTTTCCACACTGTGAGCACTGATATGGCTTCTCTCCTGTATGAGTGCGCTGATGTTGTTTGAGACGACATTTATAAATGAAACTCTTTCCACACTGTGAGCACTGATGTTTGTCTTGTCTGTGGATGAGCTGGTGTGCTGTGAGATCCTTCTCTTGACTAAAACTCTTTCCACACTCTAAGCAGTGGTGAAGGTCTGTCTGAGATTCTTCTTGACTAGTCATAGTACAAAGAATATGTCTTTTGTTCTTCTTTATCTCTGGTTAAGGAAAAAAAACAGAATTCAGCATCATGAAAAATACAGAACATTGTCAAATAGCGAAAAAAATTAAATATTTAATGACATTTTTATTATTATCTTCGTGAACTACAGACACTATTACATATGAACCAGAGTTCTATTTAGGATCCAGTCAGTAACTGTTTGTTTGGATGGATGGATGGATACTTTATTGATCCTGAAGAAAATTCCAGATGTCCAGCAGCCATAGAGACAGTCACACAAAGACAGGTTCTAGATTGCACACTATATATTACATTCGATAGCTACAGCTCTATTTTATTAATCGATTATTCTACCCAAAATGTAATCAGTTAATCGGATAAAATTTACTTTTGCTTAATTAAAGAGCAATATAAAATATACTGCTAAAAAAAAAACCTTAGTCATCTCGTGGACCCACCACCTGCGAGAAAAACCGGTGGGGTAGGGTGCGCTACTATTTGGGTAGCAGTGAAGGCCGAGTGCCTCGACGGACCAGACCCGAGCGGCAGAAGCTGGCTCTAGGGACGTGGAATGTTACTTCGCTGTGGGGGAAGGAGCCCGAGCTTGTGCGGGAGGTGGAGCGTTATCAGTTAGATCTGGTGGGGCTTACCTCGACACACAGCCTCGGCTCGGGATCCGTACTCTTTGATAGGGGCTGGACTTTGTTTTTCTCCGGAGTTGCCCAGGGTGTGAGGCGCCAGGTGGGTGTGGGGATACTTACGAGTCCCCGGCTGAGTGCCATGACATTGGAGTTTACCCCAGTGGACGAGAGGGTCGCCTCTCTGCGCCTGAAGGCCATGGAGGGGAAGACTCTCACTGTTGTCTGTGCTTATGCACCAAACAGCAGTTCAGAGTGCTCTTCTTTCTTGGACACTCTGAATGGAGTATTTGCTTCGGGCCGCAGTAGGCGATTCTATAGTCTTGCTGGGGGACTTCAATGCACATGTGGGTAATGATGGAGATACTTGGAGGGGCGTGATTGGACGGAACGGCCTCCCTGGTCTAAACCCGAGCGGTGATTTGTTATTGGATTTCTGTGCTAGTCATGGATTGTCAATAACAAATACCATGTTCGAGTATAGGGATGCTCATAAGGGTACTTGGTACCAGAGCACCTTAGGCCGAAGGTCATTGATCGATTTTGTGATCGTATCATCTGACCTGAAGCCATATGTCTTGGACACTCGGGTAAAGAGAGGGGCAGAGCTGTCAACTGATCACCATCTGGTGGTGAGTTGGGTCAGGTGGCAGGGGAGGCCACTGGACAGACCTGGTAAGCCCAAACGTGTAGTGCGGGTGAATTGGCAACGTCTAGGGGAGGCCCCTATCCAAGAGGCCTTCAACTCCCACCTCCAGCAGAGCTTTTCCAGCATCCCTGTAGGAGCTGGGGATGTTGAATCGGAGTGGTCTATGTTCAAAGCTTCTATTGCTGAAGCTGCAGCTGTAAGTTGTGGTCTTAAGGTTCTGGGTGCCTCAAGGGGCGGTAAGCCTCGAATAGCATGGTGGACACCTGGGGTTAGGGAAGCTGTCTGACTGAAAAAGGAGACCTTCAGGGATATGTTACCCCAGGGGACTCTAGAGACAGTTGCAAGGTACCGGCAGGCTCGAAGGACAGCAGCTGCAGCGATAGCAGAGGCAAAGCAGCAGGTGTGGGAGGAGCTCGGAGAATCCATGGAGAAGGACTTTCGGGCGGCACCAAGGTGCTTCTGGAAGACCATCCGACACCTCAGGAGGGGGAAACGGGGAACCTCCCAAGCTGTGTACAGCAAGGATGGGACGCTGCTGACCTCAACTGAGGAGGTAATCGGGCGGTGGAAAGAGCACTTTGAGGAACTCCTGAATCCGACTAAGCCACCCTCTGTTGCAGAGACAGAGCTGGAGGATGATGGGGGGACGACGTTGATTTCCCTGGGTGAGGTCACTGAGGTAGTCAAACAACTCCACGGTGGCAAAGCCCCGGGAATTGACGAGATCCGTCCGGAAATGCTGAAGGCTCTGGGTGTTGAGGGGCTGTCTTGGTTGACACGCCTCTTCAACATTGCGTGGAAGTCGGGGACAGTGCCTAAGGAGTGGCAGACGGGGGTGGTGGTTCCCCTTTTTAAAAAGGGAGACCAGAGGGTGTGTGCCAACTACAGGGGCATTACACTACTCAGCCTCCCTGGGAAAGTCTACTCAAAAGGTGCTGGAAAGGAGGGTTCCTCCGATTGTCGAACCACAGATTGAAGAGGAACAATGTGGTTTTCGTCCTGGTCGTGGAACAGTGGACCAGCTTTTTGACCACTGAGCATATTTAACCCACTGGTTATACCAGCTTCCTGTTGGTGACGTAGCTTCCTGTTTTTCGTATTGTTCCCGCGAAAGTTCCTCGTCTGTTTGGAACAGCGTTTTAGATTATATTTTGTTTAGTTTTTTTATAATTATATATTTTTCCCGTTTTTACGCTTTAATACTACTGGACTTTATCTGATTTTTGCGCTTTTTGGGAGAACGCGCATATCATCTGACCAACAACAAGCGAATCCATCACCAAATAATCACAACTCCGGCACAAAGGTACGTCATCATGTCTACCATTCAGCTCGCTCAGTGTGTGGAGTGCAGGATGTTTAGACATTCTTCCTCCGTCATTAGTGATAATTTTATTTGTGATAGGTGTGTGTTAGTTAGCACCCTGACGGAGAAGATAGTAGCATTAGAGGAGCGCATCCAGACTTTAGAGAGGGTTAGAGAGCGCGAGAGCAGTGTTAATCCTGTAGCGGAAAGTCTGGGTGCCGCAGGCGGAGATGATCATCCCCCGACTCCGGCAGTAGAGCCCTCACAGCGGGGCGAGTGGGTGACGACTCGGCGGCATACTCGCTCAGCCAAAGCTAACGCTAAGGCTAGCCCAACGGAGCACACCTCTTCCGCGCTTCACGTGTCCAACAGGTTCGCTCTCCTCAGTGATGCACCCGCTGAGAAACCTGAAAGAGCTCTGGTTATAGGAGACTCTATACTGAGACATGTGAAATTAGCCAGGCCTTTAGGGGCGCCAGCGGCAGTGGTCAGGTGTATCCCGGGAGCCAGAGCACCGGACATAGCAGGTAACCTTAGGGCTCTAGGACAGCATAGGTTCTCTAAGATAGTGGTACATGCTGGAGCTAACGATATACGCCTTCGTCAGTCAGAGGTTAGTAAGAGTAACTTTACAGAGGTGTTTAAAATAGCGAAGGCGATGTCCGAAGAAGTAGTTTGCTCTGGTCCCATCCCAATGAGACGTGGCGACATAGCTTACAGCAGGTTATGGTTGCTGAACCGGTGGATGTCCAGGTGGTGCTCCGAAAACAACGTGGGCTTCATAGACAATTGGAAGACCTTTGAGGGCAAAACTGGCCTGTTAGGGCGGGACAGCGTCCATCCCACTCAGGAAGGTGCTGCTCTCATTTCTTGCAGTATAGCACATAGTCTCAGAAGAGGCCTAGTTAATCAGTGACAATCCAGAGCCCAGGCCAGGGAGCAGACAGACAGGCTAAACCAACCGTCTGCTAGCTGCAGAGAGTCGTCACTCAGGGTTCATCATATTGAGACTGTGTCTGTTCCCCGAGCTAAACATACATTTAGAAAGACTCAGAAAGTCTGTTTTAGTAATTTAATTAACATAGATACCACAAACTCAGATCACACTGAATGCGCAGCCGACACCTCTGATCTGAAGCTAGGACTGTTAAATATTAGATCTCTCGCATCTAAAGCAGTTATTGTTAATGAAATTATCACAGATCAGGAGTTTGATATCTTATGTTTAACAGAAACCTGGATTAAACAGGACGAGTATGTAGCTCTAAATGCAGCTAGCCCTCCTGGATACAGCTACATACACCAGCCTCGGCTAACTGGTAGAGGAGGAGGAGTCGCAGTTATTTATAACCATAATCTGTCTCTCGTACAAAAACACAGTTTTAAATCTAATGCATTTGAAGTTCTCTATAGTAACATAAAGTCAGCTCTGTCGATCCCGCTAATCATCATTTACAGACCCCCAGGGCCGTACTCGGAGTTTCTCTGCGAATTTGCAGATTTCCTCTCAAACCTTGTTGTTTCTGTAGACAAAGCGTTAATTGCTGGAGACTTTAATATTCATTTTGAGAATCCAGAAGACCCTCTGAGAACAGCATTCTTGTCCATACTGGACTCAGTAGGAGTAAATCAGTGTGTAGTAGGACCCACTCATAAAGCAGGTCACACTTTAGATTTAATATTATCCTTCGGATTAAGTATAGGAAATATAACCACAATTCCACAGTCTGAAGTTATTTCAGATCACTACCTTGTCTCGATTAAAGCGTGTTATAGTAATAATGTATGCAGCACAGCACCACGCTTCCACCTTAAACGTACATTTACATCGAATACCGCACAGAGCTTTATCAATAATCTTCCAGAATTATCAACTTTGATTGGATCGTCATCTGACTTCACAGAACTCGAACAGGCGAATGAATATCTAGAGTCAGCACTTCGTTATAGCTTAGATAATGTAGCTCCAGTTAAAAGGAAAATGATTAGAGATAAGAAACTCGCTCCTTGGTATAATGACCACACCCGTGCTTTAAAACAAACCGCTCGAAAATTCGAACGTAAATGGCGCCAAACTAAATTGATAGTATTCAAAATAGCTTGGAAGGAGAGCATCCTGAACTATAAAAAAGCTCTCAGTGATGCTAGATCAACGTATCTCTCCACTCTTATAGAAAATAACAAAAACAACCCGAGATTTTTATTTAATACCGTAGCTAACTTAACTAAAAACAAGACCACTGCAGAAATCTCCACAACAACATCATGCAGTAGTGAGGATTTCATGAACTTTTTCAATAATAAAATCATAAATATTAGGCAAAAAATTCAGGCTTTGAAAACAGACAATTTAAATAATTCAGATGATCTAACCACATCAGAACTTGGAATACTTTACTCCCCTTGAAGCGAGGGAACTAATTTCACTCATCTCTTCTTCAAAATCGTCAACCTGTATATTAGATCCTATACCGACACATTTTCTCAAACAGATAGTACCAGCAATAATAGAACCCCTGTTGAAAGTAATTAACTGTTCACTCAGTAGTGGGTATGTCCCCAAATCCTTTAAATTAGCCGTTATTAAACCGCTAATCAAGAAACCTGACCTTGACCCCTGTCTGCTTTCTAATTACAGGCCGATATCAAACCTTCCCTTTATCTCCAAGATTTTGGAAAAGGTAGTATCACAGCAGCTATGTTCACATCTACACAGAAATAGCATAAATGAACTGTGTCAGTCAGGATTTAGGCCTCATCACAGCACAAAGACAGCACTTGTTAAAGTAGTAAACAACCTCTTATTGACCTCTGATCAGGGTTGCGTCACTATACTTGTGTTACTGGACCTCAGTGCAGCTTTTGACACCATTGATCATAGCATTCTCCTTCACAGATTAGAAAAGGTAGTAGGAATTAAGGGAACTGCCCTCTTGTGGCTCAGATCCTATTTGACTGATCGTTATCAGTTTGTAGATTTAGATGGTGACCATTCCTCATGTTCTCAAGTGGAGTTTGGTGTTCCACAGGGCTCAGTTTTAGGCCCACTGCTTTTTTCCCTTTACATGCTTCCTCTGGGCAACATAATTCGTAAACATGGTATTAGTTTTCATTGTTATGCTGATGACACACAATTATATGTCTCAGCAAAACCAGATGAGAAAAACCAGTTTGCTAAAATCGAGCAGTGTGTGCAGGACATACGAGATTGGATGTTAATTAATTTTCTTCTGCTTAATCCTGATAAGACAGAAGTTCTGGTCATAGGACCACAAGTAGCTAGAAGTAAGCTTTCTGATCACACTGTAACTTTAGATGGCCTTTCCGTTCCATCAAGTGCAACAGTAAAAGACCTCGGTGTGATTATAGATTCCAGCCTTTCGTTTGAAGCTCATGTAGATAATATCACCAGGATAGCTTTCTTTCACCTTAGAAATATTGCCAAGATAAGAAACATATTGTCACTAAATGATGCAGAAAAACTAGTTCATGCTTTTATCACGTCTAGGTTGGACTATTGTAACGCCTTACTGTCTGGTTGTTCAACTAGGTGTATAAACAATCTTCAGTTAGTACAGAATGCAGCAGCGAGAGTCCTCACTAAAACCAGAAAATACGAGCACATCACCCCTATCTTATCTACACTGCATTGACTCCCTGTGAAATTTCGCATCGATTTTAAGATACTACTTTTGACATTTAAAGCACTAAATGGTCTCGCGCCACAGTATTTGAGTGAACTGCTAGTGTCTTACGATCCGCCACGCCTACTTCGATCAAAGAATGCAGGCAGCCTGTCATTACCACGTATTATTAAAACTACAGCAGGGGGCGGAGCTTTTTCTTACAAAGCCCCGAAGTTATGGAATAGTCTTCCTATTAATGTTCGGGACTCAGACACAGTCTCAGTGTTTAAGTCTAGGCTAAAAACCTATTTATTTAGCCAAGCATTTTTGTAAATAGATTAACCTTAGGTAAAGGAGCAGATCTGGGGGACTCATGGACGTAGAGTATTCTGGTGAACTGGTATGTTTAGATGCTGTCCTCCCCACTCTCATTGATCACTCAGGTTTGTTGGCGGTGAGGTGATTGGTTGCTTTACATCACAGGGAGCCCTCATGTCTGTGTTTCCTTCAGTTATGCTGTTATAGTTAGTCCTGCCGGAGTCTCTGCTTGCACTTTGCACTAAATATACATTCACCTTATACATGTTGACTGTGACCATACCTAACTGCCATCTCTCCTTATTTTCTGTTCTCTCCTTTTCTGCTCTCTCCTCTCTCTCTCTCCCCCTCTTCTTTCCCTCTCTCTGTCGAGCTATACATGTTTCGCTCCTGAGTTGCCAGTGATCCAGACCCCTCTGCCCTCAGGAGCCGTCTAACCTATCCTGGAGTCCTGCTTCTGGTTGGAGATCTCGTCGCATGGATGCCCCGTGTGGTCTGCCTGGATTCGTATGGTGGCTGGGGATGGTTTCCATGAAGACTCTCCTGTCATCGAGTGATGCTCTGGGGACCTGTGACTTCAGTTGTTCGATAACTCAGGACCGGAATCCCCTACAGTCTACCTGAGCCTCCGGGAACAAACTGGACTCATTTTAATTTTAAAAGATCTCCTGTTATACTGAACTTCCAGTCTTACACATTATTATGCTGAGCAATTCCTGCTATCTGTTATCACCCAGATGAGGATGGGTTCCCTGTTGAGTCTGGTTCCTCTCAAGGTTTCTTCCTATTACCATCTCAGGGAGTTTTTCCTTGCCACCGTCGCCCTCGGCTTGCTCATCAGGGACAATCTTATCATTTTGATTCATATACATTGCATAAAAACTTACTTCTTTTTATTGTGTAAAGCTGCTTTGGGACAATGTCAATTGTTAAAAGCGCTATATAAATAAAATTGACTTGACTTGACTTTTTACTCTTGCAGGAATCCTGGAGGGGGCGTGGGAATATGCCCATCCAGTCCATACATGTGTTTTGTGGATTTGGAGAAGGCATATGATCGCGTCCCTCGGAATTTCCCGTGGGAGGTACTGCGGGAGTATGGGGTGAGGGGGTCACTTCTAAGGGCCATCCAATCCCTTTACACCCAAAGTGAAAGCTGTGTTCGGATTCTCGACAGTAAGTCAGACTTGTTTCCAGTGGGTGTTGGCTTCCGCCAGGGCTGTCACCAATCCTGTTTGTGATTTTCATGGACAGGATATCAAGGCGCAGTCGTGGAGGAGAGGGTATCCAGTTTGGTGAGCTAAGGATTGCATCGCTGCTTTTTGCAGATGATGTGGTCCTGATGTCATCATCAGTCTGTGACCTGCAGCGCTTGCTGGATCGGTTTGCAGCCGAGTGTGAAATGGTGGGGATGAGGATCAGTACCTCGAAATCTGTGGCCATGGTTCGCAGCAGGAAACCGATGTATTGTCTACTCCAGGTAGGGAGCGAGTCATTACCCCAAGTGAAGGAGTTCAAGTATCTTGGGGTCTTGTTTACGAGTGATGGAATATTGGAACGTGAGATTGGCCGGAGAATCGGAGCAGCAGGGGCGGTATTGCAATTGTTTTACCGCACCGTTGTGACGAAAAGGGAGTTGAGCCAAAAGGCAAAGCTCTCAATTTACAAGCGGCTGAAATGGGGTTTCTCAGAAGGATAGCTGGCTTTTCTCTTAGCGATAGGATGAGAAGCTCAGTTATCCGTGAGAAGCTCGGAGTAGAGCCGCTACTCCTTTGCGTGGAAAGGAGTCAGTTGAGGTGGTTCGGGCCTCTAGTAAGGATGTCACCAGGACGCCTTCCTAGGGAGGTGCTCTTGGCATGTCCAGCTGGGAGGAGACCACGGGGCAGACCAAGGACTAGATGGAGAGATTATATCTCCACACTGGCCTGGGAACGCCTCGGGATTCCCCAGTCAGAGTTAGCTGATGTGGCTGGGGAAAGGGAAGTTCCGTGCTGGAACTGATACCCCCGCGACCCGATTTTGGATAAGCGGTTGAAGATGGATGGATGGATAGATGGAAAACCCTTAGTCCCGGTTTGACGTGAACTTGCATACACATATGAGAGGCGTTCAAGTCAAACTGGGACTAAGTGTTCCCTTTTATTTTTTTAAATACAGCATTTTATCAAAAAATGAACATTGTCATTATTCACAATACAAGGAATAGCTTAAAGTTGACCGAGATGAATTAAGTGCATTACAGCCAAACATTCTTATTTTAAAGCCTTTTCTCAGATGCAGAAACTATAAAAAAAATAATAATAATAATAATAATACAAAAAAGGTATTTCAAATAACTAAGTATAAAAAAATAAGGCACACATTAAAATAAATAATTATACAAAAACACCAAGTTGTGCAACTTAACTTTCAGAACTAAAAATTTCAAAATCTACAGCTCAGGCATAACATAAGCCTTTAGTGACTTCTTACTGGATGCTTTGTGATGACATTTAGGATGCAAAAATCCATGGACAGGAACAAGAGTCCATACATTGTGTTTTAAGTCAATATATTCATCAGAATATAAATGTCTCTCTCTTGGACGTGTCCCCGCACACTAGTCTTTAAAGAAGCGTGTGATTGGAATGAAGTACGGTAAACATGTCAACATGTCTGAACTGAGGCTTGTGCTGCCCTTTAAAGAAATGTTTCCTGCTGCTGAAAACATTTTTCATTGATAAGTCTTTTTTAAATCGCTCCCTTTTTGCAGCCCAACAGAACGCTCCCTCAAATCAATACAGCGCTAACTGTTTGCGTCTCCTTCCGCTTTGTGGGTGACGTAAGCGCTTCTTCTTCGTCTGTGTTTACTGGCCGCTAGCATCCGGAAGCGCACTGTGTCACGCCAAACAAATAATTGCACAAAATATAACGCAAGCTTTTAAAATTACTTAAAAGAAGCTTCGAGGCAGAAGATTTTGCCTCGATAAATTTTTTTAATCGAATTACTCAAGTTACTCGAGGAATCGTTTCAGCCCTAATATATTACATAAAGTCAGGACACACATGTTAAGGTATGTACTGACCAGAAGTTACTAGTGCAATGAGAATCCAAGAACAAACACTGCAAGATACATATAGGTAAGCATATAAACCAAAAATCAAAGTAAAAAAAAAAAAAGGTTATCTCCAGTTGAACAATGATGTGCAATTTTATATGTGGCAAAGTGACAACAGTGCAACCAGTATTAATTGTGCAAAGAGCAGCATGAAAGTGAAAATGAAATTTAGCCTGTTTGTGTATGAGCCACTGAATACTGTGGATACATTGTTTGGTTATTGATGTGTAAATTTAAATATTATTGCGGTCAATATATTGTTAGTTTGTACAGTGCAAGCCAAATTGTTTAGCATGTTTTATTTTTTAAATATTGATAACGTGCAGTGTTTATTTTATGACAGCAGGTGGCGCTGTATTAGAATTACAGGGCATGCGCAAGGGAGAGTTTCTTTGTTTGTTTGGCGTGGCTCGAGATAAGTTTCTGACCGTAGCCCGTGGAACAGGATCGTGAAATGTGTAATTATTGAAGCAGAAAGGATTTAATGTTGGTTTTGAACGCCAATTGGTACTGGACCAAACTTCATATGGAAATAAATAATAAATCTTCACAATACGAGACTGTGGATCTGTTTATATAAGGATACACAAACACAAAGGTTTGGAATACGCGTAAAACTAAAATAACAACACTGGCAAGCTAAGTGGCTTTTAAAGGTACGACAAACGGCCACTACAGTTTGTAAATGGCAAAGTATGCAATAGTAGGAGTAACTAAACAGACCCGGAAGCTAACAGATGAGAGTTAGGCGTGTAACACCTTGATATATTTAGCAGACTCGCTTAGATCTCCCAGTCCACAATGTTTAGACTAGAACTTACCTCAGGATCAGTGAGTTAAACCTCTCCAAATGCTGTTATTACTTTAACTCGATCAGATTTAAAAGTCACTGTAAACGTGCAAGTAAGAAACGGCTACATGTAGAGATGAATAACGTCTTCAGTTCTTCTTCTCCTTTGTCTTGTAGTGTGGTGTTTTACCGCCCCCTACTGGACTGGATGGCGCGCACACGCGCAGTATACAGTAGAAGCCATTTGAGACCTTCCCCGATAATGTGGAGCCCCCTAGTGACGGGGAGGAATTGGACACGACTAAATTAGGGAGAAAATCGGGGGAAAAAAAAAAACCTTCCCCGATCCGTGACGTCTCCGTGACCTTTCCTCTTTTTTTTCTTTTTTTTACTAAATTTTTAAATCCGGTGTTAAAGATTGAATTACACAAATAATTATACACCGTTAAATAGAAATTATACAATATAAACAATCTTAACAAAAATATACAAATAAGTAATAACAGTAAACAGAGTAAGCCAACTAATAAACATACAAATAACTAACTAAAAAAGGGGGGAAGGAAAATAAATAATTAAAATAATTAAATAGCACAAAATACTAATAAAAGAAAAAAAGAGAAAAGAAGAGAGAAAAAAATCACAATGTTCCATCGATTACATCAGAATGTCGAGACTCATGCCGTTTCCATCCTGATCCCCCGCGATGACGCAGTGAACGAAGCCCCGCCTCATAAACGCTTACAATGTTCTAATAATCTGGTTGCAATGCTGCATAGTACCGCCAGGTGGAGCAGTGACTGCTTCAGTTAGCTGCATTATTGCATTGTCAACATATTTCCGTGATTAAATCAAGCTTTGTCATGTTGTGATGTGTACAGTATCAGTGTCTGAGTACGAGTCACTAACTATGCTTTAATGATCCAACCTTTTATTTATGTAAGACACCGTACCACTGCATTGTCCACATATTTATCATTACATCAAGGATGCCATCTTGCTCTGTCATTCTCATCCACATTACATAATATATTTTTTTCTTTTTCAAACATCAGCCAAATTTTATTTTTATGTAGACGTTAATAATGCTGCACTCGCATGGTTTACATAAATAAATAAATCAGCTAAGTATGAATGATAAGTATGTAGTATGGGCTATAGTAACATCATGCTTATGAGAAGTCAATAAAGGCTGTAGAGCTCCGCACACACACACAAGAGCAAAGCAGATATGGCCGCTTACACTTTTGACCATCTTTTGTCTTGTAAATGAGGTATTCTTCATGTAGGTTGGGGGGAGGGGGGTTACACACACACACACATTTTAATCACCAAATTTCATAATGTTTTAATATCCTCTCTTTATATGTAAATTACAGTGTGTGCCTGTTGTGCAATAAGTTACTCATATTATAAATAAATAAATAAAATGGTCATATCTTTCAGTTCTTAAAATTTAAAGTTCAGTTGCAATCTAAGGACTGCTATAATTTCATTATACTTAGTATGGTGATAATAAAGAACCTTGAGTCTTGGATCTAGTTTAGATTATGACAGTCTTGCACAGCTCTATTATAGGGGCTTGAAACAGTTGTGATTGGAGCAGTGTGATTAGGATAACTTCATGCAGCCGAGTCCCGCCTCTATGAGATTGGTCTGTGTGCATAAAGCTTTCACCAAATGACCGCTGATTTCAGTGTCAAAACTACAACACTTACAATCAAATAAACACAATCATCACCATGGTATAGTATTGAGTAAGCTTTATGCAACAGGTTAATTACTGTATCACCCACCTCTCAATGGTTCTGATGGTTCCTCTCAAAGGGTCAAGTAACCAGGGAACAGAGGTAAGCTAGGAAGGAGCGGCGAGTGGGATTGAGCTTAAGATGGCATCACAGTATGTGGAGGCTGCCACCAGGTTTGGGGCCATTCATGAATTGAATTGAGATTGAATCCTAAATTCCAATTCACTTTCTGGAATGGAATTGGAATTGCATGCAGCTGACAGGAAAGGAATTGGAATGGAATTGGAATATCAGAAAACAGAACTGAAATAAAATAAAGTCCACTAAATTTATTAAAGTTGATAAATAAAATAATTTGACTTGACTTGCTTAATTGTTTATAGTACATTAAATATTGTAAATCACAAACAACAAACATATACAAGAAATACAATTAAATAAATACTTTATGTTTAGTATGTTAAGCATGATCATTTCACAAATTATAGTCATATTTAAAGAGGTAAAATATTAAATATTATTCCTTTTTGCATGTCCCTAACAAGATTTTCCTCAACTACATTTCCCAAAATTTCATGCAAGGTGAAGGTTCATAACCTGGGAGTATAAATGTAAGCCAGTGAGGGCCCATATTGAAAGTGTAAGTTTTGAGATTTTCCTGTTAGTTTGAGTGAAAAGAATTTGATCGTATTTGGATAGCTTTTTGTGAATGATCTTGGACTGTTTTGAGAAATCTGGAATGTCTGGGAAGACCAGTATAATGGATCATTTTGGTGAATCTGCAATCATTGTGATATCCCTGTTCATGGATCCATCCCAGCTACATCAAATTTTAAATCTGCAGGTGAGTACTGTTTGTTGGACAGGTACTTTAAAAACACTTCTATATGAACAACATCTCCACAAAAGGTATAATTTTATCCTTAGATAATAAATGTCAACATTTGGTTATTTACCAACGTAGAGCAAAAAAATTGTTTGTTCTTGTTGCAAGCATAAAATTGTACATGGGACACAAAGATTTAATTAAATCAATATCACTTAATATGTCTGGCACTTGGACTACACTTTCTTTACCTTGTCAGGCATCAATGCTCAGTCCAAATATTAAGCCTTTCCAGTTGCCGTCATTTAGTTAAATTAAATAATTGATTGTGGTCACAATATGTCTCGTGCTGTATGTAGTTTTGGAGACACATGTACATTGGAGTCAATCACTGTTGACCTAATGGTGTTTTATTTATTTGTTTCTAGAGGAATCATCCTGAGATTCTTAGTGACACAGCTACACTCACCAACAAAAGCTCAATTCAGTCTGGACAGAATGACTTGCTTGACCTCATTAAAAAATTGCCAGCCACCAACCGTCATCAGTTGAAGCTTACAGATAGCATTGTAGACTACATTGTCCTGGGATGCGTCCTTTGTCAAATGTTGAAGACAGACTTTTGCAAGATTCTCCATTTGGCTGAACCTCCTTTTACAATACCAAGTCGCAAGCACCTGAGTCAAAAGCTTATTCCACAATGTGAAGATGACATTAAAAAACAGCTAAATGTACTAATGAAAAAGGTTCAACACATATGTGTGACTGTTGATATCCGGTCATTAACCTGTTCAGTTTACAGTTAATGAAATGAAGCTAATCAAAGAACTTTGTGAAACTCTGGAACCATTTGAGGAAGCAACTGATAAATGTCAGGCTGATAAAGTTATAATTGCAAGTTATGATATCCCATGTTGTCCGGGGTCTTCGTCATGCTGCAGAATCAATGAAACCAAATAAAATGAGCACAATTATAAAATCCTCTGTTGAGAAACGTCTCTCTCAATTTGAAGATATGTGGTGGTTTCAGTTGGCTGCAACCCTTGACCCAAGGTTTAAACTTGACAACCATTAAAAAGAAAAAGACAAACCATTAAAGACATTCTAACAAAGGTCATTTCACGCTCTGCACCTTCAGTTCCAACTTCAAAAGACTGCTCTTCTCCGCCAAAAAAAAGAGGTCAAAACTTTTTGCATTCATGGACACTCAAGTTCCCTCTACATCTACACAGTTACCAGCATCAGAGGAGGTATCAAGTTACCCAAGGCTATAATGTCACAAAGAGGAGCCTGATAATCTCCTGTATTGGAAGGACAAGCAGGGTTATTTCCAACAAGTCGTTTCCCCTTTTTTTCTCAAATTGCATTCCATTATCTTGCTATGCCTGCTTCATCTGCTCCTGTACAAATAAAGTAAAATTTAATAAAGCCTTTATTTTGTCACATATACATTACAGCACAGTGAAATTCCTTCTTCGCATATCCCAGTGCAACTGGGGTCAGAGCGCAGGGTTAGCCATGGTACAGCGCCCCTGGAGCAGTTAGGGTTAAGGGCCTTGCTCAAGGGCCCAACAATGGCAACCTGACTGAGCTGGGAATTGAACCGCCGTTCTTCCGATCAGTAACTCAGTGCCTTAGCCCTCTGAGCCACCACTGCCCTTTTACAACGCATTTTTAGTATTGCTGGTAAGATATTTAGGCCTGAGAGATCTTAGTGATGCCAAATTTCAGGAAATTACGATAATTCTATGCAATAAGTGAATGAAATACATGAAGAAGCATGACTCATGTTATTGTGAGTTAAGACATATATTATGTGGTAATCATACGCCGGGCAGTGGTGGCTCAGTGTGTTAAGGCCCTGATATTTGTAAAGCAGCATGAATAAAGTTCAAATGTATGTCTCTAAATGTGATCACAAATAAATGCTCAGAAACAGCAATAAACGGAATTCAGGGAAATTTCCCTGAATTGAATTCCACTTCCTATGATTCCAATTCAATTTCCTGTAATTGTTGTTGAATTCCAATTCCGATACCATTTCCTTCATTGAATTGGAATTGTTGAGTTAATTCCTGAATTGACCCCAATCCTGGCTGCCACATTTCCAATTTTTCCAGGTGTTTGAACTGGATGAGAGCAGGCCACGTTATTTGTGTTTTATATAAAACTTATTTATTAATACATTCACACTCTGCAAACCTTGATCCACCTTTGTATGAGTCAGTCAATCAGTCCATCAATGTCTACAGCATGTGTTTCCCAGTTTGTGGCCCTATCTACGTTGAGAATACTTTTTTACTCTACCTTCAGTATGCATGCGTAGATGTTTATTTAAAGAGCTGTTATGAGAAAAATTCTTCCCACACTCTGAGCAGCAATACGGCTTCTCTCCAGTGTGAACATACTGGTGAACCCGGAGGGAACCCTTGTGATTAAAACTCTTCCCACACTGTGAACAGTGATATGGTTTCTCTCCAGTGTGAATGAGCTGGTGCTGATTGAAACTGCTTACTTTACTGAAACTCTTGCCACACTCAGAGCAGTAATATGGCTTCTCTCCAGTGTGAGTGCGTTGGTGACCCCGGAGGGAACCCTTGTGATTAAAACTCTTCCCACACTGTGAACAGTGGTACGGTTGGTCTCCTGTGTGAATGCGTTGATGTTCTAGGAGAAAACGCTCTAGCTTAAAACCCTTTCCACACTGTGAGCACTGATACGGCATCTCTTCTTCGTGAATCCATTGGTGTCGGCGGAAACAACCCAGATCACTAAAACGCTTTCCACACTGTGAGCACTGATACGGCTTTTCTCCAGTATGGATGCGCTGGTGGAGCTGGAAGCTAGACTGGCGAGAAAATCCTTTCCCACACTTTGAGCACACGTAAGGCTTCTCCCCTGTGTGAATGGGCTGATGTTGCTTGAGACAACGTTTATAAATGAAAGTCTTTCCACACTGTGAGCACTGATACGGCCTTTCTCCAGTATGGATGCGCTGGTGGCGGTTGAGGGTATACTGGTAAGAAAATCCTTTTCCACACTTTGAGCAGACGTAAGGCTTCTCCCCAGTGTGAATGTGCTGATGTTGCTTGAGAGAATCCTTGTAGTTAAAATCCTCCCCAACCTGTGAACACTGATAGGGCTTCTCCCCTGAATGGATGTGCTGGTGTAAATTCAAATTTCTCATGTTAGCAAAACTCTTTCCACACTGTGAGCACTGATGTTTGTCTTGTCTGTGGATGAGCTGGTGTGCTGTGAGATCCTTCTCTTGACTAAAACTCTTTCCACACTCTAAGCAGTGGTGAAGGTCTGTCTGAGATTCTTCTCGACTAGTCATAGTACAAAGAATGTCTTTTGCTCTTCTTTATCTCTGGTTAAGGAAAAAAATAGCATTCAGCATCATGAAAAATACAAAACATTATCCAATAGCAAAAAAATGAAATATTTAATGACATTTTTATTAATATTTTCGTGGACTACAGACACTATTACATATGAACCAGAGTTCTATTTAGGATCCAGTCAGTAACTGTTTGTTTGGATGGATGGATGGATACTTTATTGATCCTGAAGAAAATTCCAGATGTCCAGCAGCCATAGAGACAGTCACACAAAGACAGGTTCTAGATTGCACACTATATATTATAGAGCTGTAGCTATCGAATATTTTTTTAATTTAATATTCTACCGAAAATGTAACGAATTACTCAAGTTACTCGAGGAATCGTTTCAGCCCTAATATATTACATAAAGTCAGGACACACATGTTAAGGTATGTACTGACCAGACGTTACTAGTGCAATGAGAATCCAAGAACAAACACTGCAAGATACATATAGGTAAGCATATAAACCAAAAATCAAAGTAAAAAAAAAAAAAAAAAAGGTTATCTCCAGTTGAGCAATGATGTGCAATTTTATATGTGGCAAAGTGACAACAGTGCAACCAGTATTAATTGTGCAAAGAGCAGCATGAAAGTGAAAATGAAATTTAGCCTGTTTGTGTATGAGCCACTGAATACTGTGGATACATTGTTTGGTTATTGATGTGTAAATTTAAATATTATTGCGGTCAATATATTGTTAGTTTGTACAGTGCAAGCCAAATTGTTTAGCATGTTTTATTTTTTAAATATTGATAACGTGCAGTGTTTATTTTATGACAGCAGGTGGCGCTGTATTAGAATTACAGGGCATGCGCAAGGGAGAGTTTCTTTGTTTGTTTGGCGTGGCTCGAGATAAGTTTCTGACCGTAGCCCGTGGAACAGGATCGTGAAATGTGTAATTATTGAAGCAGAAAGGATTTAATGTTGGTTTTGAACGCCAATTGGTACTGGACCAAACTTCATATGGAAATAAATAATAAATCTTCACAATACGAGACTGTGGATCTGTTTATATAAGGATACACAAACACAAAGGTTTGGAATACGCGTAAAACTAAAATAACACTGGCAAGCTAAGTGGCTTTTAAAGGTACGACAAACGGCCACTACAGTTTGTAAATGGCAAAGTATGCAATAGTAGGAGTAACTAAACAGACCCGGAAGCTAACAGATGAGAGTTAGGCGTGTAACACCTTGATATATTTAGCAGACTCGCTTAGATCTCCCAGTCCACAATGTTTAGACTAGAACTTACCTCAGGATCAGTGAGTTAAACCTCTCCAAATGCTGTTATTACTTTAACTCGATCAGATTTAAAAGTCACTGTAAACGTGCAAGTAAGAAACGGCTACATGTAGAGATGAATAACGTCTTCAGTTCTTCTTCTCCTTTGTCTTGTAGTGTGGTGTTTTACCGCCCCCTACTGGACTGGATGGCGCGCACACGCGCAGTATACAGTAGAAGCCATTTGAGACCTTCCCCGATAATGTGGAGCCCCCTAGTGACGGGGAGGAATTGGACACGACTAAATTAGGGAGAAAATCGGGGGAAAAAAAACCTTCCCCGATCCGTGACGTCTCCGTGACCTTTCCTCTTTTTTTTCTTTTTTTTTTACTAAATTTTTAAATCCGGTGTTAAAGATTGAATTACACAAATAATTATACACCGTTAAATAGAAATTATACAATATAAACAATCTTAACAAAAATATACAAATAAGTAATAACAGTAAACAGAGTAAGCCAACTAATAAACATACAAATAACTAACTAAAAAAGGGGGGGAAGGAAAATAAATAATTAAAATAATTAAATAGCACAAAATACTAATAAAAGAAAGAAAGAGAAAAGAAGAGAGAAAAAAATCACAATGTTCCATCGATTACATCAGAATGTCGAGACTCATGCCGTTTCCATCCTGATCCCCCGCGATGACGCAGTGAACGAAGCCCCGCCTCATAAACGCTTACAATGTTCTAATAATCTGGTTGCAATGCTGCATAGTACCGCCAGGTGGAGCAGTGACTGCTTCAGTTAGCTGCATTATTGCATTGTCAACATATTTCCGTGATTAAATCAAGCTTTGTCATGTTGTGATGTGTACAGTATCAGTGTCTGAGTACGAGTCACTAACTATGCTTTAATGATCCAACCTTTTATTTATGTAAGACACCGTACCACTGCATTGTCCACATATTTATCATTACATCAAGGATGCCATCTTGCTCTGTCATTCTCATCCACATTACATAATATATTTTTTTCTTTTTCAAACATCAGCCAAATTTTATTTTTATGTAGACGTTAATAATGCTGCACTCGCATGGTTTACATAAATAAATAAATCAGCTAAGTATGAATGATAAGTATGTAGTATGGGCTATAGTAACATCATGCTTATGAGAAGTCAATAAAGGCTGTAGAGCTCCGCACACACACACAAGAGCAAAGCAGATATGGCCACTTACACTTTTGACCATCTTTTGTCTTGTAAATGAGGTATTCTTCATGTAGGTTGGGGGGAGGGGGGTTACACACACACACACACATTTTAATCACCAAATTTCATAATGTTTTAATATCCTCTCTTTATATGTAAATTACAGTGTGTGCCTGTTGTGCAATAAGTTACTCATATTATAAATAAATAAATAAAATGGTCATATCTTTCAGTTCTTAAAATTTAAAGTTCAGTTGCAATCTAAGGACTGCTATAATTTCATTATACTTAGTATGGTGCTAATAAAGAACCTTGAGTCTTGGATCTAGTTTAGATTATAACAGTCTTGCACAGCTCTATTATAGGGGCTTGAAACAGTTGTGATTGGAGCAGTGTGATTAGGATAACTTCATGCAGCCGAGTCCCGCCTCTATGAGATTGGTCTGTGTGCATAAAGCTTTCACCAAATGACCGCTGATTTCAGTGTCAAAACTACAACACTTACAATCAAATAAACACAATCATCACCATGGTATAGTATTGAGTAAGCTTTATGCAACAGGTTAATTACTGTATCACCCACCTCTCAATGGTTCTGATGGTTCCTCTCAAAGGGTCAAGTAACCAGGGAACAGAGGTAAGCTAGGAAGGAGCGGCGAGTGGGATTGAGCTTAAGATGGCATCACAGTATGTGGAGGCTGCCACCAGGTTTGGGGCCATTCATGAATTGAATTGAGATTGAATCCTAAATTCCAATTCACTTTCTGGAATGGAATTGGAATTGCATGCAGCTGACAGGAAAGGAATTGGAATGGAATTGGAATATCAGAAAACAGAACTGAAATAAAATAAAGTCCACTAAATTTATTAAAGTTGATAAATAAAATAATTTGACTTGACTTGCTTAATTGTTTATAGTACATTAAATATTGTAAATCACAAACAACAAACATATACAAGAAATACAATTAAATAAATACTTTATGTTTAGTATGTTAAGCATGATCATTTCACAAATTATAGTCATATTTAAAGAGGTAAAATATTAAATATTATTCCTTTTTGCATGTCCCTAACAAGATTTTCCTCAACTACATTTCCCAAAATTTCATGCAAGGTGAAGGTTCATAACCTGGGAGTATAAATGTAAGCCAGTGAGGGCCCATATTGAAAGTGTAAGTTTTGAGATTTTCCTGTTAGTTTGAGTGAAAAAAATTTGATCATATTTGGATAGCTTTTTGTGAATGATCTTGGACTGTTTTGAGAAATCTGGAATGTCTGGGAAGACCAGTATAATGGATCATTTTGGTGAATCTGCAATCATTGTGATATCCCTGTTCATGGATCCATCCCAGCTACATCAAATTTTAAATCTGCAGGTGAGTACTGTTTGTTGGACAGGTACTTTAAAAACACTTCTATATGAACAACATCTCCACAAAAGGTATAATTTTATCCTTAGATAATAAATGTCGACATTTGGTTATTTACCAATGTAGAGCAAAAAAATTGTTTGTTCTTGTTGCAAGCATAAAATTGTACATGGGACACAAAGATTTAATTAAATCAATATCACTTAATATGTCTGGCACTTGGACTACACTTTCTTTACCTTGTCAGGCATCAATGCTCAGTCCAAATATTAAGCCTTTCCAGTTGCCGTCATTTAGTTAAATTAAATAATTGATTGTGGTCACAATATGTCTCGTGCTGTATGTAGTTTTGGAGACACATGCACATTGGAGTCAATCACTGTTGACCTAATGGTGATTTATTTATTTGTTTCTAGAGGAATCATCCTGAGATTCTTAGTGACACAGCTACACTCACCAACAAAAGCTCAATTCAGTCTGGACAAAATGACTTGCTTGACCTCATTAAAAAATTGCCAGCCACCAACCGTCATCAGTTGGAGCTTACAGATAGCATTGTAGACTACATTGTCCTGGGATGCGTCCTTTGTCAAATGTTGAAGACAGACTTTTGCAAGATTCTCCATTTGGCTGAACCTCGTTTTACAATACCAGTCAAAAGCTTATTCCACAACGTGAAGATGACATTAAAAAACAGCTAAATGTACTAATGAAAAAGTTTCAACACATATGTGTGACTGTTGATATCTGGTCTAGCAGAGAAATGCGATACTTTTTGGGTATAACTGGTCATTTCATTTTAAACTTCAAGCTTCATACAGTCATGTTCTCTTGCGAGAGGTTCAAGGGAAAGCATACAGCAGAAAACATTTTTTAAGAAATATGAGAATACAATTGCCACATACGGTATTTCTAACAATGTCTCGGGCATTGTAACCGACAATGCTGCAAACATGGTGAAGGCATTTTGTCTCTTCCCACCAGTGGAGACTCATGAGAGTGACACAGATGATGATGATGATGGAGCGGAACTTCAAGAGATCAGTATAACTGATGAACTGGATTAGTTACCACCAGAGAGCAGCCCATGCTTCATCCATACTGTCCAGCTTGTGGTCCGTGATGCCCTAGAATAAGCAGGTCCTTTTAAAATTGTGATGAGAAGTACAGAGGCTCACAAGTGTTTGCCACAAAACAAGAGTAGCAGAAATTCTTAAATGTCATGTTAAGCTCCCAAATGCAAATGCAAAAAGATGGAATAGCAAGCTGAAAATGATGAGGGCATTGCTTATGTTAACTTCACATATTTTGTCAGACCTGCAAGCTCCTGTTCAGTTTACAGTTAATGAAATGAAGCTAATCAAAGAACTTTGTGAAACTCTGGAACCATTTGAGAAAGCAACTGATAAATGTCAGGCTGATAAAGTTATAATTGCAAGTTATGTTATTCCATGTCTTCGTTATGCTGCAGAATCAATGAAACCAAATAAAATGAGCACAATTATAAAATCCTCTGTTGAGAAACGTCTCTCTCAATTTGAAGATATGGAGTGGTGTCAGTTGGCTGCAACCCTTGACCCAAGGTTTAAACTTGACAACCATTAAAAAGAAAGAAAGACAAACCATTAAAGACATTCTAACAAAGAAGGCCATTTCACACTCTGCACCTTCAAAAGACTGCTCTTCTCCACCAAAAAAAGAGGTAAAAACTTTTTGCATTCATAGACACTCAAGTTCCCTCTACAGCTACACAGTTACCAGCATCAGAGGACGTACCATGTTACCCAAGCCTATAATGTCACAATGAGGACCCTGATAATCTCCTGTATTGGAAGGACAAGCAGGGTTATTTCCAACAAGTCGTTTCCCCTTTTTTTGTCAAATTGCATGCCAGTATCTTGCTATGCCTGCTTCATCTGCTCCTGTACAACGCATTTTTAGTATTGCTGGTAAGATATTTAGGCCTGAGAGATCTTAGTCATGCCAAATTTCAGGAAATTATGATAATTCGATGCAATAAGTGAATGAAAAACATGAATGAGCATGACTAATTTTTTGTGAATTAAGACATTTATTATGTCGTAATCATACGCCGGGCAGTGGTGGCTCAGTGTGTTAAGGCCCTGAGTTACGGATCGGAAGATCAGCGGATTGAGCCCCAGGTCCACCAAGTTGCCACTGTTGGGCCCTTGTGCATGGCCCTTAACCTTGTCTGCTCCAGGGGTGCTGTAAAATAGCTGACCCTGTGCTCTGACCTCTGCCTACCAACAAGAAGCTGGAATATGTGAAGAATAAAGAATTTCACTTTGCAGTAATATACACACGTGGACAAAATTGTTGGTACCCTTCGGTCAATGAAAGAAAAACTCACAATGGTCACAGTAATAACTTTAATCTGACAAAAGTAATAATTAAAAAAAATTCTATGAATGTTAACCAATGAAAGTCAGACATTGCTTTTCAACCATGCTTCAACAGAATTATTTAAAAAAATAAACTCATGGAACAGGCCTGGACAAAAATGATGGTACCCCTGGAAAATACTGAAAATAATGTGACCAAAGGGACATGTTAATTCAAGGTGTGTCCACTAATTAGCATCACAGGTGTCTACAATCTTGTAATCAGTCAGTGGGCCTATATATAGGGCTCCAGGTAGTCACTGTGTTGTTTAGTGACATGGTATGTACCACACTCAACATGGACCCGAGGAAGCGAAGGAAAGAGTTGTCTCAGGAGATTCGAAAGAAAATTATAGAGAAGCATGTTAAAGGTAAAGGCTATAAGACCATTTCCAAACAGCTAGATGTTCCTGTGACTACAGTTGCACATATTATTCAGAAATTTAAGATCCATGGGACTGTAGCCGACCTCCCTGGACGTGGCCGCAGGAGGAAAATTGATGAGAAATCAAAGAGACGGATAATCCGAATGGTAACAAAAGAGCCCAGAAAGACTTCTAAAGAGATCCAAGGTGAACTTCATGCTCAAGGAACATCAGTGTCAGATCGCACCATCCGTCGTTGTTTGAGCCAAAGTGGACTACATGGGAGACGACCAAGGAGGACACCATTGTTGAAAACAAATCATAAAAAAGCCAGACTGGAATGTGCCAAACTACATGTTGACAAGCCACAAAGCTTCTGGGAGAATGTCCTATGGACAGATGAGACAAAAATGGAACTTTTTGCCAAGGCACATCAGCTCTATGTTCACAGACGGGAAAAATGAAGCATATCAAGAAAAGAACACTGTCCCTACTGTGGAACATGGAGGAGGCTCTGTTATGTTCTGGGGCTGCTTTGCTCCATCTGGCACTGGGTGTCTTGAATCTGTGCAGGGTACAATGAAATCTCAAGACTATCAAGGGATTCTAGAGAGAAATGTGCTGGCCAGTGTCAGAAAGCTGGGTCTCAGTCGCAGGTCATGGGTCTTGCAACAGGACAATGACCCGAAACACACAGCTAAAAACACCCAAGAATGGCAAAGAGAAAAACATTGGACTATTCTAAAGTGGCCTTCTATGAGCCCTGACCTCAATCCTATTGAGCATCTTTGGAAGGAGCTGAAACATGCTGTCTGGAAAAGGCACCCTTCAAACCGGAAACAACTGGAGCAGCTTGCTCATGAGGAGTGGGCCAAAATACCTGCAGAGAGGTGCAGAAGTCTCATTGACAGTTACAGGAATCGTTTGATTGCAGTGATTGCCTCAAAAGGTTGTGCAACAAACTATTAAGTTAGGGGTACCATCATTTTTGTCCAGGCCTGTTCCATGAGCTCATTTTTTTTTTTATAATTCCGTTGAAGCCTGGTTGAAAAGCAATGTCTGACTTTCATTGGTTAACATTCATAGAATTCTTATTTATCATTTCTTTTGTCAGATTAAAGTTATTTCTGTGACCATTATGAGTTTTTCTTTCATTGACCGAAGGGTACCAACAATTTTGTCCATGTGTGTATGTGTGAGGAATAAAGAATTAACTTGAATGTATTGTACATCCAGAAACTTATCACCACTGTCATTCAATTATTAATTCATAATGTACAGTTCTCATTTTTATTTACTTGCATTTGATCAAGTATATTTTATACATTACTTGATATTTGTAAAGCATCATGAATTAAGTTCAAATGCATGTCTCTAAATGCGATCACAAATAAATGCTCAGAAACAGCAATAAACGGAATTCAGGGAAATTTCCCTGAATTGAGTTCCACTTCCTGTAATTCCAATTCAATTCCAACTCCATTTTATGCAATTGTTGTTGAATTCCAATTCCGATGCCATTTCCTTCTTTGAATTGGAATTGTTGAGTTAATTCCTGAATTGACCCCAATCCTGGCTGCCATAGTTCCAATTGTTAAAGGTGTTTGAACCCCTGAACTGGATGAGAGCAGGCGACGTTATTGGTGTTTTATATAAAACTTATTTATTAATTCATTCACACTCTGCAAACCTTTGTATGAGTCAGTCAATCAGTCCATCAATGTCTTCACCCTGTGTTTCCCAGTTTGTGGCCCGATCTACGTTGAGAATACTTTTTTACTCTACCTTCAGTATGCATGCGTAGATGTTTATTTAAAGAACTGTTATGAGAAAAATTTTTCCCACACTCTGAGCAGCAATACGGCTTCTCTCCAGTGTGAACATACTGGTGAACCCGGAGGGAACCCTTGTGATTAAAACTCTTCCCACACTGTGAACAGTGATATGGTTTCTCTCCAGTGTGAATGAGCTGGTGCTGATTGAAACTGCTTACTTTACTGAAACTCTTGCCACACTCTGAGCAGTAATATGGCTTCTCTCCAGTGTGAGTGCGTTGGTGACCCCGGAGGGAACCCTTGTGATTAAAACTCTTCCCACACTGTGAACAGTGGTACGGTTGGTCTCCTGTGTGAATGCGTTGATGTTCTTGGAGAAAACGCTCTAGCTTAAAACCCTTTCCACACTGTGAGCACTGATACGGCATCTCTTCTTCGTGAATCCATTGGTGTCGGCGGAAATGACCCAGATCACTAAAACGCTTTCCACACTGTGAGCACTGATGGGGCTTTTCTCCAGTATGGATGCGCTGGTGGAGCTGGAAGCTAGACTGCCGAGAAAATCCTTTCCCACACTTTGAGCAGACGTAAGGCTTCTCCCCTGTGTGAATGGGCTGATGTTGCTTGAGACAACGTTTATAAATGAAAGTCTTTCCACACTGTGAGCACTGATACGGCCTTTCTCCAGTATGGATGCGCTGGTGGCGGTTGAGGGTATACTGGTAAGAAAATCCTTTTCCACACTTTGAGCAGACGTAAGGCTTCTCCCCAGTGTGAATGTGCTGATGTTGCTTGAGAGAATCCTTGTAGTTAAAATCCTCCCCAACCTGTGAACACTGATAGACCTTCTCCCCTGAATGGATGTGCTGGTGTAAATTCAAATTTCTCATGTTAGCAAAACTCTTTCCACACTGTGAGCACTGATACGGCTTCTCTCCTGTGTGAGTGCGCTGATGTTGTTTGAGACGACATTTATAAATGAAACTCTTTCCACACTGTGAGCACTGATGTGGTTTGTCTTGTCTGTGGATGAGCTGGTGTGCTGTGAGATCCTTCTCTTGACTAAAACTCTTTCCACACTCTAAGCAGTGGTGAAGGTCTGTCTGAGATTCGTCTTGACTAGTCATAGTACCAAGAATACGTCTCTTGTTCTTCTTTATCGCTGGTTAAAGAAAAAAAAACAGAATTCAGCATCATGAAAAATACAAAACATTGTCCAATAGCGAAAAATGAAATATTTAATGACATTTTTTATTATTATTATTTTCATGGACTACAGACACTATTACATATGAACCAGAGTTCTATTTAGGATCCAGTCAGTAACTGTTTGTTTGGATGGATGGATGGATACTTTATTGATCCTGAAGAAAATTCCAGATGTCCAGCAGCCATAGAGACAGTCACACAAAGACAGGTTCTAGATTGCACACTGTATATATTACATATAGTCAGTACAGACGGGGTAAGGTATGAACTGACCAGAAGTTTCTAGTGCAATGAGAATCCAAGAACAAACACTGCAAGATACATATAGGTAAGCATTTAAATAATAATAATAAATAAAGGTTAACTCCAGTTGAGTCATGATGTGCAATTTTATATGTGGCAAAGTGACAACAGTGCAACCAGTATTAATTGTGCCAAGAGCAGCATGAAAGTGACAATGAAATTTAGTCTGTCTGTAAATGGCAAAGTATGCAATAGTAGGAGTAACTAAACAGACCCGGAAGCTAACAGATGAGAGTTAGGCGTGTAACACCTTGATATATTTAGCAGACTAGCTTAGATCTCCCAGTCCACAATGTTTAGACTAGAACTTACCTCAGGATCAGTGAGTTAAACCTCTCCAAATGCTGTTATTACTTTAACTCGATCAGATTTAAAAGTCACTGTAAACGTGCAAGTAAGAAACGGCTACATGTAGAGATGAATAACGTCTTCAGTTCTTCTTCTCCTTTGTCTTGTAGTGTGGTGTTTTACCGCCCCCTACTGGACTGGATGGCGCGCACACGCGCAGTATACAGTAGAAGCCATTTGAGACCTTCCCCGATAATGTGGAGCCCCCTAGTGACGGGGAGAAATTGGACACGACTAAATTAGGGAGAAAATCGGGGGGGGGGGGGGGGGGGGGAACCTTCCCCGATCCGTGACGTCTCCGTGACCTTTCCTCTTTTTTTTTTTTTTTTTACTTTTTTTTACTAAATTTTATAATCCGGTGTTAAAGATTGAATTACACAAATAATTATACATCGTTAAATAGAAATTATACAATATAAACAATCTTATCAAAAATATACAAATAAGTAATAACAGTAAACAGAGTAAGCCAACTAATAAACATACAAATAACTAACTAAAAAAGGGGGGGAAGGAAAATAAATAATTAAAATAATTAAATAGCACAAAATACTAATAAAAGAAAGAAAGAGAAAAGAAGAGAGAAAAAAATCACAATGTTCCATCGATTACATCAGAATGTCGAGACTCATGCCGTTTCCATCCTGATCCCCCGCGATGACGCAGTGAACGAAGCCCCGCCTCATAAACGCTTACAATGTTCTAATAATCTGGTTGCAATGCTGCATAGTACCGCCAGGTGGAGCAGTGACTGCTTCAGTTAGCTGCATTATTGCATTGTCAACATATTTCCGTGATTAAATCAAGCTTTGTCATGTTGTGATGTGTACAGTATCAGTGTCTGAGTACGAGTCACTAACTGTGCTTTAATGATCCAACCTTTTATTTATGTAAGACACCGTACCACTGGAAGTTACTGCAAGGATGTCATCTTGCTCTGTCACTCTCATACACTTACAACATTTTTTTTTCTTTTTCAAACATCAGCCAAAATGTATTTTTATGTAGAAGTTAATAATGCTGCACTGGCATGGTTTACATAAATTAATAAATCAGCTAAGTATGGGCTACAGTAATGTCATGCTTATGAGAGGTCATGCATGTTTTTTCTTTGCAACACTTCGCAAATTCACACCTGTGGACAAAGTGATGCACATTCATGGTCGTGGCTGTCTTTTGTCTTGTAAATGTTGTATTCTTCATGAACATTGGTTGGGTGGAAAAAGAAGGTTTCAGTCACTGAATCCCACAGCTTCCTGTGTGGTGAAATGGTTAAAGCATCTGCACTGAAGGCAGGTGGTCCCTGGCTCATGTTTAGAGAATGCCAGTTGACTTTTATTCATATATGGCACTTACTTCATGTAGTGCAGCGCATGTTACAGAAACTTGATTATTATATTATATCCCTCTTATATCTCATAATGCACATGTCGTTTATTGTAGGCTAATCGTGTTGTAGAGGCGATCTCTCTCTTACACACACACACACACACACACACACACACACACACACACACACACACACACACACACACACACACACATACACAGGAAAGGAAAGAGCAAGAAGCTGCAGCATTCTCATTTAAAGTGTTACAGTTTCCTAATAAAAAAAAATGTCAAAGTGGTAAATCAATCCTACCTTTGCAGAGACAGAATGTGCCATTTTCTCAAAAATGATTTTTACAACTACACTTTTATACAGATTCAGACAGATTAAATTCAAGAATGCACTCCAAGGGATCTAAAGACTACAGCACAAACACACACACACAAGGCCAAAGCAGAGATGCACAATTACACCGTCTTTTGTCTTGTAAAGAAGATATTCTTCGCGTAGGTTGGGGTGCGGGGTTTCATTTACACACATACCATTATAACCACCAACCTTCATAACATTTTAATATCCTCTCTTTCAATATCCATCAATGTCCTCACCATATGTTTCCCAGTTTGTTGCCATAAAGCAGCCCCTCAAGGACATGTACCTTGAGAATAATTTTTTTCTCTGCCTTCACTATGAGTGCGTAGATGGTTTTTTAAAGAGCCGTTTTGAGAAAAATTCTTCCCACACACAGAGCAGTGATACGGCTTCTCTCCAGTGTGAATGCGCTGGTGTTGTTGGATATTGCTCAAATGACTAAAACTCTTCCCACACTCTGAGCAGTAATATGGTTTCTCTCCAGTGTGAACACGCTGATGTTGCAGAAGAGAGCCCTTTTGAGTAAAACTATTCCCACACTGTGAACAGTGAAATGGTTTGTCTCCAGTGTGAATGCGCTGATGTTGTCGAAGAGAACCCTTGTGATTAAAACTCTTCCCACACTGTGAGCAGTGGTACGGTTTGTCTCCTGTGTGAATGCGCTGATGTTCTTGGAGAGAACGCTTTTTCTTAAAACCTTTTCCACACTGTGAGCACCGAAACGGCGTCTCTCCTTTGTGAATCCGTTGGTGTTGGTGGAAATAACTCGAATCACCAAAACTCTTTCCACACTGTGAGCACTGATATGGCTTCTCACCAGTATGGATGCGCTGATGGCGCTGGAGACTAAACTGGCGAGAAAATCCTTTTCCACACAGTGAGCAGACGTAACACTTCTCCCCAGTGTGAATGTGCTGATGTTGCTTGAGAGAATCCTGATAGTTAAATCCCTCACCACCCTGTGAACACTGATATGGCTGCTCTTCTTTGTGAATCCGTTGGTGCTGTTGGAAATCACTCAAGCTAGTAAAACTCTTTTCACACTGTAAGCACTTATACAGCTTCGATTCTGTATGGATGCACCAGTGCCGCAGGAGATTACGTTGATGAGGAAATCCTTTCCCACACTGTGAGCAGATAAATGGCTTCTTCTCTGCATGAATTTGGAGGTGTTGATATAAATAAGTCCGCTGTGCAAAACTCTTTCTACACTGTGAACACTGATATGGCTTCACTCCTGTATGATTGTGCTGGTGTACTTTCAAATTTCTGATGTTAACAAAACTCTTTCCACACTGTGAGCACTGAAACGGCTTCTCTCCTGTGTGAGTGCGCTGATGTTGTTTGAGACGACATTTATAAATGAAACTCTTTCCACACTGTGAGCACTGATGTGGTTTGTCTTGTCTGTGGATGAGCTGGTGTGCTGTGAGATCCTTCTCTTGACTAAAACTCTTTCCACACTCTAAGCAGTGGTGAAGGTCTGTCTGAGATTCTTCTTGACTAGTCATAGTACAAAGAATACGTCTCTTGTTCTTCTTTATCTCTGGTTAAGGAACAAAAATAGAATTCAACAACATGAAAAATACAAAACAAAAATGAAATATTTAATGACTGTTTATTAATTAATTTATTTATTATTTTCATGGACTACAGACACTATTACATATGAACCAGAGGTCTATTTAGGATCCAGTCAGTAACTCTTTGTTTGGATGGATGGATGGATGGATGGATGGATGGATACTTTATTGATCCTGAAGAAAATTCCAGATGTCCAGCAGCCATAGAGACAGTCACACAACGACAGGTTTTAGATTGCACACTGTATATATTACATATAGTCAGTACAGACGGGGTAAGGTATGAACTGACCAGAAGTTACTAGTGCAATGAGAATCCAAGAACAAACACTGCAAGATACATATAGGTAAGCATATAAACCAAAAATCAAAGTAAAAAAAAAAAAAAGAAGGTTAACTCCAGTCATTATATGTGACAACAGTGTAAACCTGTATTAATTGTGCAAAGAGCAGCATGAAAGTGAAAATGAAATTTAGTCTGTGTGACACCTTGATGTAAATAGCAGACTAGACTTGGTGAGATCTCACAATCCACAATTCCCACATCACTGTAGTAAGAATGTTTAGACTATAATTTACCTCAGGATCAGTGAGTTTATCTTCTCCAAATGCTGTTGTTACTTTAACGCGATCAGATTTAAGAGTCTCTGTAAAACTACAGGCACAAACAGCTGCATGTGGCGATGGTTTTAGCTCTGCTGGGTAACTGGCAGTCCAAGTGGCACAACGGCTTCAGTTCTTCTTCTCCTTTGTCTTGTAGTGTGGTGTTTTACCGCCCCCTACTGGAATGGATGGCGCGCACTATTACACAAACCAAGAGGCTTTTCAAATCGATGCCTCTTTCTTTTTTTTTCTTTTTTTTATTGAAACACTACAAATAGAATACAAAGACATGAAATACAACAACAACATTAATTACAACAAATCAAACACAAAGGACAAAGAACTATAAATATGACATTCCGAAGTAGAAAACGAGCAGTAAAAGATGGGAGAGGATAGATATGATGTATAAACAGTGGAAAGATGTAGCAAGAGACACATTATTTCAGTTAAAAATGGCATAATAATGTAGAAGTCTATTATTCTTCTCATTAAATTGAATTAAGAGAATTAAAAACTGAAGTCTTTTTCTATTATGAAAAGATGAATACAAATGTTCCTTTTAATTCTTTGTTCATGTATAAAGTATTTTTCATTTAAAACAAATTCATTAACTACAAATTCAAGATGTTTATATATTTAAGACTGAAGGAGTGGGACACATCGCGGTGGTCCAAGAGGTGGTCTTTTAGGAGAATTAAAAATCTTTTTGTTTTCTCACACTCAAAGAACAAATGAATGAAAGTTTCATCTAATGTACCACAGAAAGAACATTCATTCTCCACCTACAAATATCTAGATAAAACTGAGTTTAGCAGGTAAATCTTGTGGAGAATCTTAAAATGAACATCTTTTATTTTGTTAGAGATGCAGTATTTATTAGACATACTGTAAGCCAGGCTTCATGCCAGTTAACATCTTGAATATAGGATCTCCAATAAAATTTCTCTCTCTGAGTAATTCTTCTTTGAGTTTGAAAAATCTGACAAATGTCAAATTGGTTATATCGATACCATCTAACATTAATTTAGATTGTCTGATCTCATATGAACCAAAGGCTAGGTGACTCTTAATGAGAACAATTAAACCCGGAGATTTATTACGAACCATAATTAGTTAATTGTTCCCAATGGGCATTTTGTTGGGAGAAAAGGCAAGAAGGCCTTTGCAGGCAAGAAGACAATGCTGGTGAAATTTGCATGAATCAATTGGTAATTTAGAAGGGGACTAATTACATTTTAAGACAAAGGAGAGGCCACCTATCATGTTAAACATATTATTTGGAATTAAGAACCATAAGAAATTACTACATGTAAGACATCTTTTAATCCTCTTAACTAAACGTATTTACGGTGTCAGCAAAGAGAGACGGGTAAATAAAATGAGAGTCCATCCACTTTGGATCAAAAGACTCCTACCCACCAAACTCAGATCCCTTTGAAGCCAGGAGTTGAAAATTACTTTTAAAAGTAATTATCATTTAACAAAGAGTTGTTAATTTTCCAGTATCCTCAAGCTGAATCAGTATCTGCTTATGTATCTGCATAAGACTCCTTATATTTCTTATATAACCTTTCAACGTTTGTGGAGCTGTGAGCAAATAAATTTCTATTGAAAGAGTGAGAATTATATCCATAAACATTACATAAAATAAGAAAACCATTTTCTTGTTTGATGACAATAAGCAACCATCTTTGTTAACTTCATCTGATTTGACCATCTCCAGTACTTTCTCTTTAAATTTATGTAGGAGAATACCCCACCCCCTCCCCTGCTGAATGGTTACTCCCATGAAAATAGTATATCAAATCACTCGAATGTGTCTCCTGAAACAGTATAATGTCAGCATCACTTATTTTGCCAAATAGAAATAAGGCTAGTGCTAGCTTAGGTATCATGTATAACATTTAAAGACAAGACAGACAGTTAACGACAGTAATTAACAAATAAGAACAAAACGCTTACAAATGTAAGAAATCTCGCCTACTGAAAAGAGGTGGAAACAACCACAAGAATTACGACAGTTTATAAAGTAATTAAAATTGAAAGGCTCCTCATGTCCAGAACTCTGAGGCAAATATCTGTACGGTTATAAGGATGGTAAAGACACATGCACCTTCAACTTTTTTTATACACAGACACACACATATGCAAGAACATTCTCATAATTATGAACAGGTAAAATTATACTTAATTCAAAGTTTAGAATTAGAAACAGAAATTGCACCTTTGAATATAAGAACTGAAAAGATTTGCTGATTAAATGAACATGTCGAAAAATAGCGTCTAGGCTGCGTAAAGCAAAATTAACAGAGTTTTTATTTGACATTTTAGAAAAAAAAAATCCCCAAGGAGCTTAGGAAGCTCTGTTGCCCTCCTCTCTTGCTTTCTTAATAAAGGGCCACAGTTTCTGATGACTCTGTCCTCCGGAGATAGAGGATCTGTGATGAGCAAGTTATTTTTCCTTGCAGTAAGCCAGACTGCATTCCATAGTCCGACTGCAAAGAAATGATGATGGCTTTGTTCTTTCCTGTTTCTTTGGGTAAGCGACGGTGTGCTATGTCAGCGCCAGCTTGAAGGCTGTCGCCGATAGAAGGTGCCACATGTGCCAGGACGTCTAATTCTCCCTCTCTCACATTCAATTCAATTCAATTCAATTCAATTTTATTTCTATAGCGCTTTTAACAATGGTCATTGTCTCAAAGCAGCTTCACAGAAATGAAAAGAAAATGAAAAGAAGACTTATGGAAATGTATATATGTGTAAGAAAAATGTGTCTAGATAATGAGATTGTCCCTGATGAGCAAGCCAAGGGTGACGGCGACAGTGGCAAGGAAAAACTCCCTGAGATGGCAATAGGAAGAAACCTTGAGAGGAACCAGACTCAACAGGGAACCCATCCTCATCTGGGTGATGACAGATAACAGAAATTGTAGAACATCATGTGTGTTATGCAGATGAAAGTTCGATATAACAGAAGTTATTTAAATTAACACAAAGTCCAGTTCAGCTCAGGGATGAGTCAGCAGGTGCAGAGGGCAGATGAGGGTCTGGATCACTGGGAGCTCAGGAGCAGCATGTGTAGATCCAAACCAACATGAAGAAGAATCCAGCTGGAGCAGGTCCTTCTCTGGATGCCTCAGGAACCTCGCAGGGTCGGCCTCTGTCTACTGAAGCTGGCACAATCTCCAGATGCCTCGGGATGGGTGGAAAAATAAAGAGCAGGTGAAAAGAATTAGCGTGGGTGCCATTCACGATCGATGTTCTGGAGTATGAGGTAAAGAAATAAATTATGTGTATGCCAGATTAAAGAGATGCGTCTTGAGTCTACTTTTAAATTGGGAAACTGTGTCTGAGCCCCGAACACTGTCAGGAAGGCTATTCCAAAGCTTTGGAGCTAAATATGAAAATGCCCTACCTCCTTGTGTAGATTTTGATATTCTGGGAACTACCAGTAGTCCGGAGTTTTCTGATCTTAAGGGGCGTGGTGGATTGTAACGTATCAGAAGACTGGTTAGGTATGTGGGAGCTAGACCGTTTAGAGCCTTGTATGCAAGTAATGCTATTTTGTAATTAATTCTAAACTGAACAGGTAGCCAGTGCAGGGATGATAATATTGGGGTTATATGATCATATTTTCTGGATCTAGTGAGAACCCTGGCGGCTGCATTTTGGACTAACTGTAGCTTGTTAATTGAGGATGCAGGACAGCCACCCAGTAATGCATTACAGTAGTCCAGTCTGGAGGTCATGAATGCATGAACCAGCTTTTCTGCATCAGATACAGATAAAATGTTCCTAAGCTTGGCAATATTTCTAAGGTGGAAAAAGGATGTTTTTGTGATGTTGGAGATATGATTTTCAAAGGATAAGTTACTGTCTAATATTACGCCCAGGTCTTTCACTGTCGAGCTGGTGGTAACAGTACATCCTTCTAAACGTAGGCTGAATTGTGAGAGCTGGTATGAACTGGTTTTTGGGCCAATAAGTAATACCTCTGTCTTATCTGAATTTAGTAAAAGAAAATTATCAGTCATCCAATCTTTTATGTCCTGGACACACTCAGTTAGTCTAGACAATTTGGGTATTTCATCTGGTTTTGTGGAAATGTATAACTGAGTATCATCAGCATAACAATGGAAACTAATCCCATGTCTTCTAATGATGTTACCCAAGGGAAGCATGTATATTGAGAACAGCAGAGGTCCTAAAACTGACCCTTGTGGCATCCCATATTTCACTGGCATTACACCAGACTGTTCTCCATTCAGATCTACAAAATGGAATCGATCAGACAGGTAGGATCTAAACCATTTTAAAGCCTGTCCCTGAATACCAATGTGATTTTGTAAGCGATCTATGAGAATATCATGATCTATAGTGTCGAATGCAGCACTAAGATCAAGTAAGACAAGAATTGAGATGCAGCCTTGGTCAGAAGCTAAAAACAAGTCATTTGCAATTTTAACTAGTGCAGTTTCTGTACTATGATGGGGCCTGAAACCTGACTGAAATTCCTCGAGGATATCGTTTTCCTGCAAGAATGTGCATATTTGGACTGATACTATCTTTTCTAATATCTTTGATATAAACGGAAGGTTTGAAATTGGTCTGTAATTTATTATATCATTTGGGTCTAAATTAGATTTTTTAAGAAGAGGCTTAATAACTGCCAACTTGAAAGGTTTAGGGACATGACCTAGATATAATGAAGAGTTGATAATGTTTAGAAGGGGCGCTCCAGTTATATTTATCACTTCTTTTAAAAGTCTAGTTGGGATTGGATCCAGCAAGCATGTTGTTGATTTAGCCGAGGTGATGAGTTTATACAGCTCTTCCTGTCCTACACCTGTAAAGCACTGAAAATCTATTAGTGAAGCTTTAGACTGAACTGGATCATGAGATGTTGTTAGAGGTTGAATTTCCATTATTTTCTTCCTGATAATATCAATCTTTTCATTGAAGAAGTTCATGAAGTCTTCACTTCTAAGCTGTGATGGGATACTCCCTGCAGGCATCTTAGGGTTTGTTAGGCTAGCCACTGTACTAAATAGGAACCTGGGATTGTTTTGGTTTCTTGCTATCAGTTGGCTCAGATGCTCGGCCCGAGCCGCTTTTAGAGCCCGTCTATAGCTGCACATACTACCTTTATACGCGATTCTAAAAACTTCTAATTTAGTTTTTCTCCATTTTCGTTCGAGGTTACGGGTTGCTCTCTTTAGGGCGCGAGTGTGACTGTTGTACCACGGTGCAAGTGTTTTATCTCTGACTTTTTTTAATCTGATGGGAGCAACAGTGTCTAATGTACTGGTAAAAATTAGTGCCCATGCTGCTAGTCACTTCATCTAGATCGTCTGCACTTAGGGGTCTGATGAGAAATTGGGACAGATCCGGCAGATTACTTGTGAATTTGTCTTTAGTAGTCGGATTAATATTTCTACTGAATTGATAACGTGGGGAGGCACAGCTACGCTGTTCTACAGGTAGAGTATATACTAAGAGATGATGATCTGTGATATCATCACTTTGAGGTAGAATGTCTATATTAGAGACATCTATACCATGGGATATAATTAAATCCAGCATATGATTAAAGCGGTGAGTTGGTCTATTTATATTTTGTTTAACCCCAAAGGAATTTAGCAAATCTACAAATGCGAGTGCTGAAGCGTTGTTAGCATCGTCTACATGAATGTTAAAGTCTCCTACTATCAGCACTTTGTCAGAGTTAACCAATAGGTCTGATAGCAGATGTCCAAACTCTTTAAGAAAATCACATCCTCTCCCTCCCTCTGTGCAGTTGAAGAAGAGGTTTCCAGCTATAGCGACAACATTCCTCCAGGCTATATTTCAGAGACTTGTTCTCTTCCTTTAGCTTATTAATTTGTTTGTAAATGTTCAAGTTCCTTTTTGTGTGCATTCACATCAATCGCAAGTTGCTGCACTGTGTCAGAAAGGTTTTTGATTTGTTTGGTGGTAATACCTGTTTTGAATGGTTGCAATTTTCTGAAATGTCATGTCATGCTTAGCAGAAAATTCATGAATAGCAGAAAGAATATTCGCAATGTCATCATCATCATCATCATCCTGCCTGTTGTTTACTATACCTTCGCGTTTCTTTATTTTACATAGATGTTTCTCAAGTGTGTCAAGCAGACCAAATGTAACAGACCTACTGTTGTTCTCAATAGTTGAACTGGATTCCAAGCACATACGAGCTTCATCTTCCCCTGAGTCCATAGTGGAGAGGACCGCAAAAGAGTTAGCACTAGCTGTTAGCATAATTTATTTTCCATCAGCTGTATTAGCCTTTCCAATTTCCATTTCTTTTTCTTCAATTGGCCCATTCAACTCACACAAAATTTTGTTGCATATTTTCACGATTAAATCAAGCTTGTATATAGGCGATATATACAGTGTCATTGTTTGAGTAACGTCACTAACTATGCTTTAATGGCCTGACATTTCGTGCTTATCAGACACCATGCAACTGGAAGTTACTGCATTGTCTACATATTTTTTTATCATTACATTAAGGAGGTAATAACCTCCATCGGTTATTAAACATAGCGTCTTTTTAAAAAATTGCAGTTTCTACGAAAATCAACATTTTCATAGATTTGAGCTCCAGGCTATACCCAGGTGCTCTGCGCACATGTAGCCGCCCAACACTGCCTCACCTCGGTAACGCTGACTGTGATGTCTCTGTACTGGTTAAAACAGCGGACTTATTTCATTTGGGGCATTTTTAACAGGCAATCTTTGGTACAATATGGCCATGGTGTAATATATCACGGCTGTGTGACGCGATATTTTACTATATTCCATTTGCGATATATTCAACGTCCTCAAACCCTAGAGTGTGCACTTCCAAGTCAAGTCTGTTCTTTGCATTATTTGGAATTGAGAAACAGCATGTTGAAGTTTCTGGATTCTTCACTTCTGAAGCGAGGCACTTAAAGCTGGCAGTATTTTATGGTAAGTTAATATGAATTTTTATCTAAATTTCAAATGTTGTAGTTGTGGTAGGTGCAAGCTCATTTTAATGTTCAGTCACTTTTCCACCTTTTAAATCACACTTTGATATGGGGATGAGGGGGGAGGACAACATTTTTTTCAGCACAAATTAAATCAATAATATTCTTAAAAGTTTTATTGTTTTTGTTTTTAATGTCCTTTTGAAGGAAATGAAATAGTAATAGTCAAATGACTAATAGTTAAAATAAATAGGTAAAATGTTTGATGTCATGTGGGCATTATAAGTTTGGATTGAAAACTTCAATATAAAAAGTGTTTAAACACTGTATTAAATGCAAAAAAAAAATGAAAATCAAATCAGATTTACAAGGACCTCTTGTTTTCATTGTTTTACAGAGTGTGTTAATGTTTATTTTATATTTATTGTCACCTTGGGATTGTCTGGCATTTTTGACATTTTCTTATTTGGTGACAATTTATTTAGATTATGGGAAGTTGTATTTTCAGGGCTTTTTTGAAAAAAAAAAAAAAAATCTAATGGAATGTGTCAACCAGCAAGAGTGTTAATTTTACCCATTGGTTGGGTCAAATAAAATGTCACAGAATCCTGAGTTAAATGGTTAAACCCAGCACAACCCAATGCATGTTCTGTCCAATAGTGACCCAGCAGTTTTTAAAAGTGTACACTTAATACACTTTAAATGTTAGCCAAAATGTATTTTTATATAGTAGTTAATAATGCTGCACTGGCATAGTTTAAATAAATAAATAACCCAGCTGAGTATGGGCTATAGTAATGTCATGCTTATGAGAGGTCATGAATGTTTTTATTTCATTCACACCTGTGGACAAAGTGATGCACATTCACGGTTGTGGCTGTCTTTTGTCTTGTAAAAGTTGTATTCTTCATGAACATTGGAGGGGGAAAAGAAGGTTCTCACAGCTTCCTGTGTGGTGAAATGGTTAATGTATCTGCACTGAAAGCAGGTGGTCCCCGGCTCGTGTCTAGGGAACGCCAGCTCACCTTTGTTCATATATCACGTTCATGTCATGTAGTGCACAGCATGTTGTCGTCTATTATATTATATTTCAAAACGCATACGTCGTTTATTGTAGCTAATCGTATTGTAGAGGAGATCTCTCTCACACATGCGCACTGACTCATTAATAAAGACCGTAGATTCAGTCTTCCAAGCTCACGATTCAGTCTCACGATTTTCCTAACTTTGCAGATACAGAATGTGTCGTTTTCTCAAACATGATTTTTCCAACTTGGCGTTCATAAAGATCCAGACAGAGAATTTAGGAATGCACTCCTAGGAACCTAAAGCACAAGCAGACAGCCACACACACACACACTGCAGACCAAAGCAGAGCCGGGCACACACCTCTGACCGTTTTTTGTCTTGTAGATGAGGTGTTGTTTGTGTAGGTTGGTGGGGGTTACACACACACACACACACACACACACACACACACACACACAATTTGTATCAATGGACTTCATAACTTACCAAGAATGATAGTGAAAAACACTGGGGGCTACCAGCGCAGATACTCTATGTTTGTACTGTACATTGAAACTATGTTTGTTAGGGCACTTAATACACAGTACTGTAATGCATCAAAACACTTATTTCCTGGTTTATTAATTTTTTTATATTCACCCTGTTCTGCAAAATAAACATTGTCTGCGTCCAAATTACTGTGAATGTATCAAAGTCCCTGTGTGGTAGAAGCCTCTTCAGATCCTTCTGCACTATTATCATGGTGTAAATTATTATTGTATTGATATATTTCAATAAAGGACAAAAATAGACCATGTGCTTGTGTTTAGAACTGCTTCTTAACAGCCGTGTTCATAGGTTTAATCAATTATTTACAAGACAACGGTTAAAGTGCCACATGAGGTGTGTCTGTGTGCGCTCCTGGATTTCTCAGTGGGCTTTAACACAAACACATTTGCACACAGACAAGTCGAAAGGTCCCGCCCAAAAACAGAACAATTAGCACCATGTCATAGTCAGTACATTCTCCATTGAGTTTTCTCACCTTCCATTCCTTCTAAGTTTGCTCTTTTGATGAAGTTTTTAAAACCCAAAGAATTTATTTATACTGAGAAAAAATAAATATGCGTCACATACAGTAAGCACTATGATTAATGATAATACTAACAATAATAATAATATAAATATAAATTACTATTCTTAGTCCAACTCTTTGACTGTTTAAAACAAAGTTGTGTACCATTGAAACAGTTGGTTTAAATAAATGTTTTATTTTTTTTAATACCCCAAACAGTTCCGCAAAAATTTAAACACATACATGACTTAAAATATTTATTCTTCCAACTAGTCAAAGTTAAAACAGTTATTTGTATAAAACAGGTGAATACATGTTTAAGCATGTATTTTGCTTAAAGGGCAGTAAAAAAAATCTGGATAACACCAGCTACTTATCGGTCTCTATCTGGTTCTTTTTATATTAAAAGTATCTGTTTTAAAAACTATCAAAAATGGAACAGTTTAAGTCTTTGTCCCCCCACCAAAGTTTTGCAATTCTAATTTCAGAATATTGACCTGACCAAAGATCATTCTAAAGCTGCTGCACAGCTGCCTTTCTGGCTTGTTCAGTTGACATTAAAAACATGCATGTCTCAAGTTTTTCATCAAATAAAAATAAAATAAAACTGAGATTGTGGCTTTTGGACAAAAGGATTCCTTGTGTGCTCCTGGCAGCAACTTGTGGTGCTCCATTAGTACCGTACTATAAACCATTTGTAAGGGATTTAGGTTTAATATTTGATAATGATTATAAATTTGAGAGAATCTACTTTCTTCCAACAACAAAAAATTAGCAACGATTAAGCTATTATCACTCACAAATTTTGAGAAAGTAATTCAAGTTTTTATTTCATCTTGACTCAATTACTGTAATGCATTATATACAAAAATCAACCAGTGATCTCCCTTTCTCTCTCGCCTACAGCTTGTCCCAAATTCTGCCACACGACTTTTACCCAGTCTGAGGATATGCGACTTACTCCAGTATAAAAATAACTCGACTGGCTCCTGGGTCGCTACAGAATTGATTTCAAAATTTAATATTTTTAAAAAATAAAATTACCAAATGGTTTTAAACCTCTGTACGTCTCTAAGCTTTTATAACCACATACACGATCAAGGAATGTTACCTTCAGACCAGTTACACCTCTCTGTCCTAAGGTCGAGATTAAAGCTCAGAGGTGACCGTGCATTCGCTGTCACTGCACCTCAATATTGGAACTGTTTATCATTTAATATTAGAGCAGCACCCACATTAGAAACTTTTAAAGCCAGACAGAAAGCTCACTTCTTTTCACAGGCTTTTACACCTGGATGAGTCATATGATCCCCCTTATGATCATATTTTCATTTTAAATGAAAATTTAAAAGATGACATATTTTAAATAATAGGGCTCGATGTTATTTTAACCAGGGAACATAGGTAAGCTAGGAATGAGAGGGGAGTGGGAATAAGCTCAAGATGGACTCACAGTAAGTATTGTCATGTTTATTGGAGTTACAGAGCAAGGAAGGGAAGCTGCATCAGTTCCAAGTGTTTGAACCCCTGAACTGAAGGAGAACAGAACAGACTACATTAAAACTATTAAAGAACATGTTTAATTCACTGACACTCTCTGAACCTCAGTGCACCACTGTAGTAGTCAGTCACTCAGTCCATTAAAGTCCTCACCTCATGGTTTTCACATGGTGCAACCCAGTTTGTAGCCTTAAAGCAGCCCCTCAAGGGCAATACGAGTACTCCCCCACCACCCTCCCTCCTGTATGCATGCATAGATGTTTTTGAAGGGCTGCTTTGCTTAAAACCATTTCTCCACACGGAGCAGTGATACGGCTTCTATCCAGTGTGAATTCGCTGGTGTTTTTGCAAACTGCTCAAATTACTAAAACACTTGCCGCACTCTGAGCAGTAATATGGCTTCACTCCAGTGTGAATGCGCTGGTGAACCTGGAGAGAACCCTTGTAATTAAAACTCTTCCCACACTGGGTACAGTGAAAAGGTTTGTCTCCAGTGTGAACGCGCTGATGTTGCTGGAGAAAACGCTCTAGCTTAAAACCCTTTCCACACTGTGAGCACTGATACGGCTTCTCTTCTTTGTGAATCCGTTTGTGATGATAGAACTGACTCATGCTAGTAAAACTCTTTCCACACTGTGAGCATTTATATGGCTTCTCCCCTGTATGGATGCGCTGATGTTGATTTAGATTAAACTGCCAAGGAAACCCTTTACCGCACTGTGAGCATTGATATGGCTTCTCTCCAGTGTGAATGCGCTGGTGTCTCTGGAAATCACTCAAGCTAGCAAAACTCTTTCCACACTGTGAGCACTCATAGGGCTTCTCTCCAGTATGGATGCGCTGGTGCCGCAGGAGATTACGCTGGTGAGTAAATGCTTTCCCACACTCTGAGCATATGAATGGTTTCTTATCTGCATGAATTCGGAGGTGTTGATACAAACTACTCCGCTGTGCAAAACTCTTTCCGCACTGTGAGCAGTGATACAGCTTCTCTCCTGTGTGAATGCGCTCGTGATCCTTGAGAGTACCCTGTCGACTGAAACTAGTTCCGCACTGTGAGCACTGATATGGCTTTTCTCCTGTGTGAATGCGCTGGTGTCTCTGCAAATCACTCAAGCTAGAAAAACTCTTTCCACACTGTGAGCACTGATGCGGTTTCTCTCCTGTATGGATGCTCTGGTGCCGCAGAAGATTACGTTGGTGATTAAATCCTTTCCCGCAGTGTGAGCAGATGAATGGTTCCTTATCTGCATGAATTCGCAGGTGTTGGTATAGATTACCCTGCTGAGCAAAGCTCTCTCCACATTGTGAGCACTGATATGGCTTCTCTCCTGTGTGAATATTCTGATGTTGCTTAAGGAGATATTTATAAGTAAAACTTTTTCCACACTGTGAGCACTGATGTGGCTTGCCCCGTTTGTGGATGGTGCTGTGTGCTGTCTGAGTTTCTTCTTGACTAGTCATAGTACAAAGAAGTCTTTTGTTCTTTTTTATCTCTGGTTAAGGAAAGGAAATAAAATTCAGCATCAATAAAAATGCAAAACATTGTCCAGTACTACAAAATTCAATGATCAATGACAATCTTTTATTGCCATTATTTTCGGGTACTACAGACAGCATTACATGAACAGAACCCTTTTAAGGATCCAGTCAGTAACTGTTTAGTCTTTAACTTACCTCAGGATCAGTGAGTTAGTCCTCTCCAAATGCTGTTATTATTTTAACACAATCTGATTAAAAATTCTCTGTAAAACTGCAGGTAGAAACAGCTACATGTAGAGATGGTTTTAGCTTGGCTGGATAACCAGGATGTCTTCAGCTTTTCTTCTCGTTTGTCTTGTAGTAAGATATTTTACCGCCACCTACTGGACTAGACGATTAACAAAGATGTTAATGATTCATTAAGAAAACCAAAAATGTGGTTTAGAGGACAGCTGTGGCCATGGCTCACCACACACAGTATATTTTTCATTATGACTAACTAATATTGTTGTGCATTTATTAGAAAAAGGAATATACATTCCAAACATTTTGCTACATCTGTTGCATCAAAATCACTTGTACTCCTGCCATCGTTTAGTGCACATGGGCCATGATCTGGGAGAACCCCATGCCTATAACAGCCAATAAAATGTAACAATTATTGATTTCATTTTATTTTTTGGTCAAGATATTCTCATTGGTTGTTTCAACCAACAGCTAGCTGTTATGTTAGTCACCACTATGAGAGTAATTAATCAAGGTGACACATTTTAAAATAATTCAGATAGAAAAGGACTAAAAATTGTGATACTGTATATTGCAAAACCTTTTTGTTTCAACTGTAAATTGAGGACTGCAGCTTACATAAATTACGACTTGATTATGATTTAATTGATGAGTTGAATGTGTATTCATATACTGTACACTGAGCAATTATGTTTTTTTTTTCCTTCTGCTCACAGGGTCTAGAGATCTAGCACCTAGACACTCCTCCAACCACAATAATAATTATTAAATTGTACTGTGAACAGGTATGAACTAAACATTTGGACAGAAATGTATAAGAATCTGAGAAGAGAACGCCATAGGTGTGCCAAGCTAGCATCAACACTAAATGTAGCTACTTTGAACAAACTAAAATATAAAGCATGCTGGGTTGTTTCACAATCTTTCGTTTACTACATATTTCCATATGTGTTCTTTCATAGTTTGGATGCCTTTAGTGTTAATGTAAAATGTTAAAAATAATATTAAATGAAAAAAAAAAAAAAAAAAACGCAGAAGTAAAAGGTGTGTATATTCTTTTCACTGGTACCGTACGTGTGTATAATTGTCTTTATTTTGTGCGTCATGACGCACCCACCCACACTACGACAATCACCCACCCCTATATACACACGTGGACAAAATTGTTGGTACCCTTCGGTCAATGAAAGAAAAACTCACAATGGTCACAGAAATAACTTTAATCTGACAAAAGTAATAATTTTAAAAAAATTCTAGGAATGTTAACCAATGAAAGTCAGACATTGCTTTTCAAACATGCTTCAACAGAATTATTTAAAAAAATTAACTCATGGAACAGGCCTGGACAAAAATGATGGTACCAGCATCACAGGTGTCTACAATCTTGTAATCAGTCAGTGGGCCTATATATAGGGCTCCAGGTAGTCACTGTGTTGTTTGGTGACATGGTATGTACCACACTCAACATGGACCAGAGGAAGCGAAGGAAAGAGTTGTCTCAGGAGATTCAAAAGAAAATTATAGACAAGCATGTTAAAGGTAAAGACTATAAGACCATTTCCAAGCAGCTAGATGTTCCTGTGAATACAATTGCACATATTATTCAGAAATTTAAGATCCATGGGACTGTAGCCAACCTCCCTGGACGTGGCCGCAGGAGGAAAACTGATGACAAATCAAAGAGACGGATAATCCGAATGGTAACAAAAGAGCCCAGAAAGACTTCTAAAGAGATCCAAGGTGAACTTCATGCTCAAGGAACATCAGTGTCAGGTCGCAACATCCGTCGTTGTTTGAGCCAAAGTTGACTACATGGGAGACGACCAAGGAGGACACCATTGTTGAAAACAAATCATAAAAAAGCCAGCTTGGAATATGCCAAACTCTATGTTCACAGACGGAAAAATGAAGCATATCAAGAAAAGAACACTGTCCCTACTGTGGAACATGGAGGAGGCTCTGTTATGTTCTGGGGCTGCTTTGCTGCATCTGGCACAGGGGGTCTTGAATCTGTGCAGGGTACAATGAAATCTCAAGACTATCAAGGGATTCTAGAGAGAAATGTGCTGGCCAGTGTCAGAAAGCTGGGTCTCAGTCGCAGGTCATGGGTCTTGCAACAGGACAATGACCCAAAACACACAGCTAAAAACACCCAAGAATGGCTAAGAGGAAAACATTGGACTATTCTAAAGTGGCCTTCTATGAGCCCTGACCTCAGTCCTATTGAGCATCTTTGGAAGGAGCTGAAACATGCCGTCTGGAAAAGGCGCCCTTCAAACCGGAAACAACTGGAGCAGCTTGCTCATGAGGAGTGGGCCAAAATACCTGCAGAGAGGTGCAGAAGTCTCACTGACAGTTACAGGAATCGTTTGATTGCAGTGATTGCCTCAAAAGGTTGTGCAACAAACTATTAAGTTAGGGGTACCATCATTTTTGTCCAGGCCTGTTTCATTTTTTAAAATAATTCTGTTGAAGCATGGTTGAAAAGCAATGTCTGACTTTCACTGGTTAACATTCATATAATTCTTATTTATTATTACTTTTGTCAGATTAAAGTTATTTCTGTGACCATTGTCAGTTTTTCTTTCATTGACCGAAGGGTACCAACAATTTTGTCCACGTGTGTATATATATATATTTTTTCTTTATCTATTCAGGTCCGATCTAGACCAGGTCATAAAATGTACATGAGATACATTTTTGTTTCTGACTCTCACCAGAACTTTTTTTTTTTTTGGTCCATCATTTATATGGTTAGAGGTTGTTTTGTGTTAATTTGATGGCGTTTGATATCAAAGATGTTTGCTGATCACAAATTATGAGTCGGAGTTCTAAATTTCTAATTAGGTAAATAAATTTCTAATTAGGTGTGGGTCAATGTCATTAATCCACTTTGTGGTAGTCATTGCACTGAAAACTCAAATAATGAAAAGAAATATTAGCATGGTAGAAGGTATGCTTGGTCACTTTGATTGTATGCATAATGGTTATAATTAATATTGCAATTTGATTATGAAAATGTAACTATTTCCTGACTAAATTAATGTTTTAAATGTTTTAAGACATTTCAACATTAATGTGAAATTGAGTATAAGGGCATTGTGATCTAAATTAAAATACAACATGAACGAAAAGATTTTTATTTTTATTTTGGCCCTTAATTAATTAATTTGTGATAATAAATCAAACTAATGTATAACTGTTAGACCTTTTATTTGATTCATATTGTGATAATACTTCATTAAGAACAATATGAATCAACACAAGGATCTAACAGCAATATATTACTTTCCACTGTTACCTTCTTGCTAGGACTGCACAAGAAATGAAAAAAAAAAAATGCGACAATAAATGAAAACATCCACTTTACAGTTTGGTACCACTACTGAATATAACTTCATAGGTCCCTTTTCTCATTCTGCTAATCAAACAATTCAGTGTTTTTTTTTTTTTTAATTATGCAAAAAAAAAATTGTCAGATATTCTAGTTTTTATTCAAAGTTTAATTCCTGGGTTTTTATCCTATTATTATTATTATTATTATTATTTCTATTAGAGGAATGCGAGATAATAAAAAATATTTTCTAATAAATTTTAGCCTTCTTATTGTTAACATTCTTTATTCATAAATGCAAATAGTATATACGCAAACTCCAGTTTCTCGTCTTAAAAAATTATCTTACAGGAGATTAGAGATTTCCTTTTACCTGCGTAGTGGTAAGAGCTCCAAAAGCAGAAAAACACCCTCCATGAACTCCTAACTCTCAACTTACCTTCATATGAAAATTCTAATTATTTATTAATGTATTATTTTTTGTTGAAATCCAGTTTTACAAGGCAAAGCTTCCAGACTGTGACACAATTTTCAATCTGGATCCGGAGTTGATTCTTCCGGATCCAGATTCGCAAAAGTCTAATTCAGTGTGAGATCTTACAGTTCAAAATACATGAAATCAATCTGACTCCAATCTGAAAGAAAAGTTGGATTTGGGATGGGAATCTGAATAAAACCCCAAGTTTTTACTTGTGGTGCTCCTTTGCTTTTTATTGTTTCGTTTATTTTTGTTAGTCTTCTTTTCTTCCTCTGCTTACCTTTTTTTTTTTTGTTAGCATAAACTATTTCCTGTTCTTCTTAAGCTCCCTGGCTATCATGTGTCTATCAATTTAATGACTACAAAACAATATTAAAGACCCTTCTTTTAACAAAGCAAATGTGTTTGTAGTAAACTTGCCTAACTAACTAATTCTCAAAGTTAAGCACATGAATATGCAGTTTATCAGCACTACAGACGCTATTCCATATGAGCCAGAGCTCCATGTAGGATCCAGTCAGTAACTGTTTAAACTGTAACTTACCTCAGGATCAGTGAGTTTATCCTCTCCACTTGATTAATTTAACTCAATCAGATTTAAGTGTCTCTGTAAAACTGCAGCGAGAAACAGCTACATGTGGACATGGTTTTAGCTCGCCTCAATAATTCGTCCAAGTGGAAAAACAACTTCAGCTCTTCTTCTCCTTTATCTTGTAGTAGGGTGTTTTACTGGTCGCCCCCTACTGGACTGGAAGCGACATTAAGGATCTATTCACATTATATTGTGTTCGGTTCAGTAAAAATAAACAAATAAATAAATACAGATTCTACAGGAAGGAACATCAAGAGATGAAAGAGATCAAATTTACTTAACAAGGTCAGAGGGGGAAATGAGCACCAAGCATCCCACTTGTAGGAATCTTTGGCAGCCATTCCTGGTCTCTCCTGGTCACAAGGACATGCTGCCATCACACACCAGACCTGTCTTGAACCCAGATGATCCTGAGCAGAACAGAAAATACATGATTAAATATTTATTATTTATCATATGTATCTATGCTTTTCGTTGAACTCTATTATAGCAGGCATTATATTTATTTGTAGCATTTCTTGTATTTTACTGTAACTGTATTTCTTGCATTTATTCATTCATTGTTTACATCAGTATGATTAATTCATAGTGTACATAAACACTTTATTTTTGTGATAAAAAGGCAAATCTAAAAATTCTTTTACAATAATAATGCAAATGTATTTCCTCTCTCCTGTCTGTCCCCGGGTCTCTCTATGACTGACATGTTAATGGCAAAAATGGTTCTTTTGATGTCTGGGACGTAGCACCGCTTTAAATGTGCTCTATTTGCTGGGGATAAACTGAGATCTTCAGACATCATACCGCCATGTGTGTTTGTCTCTCCCGGTCGATCGGGCCTGGACCGGTAAGTGTATCAAGGTGCGGCGAACAAAAAAGCAATAACTCTTCTTCTCTTAATTCAGCTTACAACTTATCTCGGACACACTTCTTCCCTTTTAAACCTAACATATTCACACTGGAGGGAAGCCGTATTACTGCTCAGAGTGTGGAAAATGTTTTACCCAGTCATGTCATCTTAAAAGACACCGTGCTATTCACACTGAGAAAAGTAGACAGCAGAGACCCAGTGAATCACCTTCCTCCAGAACGTTTATCTTCTTGATGTGTAATTAAATAATTGAAATAAACAGGCTATTACTGTAATCACAGTCAGCCGTCGAGCTACTTTTGAGTTTGTGAAAATAAAGGGACCTTAAAAACGTCAGTGTAATCAAACGTCACTGTAAAACATCAGTGTAATCAAACTGCTTGTGCAATATTTTAATGGGTCTTAAACTGAAAGCCTACACTTTAGCCACATCTCGTTTGAATCCGCTGTTGTGATGTAGAGGCACAAAAAAGGTAAATTGTCACTGTCTGTATGGACCTGACTTTGTATACTTGGCAGTAAACATCACTTGACCCCATGTAGGGACAATAACTTGTTGCCCAAGTCTAGTACAAACTATAATTGCTGACCTTGACTTTCATCTGTATGAAAATGTTTTAAAATAAACACATTTATTGTTTTTATTTTCATCAAGCTCTCTTAACATTGGACTAAGCATAATGCGGCTATATACATTTTATTTCTAGGACATATACACTTTATTTCTTTATTACCTCAGGATTTCACTCAGACAGCATGGATCCAGTATTTAAAAAAAAAAAAAAAAACACTGTATGATAAGTGCATTGTAAACCAATATACCAAAAGTATCTTACTCATGGCCAAAGGAAGCCATGTTGAAGAAATTGGGAAGTTGTGAGAAGATGTGTGGAAAATATCAAAAGAAGGAAATTAAGAATAAATACATGCTATTTAAAATTGGAGCTTGATATGTGACATTATTTACAACTGGAGCTTAAATTTCCTGTTGGATCAAATGGGATAAAAATGTCATTTGGTGACTTCTTTTGTCACATAACAAGCAACTAAATACCAAGGTTAAGCACCTTAAGATCCAGTTTAAACAGCTACATGTAGGTTTTAGCTTGGCTGGATAACTGGGCAATTTAAGCAGTGCAACAACTTCAACTCTTCTTCTCTTTTGTCCTGTTGTAAGGTGTTTTACTGCCCGTTACTGGACTGCACTGTAAACCCGAATAAGTTGGCAAAACTCAAAAAAAAAAAAAAAAAATTTGAGGTAATTACATATTAATCGTTCAGACCAATCCACCATCTTGAATGGACAGTGTGCAAGTGGGCAGATTACATGTGCATTGATGACATCAGACACAAAATCACTAGGCTGAAAGATTTTAAGTCGGTGGAACTTTAAGGAGACAGTTACTGTTGTCTTGAAAAGTGTCATTTCTACAAACTCATAAATAACAAAAAGTTGGTAAAAGTAGAAAAACTGCTGCTGAGGAATCACACAACTCTTAAGTTTTACCTCCATCTCCACTCTTTGGCAGATTGTCTACGTGCTACAGATCTACAGTAGCACGTTGACAATCCATTTAACTCCATAATGAGTTTTAAATTGTATTGTGAACTGACTCCTAACAAAAACTGAGGATGATACAGCACTGTGAGTGATTTAACCCTTGTGTGCTCTTCACATTTTTGTTGCTTAGCCGGTGTTCTGAGAATGGTGGACCCACTGCATTTTGTAGTTTTTAATTCAACACAATCAATCAATTTTATGTTAAAATACTCAAGAGATGTTTACTTCATCCTAATTACAAACAATATAGACAGGATATATAGTTCATATTTGCCCTTTACCTTTGTTAGATCACATTTATGAATTAAAGTGCTGCTCTTTTTTTCTTTTTTAATAAATATAATAAAAAATGAAATCAATTATCAATATGAGTGAAAAAAAATCGACAGATTTACAAATTAAGCAACTATTGATTTTGATTTACATTTACAGTTGAACCCTTTCACCACGTTTTACATAACACAAGCTGAACCATGTCAGTCTAGCCAACACATCAGCCCCACTGAATACACTGAGTTTTACTGGGTATGTAATGCATATGTACTTCTTGATGCATGCACATAGTATTTCTCTGACTATCTTGGGGTCACACACTTTTTTGTTGTTGCTGCTGGCCGAAATCTAGAATAATAGACAGGGACAGGCACTTAATCCAGTGGCTGGGAATCGAACTCAGTCCTTTCATATGGCAGGTGAAACACCTACCACTGAGCCACCAGTGCTCGGTTACAAACTTTAGGGTTTGTGCACCCACTTGTCCCACACTGTCTTGATGGCAGCTCGATTGTCTCACTGAATCTGGGATAAAAAGTTCAAAAGAAGACTTGATGTCCTGCACATGAGTAGCTGCCGTTCCTGTTGGTCCTGGTTGCATTTTTATCACATTGGCAGCCAAGCAGGGTGGCTCATTTCTTAGGCAATTAGACCATTCAATGTCACCATTTTTTTGACATCCATATGTTTTACTTGCTAGCTGCTTAGAGGCTTCTGTTTCTGGAGCTGGCTGCTGATGGGCTGGTTCTGTGTCTCATTTTCATTTTGGAACTAGCTGATACTCAGCCTCAACTTTTTCTTCAAAGTCACTGTCGGAATGGGGCAAACAATCTGGCCCTGGATGCTTCCAAACCCAAAGAACACATCATAGACAGCACAAGAAGGATAACCCTCTCCCCACGAAGAGTTACAGCCTTCAGATTTCTGGGCAGTAACATTGTTGAGGTCCTCCCTGAACCACAAACACCTTAGGAGCAGTAAAAAGGCACAAAAGCTGCAAGAGCATTTGCTTGTGTCCTTCTATAGCTGCTTAATTGAGAGTGTGTTAAAATACTGCTTCTCCACTTGGTACTAGCAGCTAAAAGGTGGACAAGTAGCCCTTCAGGGGTGAACAACTTGGCAAAGAAATCATCAGATGCTCTCTGCCTCCTCTAAAGGAACTTTACACAGCACACTGCCTTAAAAGGGCAACAAACATCCAAACGGGTCCTTTCGACCCTGGACAATACCAATTTAAACTGTTGCCCTCTGGAAAACAATTCAGGTCTATTATTCACAAATCAACCATTTTTTATAATAGCATAAGAAAAATCGTGATGAAGAAATTCTTCATCTCTTTCATTCCAGGGATTAAAAAATGGTAACAATGTTGATTTAGAATCTGTAGAAGATTAATGGTACATGGACAACCTTTTACAGGTGAGCTGTTCTCTGAATGTCGTTTTCACAGGAGTGAAGCTAAGGAAACCGCATCTTGGTTTATTAGTCCGCATGCATGGTTTAAGAAAAGGTGCCAGGTTCATAAACAAACACACATATACAAACACACACTGAAGGATGGCACCAATCAGATCTAGCATTTTATACCCACTCCTACAGGTTTACCTTCTCTGTATACTTCAGTATGTGTCATTTCACTGCATATTTTGCATTCTATACTTTCGCTATGTTTACATTATGTCGCACTTTGTATTCTAGATTTTTAAAAAATGTTTACATTCTGGATTATTGTGCATATTTACATTTGAAAGTTTAGTTGCAATGTAAGGACCACTATAAGTTTGCTGTACTTAGTATGGTGACAATAAAGAATCTTGAATCTTGGATCCAGTTTAGATTATGAGAGTCTTGCATGGGTCTATTACAGGGGCTTAAAAGAATTGTGATGAGAGCAGACTGATTATGATAAACTAACACTGATTTCACCTTTTCGATGTCCCATTGTTTAAAGCTGGAAAAACTTGTCACAACTTCAACATGCACTATAATGTGTAGCCCACATTAGTTCAGAAGAAAATGTTTAAATAATAGACAATAAATATACAATATATAAACGAATTGCATTGCATCGAGCTTTTCCCAAGCAGCCTCTGCTGTATGATATTAAAAGCACTTAAGAAATCAAACAAACATAATCCTCACCATGGTCCAGGTTTGAATAATCTTTATCTAACAGGTTAATTACTGCATGATCCACCTCTATATGGTTCTAATGCAGAAATTGCAAAGGGTCCAGTAACCAGGGAACTGTGGTAAGCTAGGAAAGCGGGGCAAGTGGGAATGAGCTTAAGATTGCATCACAGTAGGTATTGTCATGTTTATTGGCGCTACAGAGTAAGAACAGACAGGAAGCTGCAACAGTTCCAATTGTTACAGATGTTTGAACCACTGAACTGAAGACGTACAAAACAGAATACATTAAAATGATTTAAAAATATATTTTTATTTCATTCACACTCTCCAAACCTCGGTTCACCATAGTCAGTCAATCAGTCCATCAATGTCCTCACCTCATGTGTTTCACATATTGCATCCCAGTTTGTGGCCCTAAAGGAGACCCTCACGGGCTTGTACCTTCACACTACTTATGCATGCGTAGATGGTTTTGTAAAAAGCTGCTGTGAATAAAATTCTTTCCACATATGGAGCAGTAATACGGCTTCTCTCCAGTGTGAATGCGCTGGTGATATTGGAAACTGCTCAAATAATTAAAGCCCTTCCCACACTGTGAGCAGGAATATGGTTTCTCTCCAGTGTGAGTGCGCTGATGCTGCTGGAGATAACCTTTTTGATTAAAACTCTTCCCACACTGTGAACACTGATATGGTTTGACTCCAGTGTGAACGCGCTGATGTTGTTGGAGCAAACGCTCTAGCTTAAAACCCTTTCCACACTGTGAGCAGTGATATGGTGTCTCTTCTTTGTGAATCAGTTGGTGATAATTGAAATGACTTATGTTAGTAAAGCTCTTTCCACACTGTGAGCATTGACATGGCTTCTCTCCTGTGTGAATGCGCTGGTGAATCTTAAGACAACCCTTTCGCTTGAATGTACGTTCGCACTGTGAACATTGATACGGCTTTTCTCCAGTGTGAATCTGCTGATGGTGCTGGAGAGAAACCTTTTGCGTAAAACTCTTTCCACACTCTGAGCACTGATGTGGCTTCTCTCCTGTATGGATGCGCTGATGCTGCACAAGATTACTCCGGAGATTAAATTCTTTCCCACACTGTGAGCAGATAAATGGTTTCTTTTCCGCATGAATTTGCAGATGTCTATCTAAATTACCCTTATAAGTAAAACCCCTTCCACACTCTGAGCACTGATATGGATTCTCTTCTGTGTGAACGTGCTTATGTCGCTGGAGGAGGGATTTATAAATGAATCTCTTTCCACACTGTGAGCACTGATGTGGTTTGTCTTGTCTGTGGATGAGCTGGTGTACTGTGAGATCCTTCTCTTGACTAAAACTCTTTCCACACTCTAAGCAGTGGTGAAGGTCTGTCTGAGATTCTTCTTGACTAGTCATAGTACAAAGAATACGTCTTTTGTTCTTCTTTTTAATCTCTTGTTAAGGAAAGAAAATAGAATTCAGCATTGAGAAAAATACATTGTACAATACCAAAACTGTTTAATTACATGATAGTTTTTTACATTATTTTCTGGTAATACAGACACTATTACATGAACATACTTCTTTTTAGGATCCAGTCAGTAACAGTTTAGACTTACCTCAGGATCAGTAAGTTAATCCTCTGCAAATGTTGTTTTCAAATTAACTTAATCAGATTTAAGAATCTCTGTAAAACTACAGGCACAAACAGCTACATGTAGAGACGGTAGGCTGGATAACTAGGCAGTGCAAGTGGAAAAACAGCTTCAGCTCTTCTTCTCCTTTGTCTTGTAGTAAGGTCTTTTACCGCCACCTACTGGACTGGGTGATCAACAAAGCGGTCAATGATTGATTAAGATTGGGAAATAATCTGTTCAGAAAACCAAAAATGTGGTTTAAATGACAGCTGTGGCATATCTACATTAGGGACCATGTGCATGACATGATCATTAATTCGGTCTCACCTCATACAGTATATTTTTCATTATAACTAGCTAATATTGTTGTGCTTTTTTTTTTTTTTAATAGAAAGGGCAATATACATTCCAAACATTTTGTTATATCTGTTGCAGCAAGCTGTTAAGTTAGTCACCACTATGAGAGTAATTAATCAAGTGGACAGTTTATTAAAAGTTAGGCTCATTGCAATTTGAGAAATATTAGGGATAAAACCACACCAGCCAGACGATTTTAAAATAATTCAGCTGGGAAAGGACTAATAAAAAAAAAAAAACATCTTTCCTTTTTAAGGACTGAGACCATTGTGATATATTGTAAAAAACTTTTTTTTTTTTTTTGGGGTAGTTACAGAGGGTGGTATGTTGTATTTTTGTTTCTTTTGTTTTGGGTGGCTTTGCATATTTTACTTTGGAAATAGTTAGAAGGTATTTCAGTACAGTGGAACCTTGGATTACGAGCATAATTCGTTCCGGAAGTGGGCTCGTATTCCAAAACACTCGTAAACCAAATCATCATTTCCCATAAGAAATAATGAAAACTCAAATTATTCGTTCCACAGCCCCCAAAAATAAATACATAAAAATAATTAATACAATCTATAAAATGAAAATAAAACAAATTAATCTGCACTTTACCTTTTAAAAAAGTACAAATAAATCCTGACAGATAAGTGTTTCCGTTGGTGCGCGTAGGCGCCGTGTGTGTGTATGTGTGTGTGTGGAATTAGCCCCTCTCCCCACCTCGCTTTTTAAGATTCATAACAAACACACACACACACAACGGAAACACCGTTTTAACAGGAAAAAAATAAATCTCTCTGAGACTGACATGAGCGTATATTAACAGACTCACTTTTTAAGTTTCACAACAAGCGCATAAACACAGCGGAAACACCGTTTTAACGGAAAAAAGCGAGACTGGCACGAGCGCATACTAAAGGAATCACTTAAGTTTCACAACAAACGGACACACATACAAACACGGAAACACCGTTTTAACAGGAAAAAAAAAATCTCTCTGACCTGGCGTGGGCGCATACTAAGGGAATCACTGCTGTAAAGTAAAAAAAAACAACAAATGAACCAGCACCTTACCTTTGAAAAAAATCGCGACAGAGCAGAGTTTCTGTGTGTTTCTGAAGCCGGGGAGGGGTGAAAAGGCGAGAGAGCGTCTGTGCGTGTGTGTGTCGGTGTCAAACTGCGCATGCATGAGCAGAGTTTCTGTGTGTTTGCGAAGCCGTGGGGAGGAGCGAGGGAGGGGCGAGGGGGAGGGGGGGGAAGGTGAGATATATTGTACTGTATATTATTTTGGCCTTGTCAGCTTTTAAACCCTACAACCACTTTTTGGGAGTTCACTTTAAAAAAAAAAAAAAAAAAAAAACAAACAAAAAAAAACAAGCAAACACACTAATGGCGACACCCTTTTCTTTTCCTTTATCTGTTGCGGCCCAACTTAGACAGAGTCTTAAAGTACATGATAAAATATGTTTGCTTCTGCTTCTCACCAGAACCAGATTTTTTTCATTTATATGTTCTGCGGTTGTTCTGTGTTGTGTTTGATATTGAACTTGTTTGCTGATCACAAATTATGAGTCGGAGTTCTAAATTTCTAATTAGACTAGAAAGTGTGGTTCATTGCTTCAAAAGATAAAAAAAAAAGATTAGCATGGTAATACCATCTCAGGGAGTTTTTCCTTGCCACCGTCGCCCTCGGCTCGCTCATCAGGGACAATCTGATCATTTTGATTCATACACATTGCATACAAAGTTACTTCTTTTATTGTGTAAAGCTGCTTTGCGACAATGTCAATTGTTAAAAGCGCTATATAAATAAAATTGACTTGACTTGACTAATATTAATAATATTTTATATTTACATAGCGTCTTTCCAGAGCTCAAGGACACTTTACAATGTATGTAAACAAAAAGAGATAATACAAACAGACATTGAGTCAAAAAAAAAAAAAAAACACAAACAGAGACAAACAAGCAGAGAAGTTCATTTTAACAAATCGAAGGTGTAACATTCAGAAAACAAGTGAGTTTTGACTAAAGATTTAAATACTGAGATGTTATTAACAGAACGGAGAGAGTGTGGTAGAAAATTCCAAAGTTTGGGTGCAGTAAACTAAATGATCTGCCCCCCCCCCATTGAAGAGTGGCCGTACCGAGGGACAGCCAAAAAGCCAGAATTGGAAGAACGTAGTGAGTGGGTCGGGATGTAGAGGGCAAGCAAATTGAAAAGATAAGAGGGAGCTAAGCCATTTAAAGATTTAAAAACAAGGAGAAGGATTTTGAATATAATACGGTAGGCAACTGGGAGCCAGTTGGAGATCACAAGATTGGGGTTATATGAGCAGAGCGTTGAGTGAGTATTCTAGCCGCAGAGTTTTGAATATATTGTAATCTGGAGATGGAACTGGCAGGTAGACCAATGAAAGGGGCGTTACAGAAATCAATGCGTGATGAGACGAATGCATGGATGACAGCTTCAGTATCTTTGGTACTGATGAAGGGTACTGAAGTTGGGCAATACGACGTAAATGGTAGACAAATTCTTATGTACCTGGCTATGCTCTGTCCATGATGTCACTTTAACTGTAAAAAAAGTTTAAAATGTGACTGTATGCATAATGGTTATAATGAATAATGCAATTTGATTATGATCATAAACATGCAACTATTTGCTCACTAAATTAATGTTTTAAGACATTTCAACATGTATGTGAAATTAAGTATAACGACATGGTGTTTTACAGCAAAACAAAATTGCAAGGGCACCACTGGCGGGTCCTTGGGCAAGACCCTTTGTATCCTACAACCCAGCCACCGCATACAGAATTGCCAGAACCAAGCCATGTTAGAAAATGTTTGCAACAGGAAGGGGAAAAAAAACTGGCCAGGTCCAATGATCAAATGTGATGACCCCTAGGATAAATGTGACAAAGATAAAAAATAAAATGCCAAGCCATGCCTAAGATTTGCGTGTCATCTTTGATCATGACGTGCATTTACTAGGGCTGTCATGGGTCTAGCTGGTGGTGCTGGCTAGACCCGGCTGATGGTGTTGCCGTGGGCATATGGCTAGGCATGAAGGCAGAGGGGTTTGCAAACAGAAAGAGTCTTTATTTAAACAAACTCAAAAACAGACAAACGAACAAAGAAACAACAAACTCAAACTAAAACTAGGGCTCAGGAAAAACACAGGGGGCGGCGCGCTAACACAGGGAACGGCGCGCTAACACAGGGACAAGAACTGACATGGGAGCCAGGAACTGACACGGGAGCCAGGAACTGACACAGGGAACCGACAGAGAGCTGGGGATGAGGAAACATGGAGCTGAAGCTAACTAAGACACATAGGGGAACTAGAGACTGGGAGCACAGACTAGAGACAGGAGAGACTGGAGAGACAGGACTGGGAGCACAGAGACTAGAGACAGGACTGGGAGCACAGAGACTAGAGACAGGACTGGGAGCACAGAGACTAGAGACAGGAGAGACTAGAGACAGGAGAGACTAGAGACAGGAGAGACTAGAGACAGGAGAGACTAGAGACAGGAGAGACTAGAGACAGGAGAGACTAGAGACAGGAGAGGAGATGGAACAGGCTGGGTTAGTGGTTAGTTGGGTTAGTAGCTACATGGAATGCTGGGGACACTGGATGCTGACCTAACCAGGTTAGTATCTACTGGAGTTAGTGGCTAACCGGGTTAGTACTGACCTAAGAGTGGGGAACTGAACACAAAAGGCAAAGCACACATGAGGCTACTCCAAACTAGCGGCTAACCTACTAGCGACCAGAACCACTAGCAGTCAACCCCCCTAGAGGCTAGCCTACAGGAGGCTAACCCTACTAAGGGCTAACCCTACTAGCAATTAAGGCCTACTAGCGGCTAACCCTGCTAGCGGCTAGGCCCGCATGTGGCTACACAAAACTAAACAGACAAAGAATTACACCAGAAGACAGAACAGTACTTACACAGGAGGAGACACAGCCTAGCTAAACATGAAACAGGATAGCTCCATGAATCCAGCAACACAAGGAACATAAAGAGAACAAACAGTAGAGCCCAGACAAACAAAAGTAAAACAATATAACTAAAATATAAACTTAAACAAACAAAAAGGAATGCCCACATGACGGTAGTTACAAAAGCAAACAAACATACCAGACAAACATAACAAACCAAACAGACAAACCTACTGACAAACAATGCTCGACCCAGTTTCCCAGAACAGACTGCTATTTATAGAAGCTTTAATGAGGCACCTCAGTCCAGGTGAGCGTTCATCACCTGACTGAGGTGCCTTCTGGGAAACTGAGTCAACCAACAAGAACTACACAAGACCGACAGACATAAACAGTGACCTCTAGTGGAGGTTCCTAACAAGGGCATTGTTTAAAAAAAAAAAAAAAAACAGACATCATGGTCAAGGATTCAATTCCTGATTAGGGTTAGGGTTAGGGACAATGACCATGAAGTTTGTATGTTCTCCTATTGTGCCCATCACTCTGGTATAGGCTACATCTGGACTCATCAGATCACTTTTTCTTCGCTCCAAAGTCCAATCTTTGTGGTCTCTAGAAAACTGCAAGGCTTTTTTTTTCTGATGAAGCTCATTTACAAGTGGTTTTCTTATGGACATCCGGCTGTTTAGTGCCAATCCTGTGAGTTCTCATCACATTGTATGTGTACGGAGATGCTCTTACTGTCAATATTAAACATAGCTATGGGGTTTTACTGTGCTCTTCATTCATGATTGCTTTTCTGACCACATTTCCCCCACTACATTCAGCACTATCCTCCCCAGTCTTGATAATGCATTAAAGGGTCCTTATCCCAGTTCCAGTAGATTTAAATCTCATTAATTTTCTTTTGTTTTGTTTGCTTGAACCATTCCAATAATTTGACCCTTCTGAAATGGTGACTTTTTATTTAGTTATTTATTTTGGCCAGGCAGTGTACAATGATAACTTCATTACATTAATAGATCTTCAATCTATTATATTCCATGATATTTTAAGATGAGGACGGCTGCCATCATCACAGCTCCAATCTCTTTTTCATGGTTTTTGTTTTTTAAAAAACATGTTATCTTTCCATAACTTAAATCCTGCATTTTTTCTTTACCAGCTCTTACACAAACCCTGCAGGACCACAACGATCTGCAGAGGTGGAAAGAGTAATACAATTTTGAAGTACAACTTTACTGAAGTACAAGTAAAGTTACCATTATAAAAATCTACTCAAGTAAAAGTAAAAAGTAGGTCACTAAAATTTTACTCTAAACAAAAATTACAGAGTATTTTTTTAACAGCGGGGGTGGGATGGGGGATTCTAGTGTAGTTCAAAAAAGACAAGCGTATATAAATCTCAAACTATTTGTTTTTAATTGAAGGAACACCTTCAAAATAAAGCTGTTGCCTTTCTTGTGCTTGAAATCAAAGTGGTCACTTAAAAACGGTGTGATGCTCTTCGCCGGATAACCGAGGGTCACAAAATTATACAAAACATAAAGTGAAAGTAAAGAAAGGGGTAAAAGAATAGAGTGTTTCGGGGGTGACCAGCACATTGGAGCTCCTACTCCATTCTCTCCTTCTTACGGACACACCTGTGCAGCGCACACACACTGGTGGAGGGGCGGCAACTCTTAAAAGGGCAACATACATACACTGTAAAAAAATTACGTGTTAAATAAGTAAGTTATTGGCAGCACAGATGCCAGCAATCTGCTGTAATTTTACTGTACTCATACCGTTACATCACTTTACAGTTTATTACTGTACATTTTGGTATTTACTTTCAACGGGTCATGTGAGGGGACACATGCGCAGTAATGTGCCTGTAATCACTCCTTGGCTCATTTTTTCTCTTCAGGTTTATTCCAGAGAACCACTGCAAAAAAAGCAATAAGCAGTAATTTAGAAACTTTCTCTAAAATTGTCAAGCAATGATAACAACTCAGATAGTAAGGTGATATTCACAGAGCATAGTCTAACAAAAACATGTTTCAACCCATTTCTAACATTACCAAAGTTTGCTTAACAACTTTTAAGGAATTTTTAATTTTAGCCCAAAGAGAAATCAAGTATAATTAAAAATAATTATCTATATGATGAACTCTACAGTACTTGATCAGCAGAACTTATAGCATATAACTATATAGCTATAAATAACTTTTAACAGGCAATATTTGATCAATTCTAAGGAAAGATACATTCAAGGCCAGCATAACTTCTGGGATTTTGGAATGACAACACTGTTGTAATTAGCAGTTTTTATACCGCTTGTACAAGACATTGCATCTAAACTTAAAATCACATACCAAGTAAATTAAATCTGTGTTTATACATTTTATACACAAAACAATCTGTTCCCTCACATTTTAAACATAAGCCACCAAAATCATCTCCGGTAATAATGATGGTTAACACTTAACATGAAACAATAAACCTATTTAACATTCGAAAGACAATTTAAAACAATGTAATAAAGCTTGGGTAGAGCAAAATCCCTAAAAATATACATGCTCGAGTTACTTACATGTCAGCACTGAAGTAAGTTCTAAACACATTTTCACAAACTCCACAGATTGCAAAGCATGAACTTCATGCATTGCTTCTGGTAATACAACTGTCAAGAAAAGAAAAATGTTTAAATCACCTTGCAGTTTGTTGGTGCAGATGCCTATAATCGCAGAGTTGAAGACGAAGGACTTCCTAGTGCGCCCTCTTCAGAGTAAAACCTATATAAATAAGTAATAATGTTTGCAGCAAGTTCACGTATACTTGTCTGAATAATGATCTTTTAAATTGCTGCTTCTAAAAGTTATGTTTAAGATAATAATACAAAACAAATGACTTCGATCGAACAGTAATGAGATTTGGTCACACTTATACACTCCAATCAGAAAATACTGAAATGTACTGTTATTTAAAACATTAGCAAATAGGACAAGACATAAGGAAGATATTAAATAATTACAGAAACTACTGTTAAAAAGTGATCTGGCATTTTATACCCTATACTACACTATATAAAAACCCCAATATTTACAGAGTTATCCATAAGTATTTAGACGCGCGCGCGTACAGCAGCACTGAGCGATGCCGTGCAGAGTCGAACACACTGCGGCTCGGGCAGCACACCGTGCGGTGCGATACTGAAGTGAGGGAAAGATAAACAATAAGATAAAAACCATCCAGTGTGATCGAGTCGGAACCCCTCTGACCCACGACAACATCTACCTTCATCATCGGAACCGGACAGCGTGGAGCCTGGTCCAGCAGAGAGCCTGCGCGTGAGCGGTGAGTTCATATTAAATACTATTAACTCCTGTTATTAACACTGTTAAAGAGAGTCTCATATCATCACCACATCTCCAGGTAACTGTCTGTGGATCTCGTGGTGACATTTAAATGCATATAATAAGATCTACAGGATGATCCTTTCACATTAGCTCACAGCAAAGTTCACTTGGAATGCTCCTCATGTCTGCTCACTTTAAGGCCTCAAGGATCATTTCACTGTTCAGAAGAGCAGAATGTGATGAACTCAAGTGTTGTGCTTATGTAGCTATTACAGAGTCACATGTACTTTACTATTTACTCATATTTTATGTAGTACACATCTCAGAGACACTTATGGAAAGTGAGATGCTGATGATCCACATAAGCTTCACACACACAATTTCAGGTTATCTGTGATTATTGTGAATATTGGAAGAATTTGTGCAAGCTGTTATGGTTGCAACCTTCAACTAATTTCTTACTTCTTGCTTTTATACTTTCCTGCAGATGGGCACTGGAGGAAACACAGACTGAGACCTCACAAGACCAGCTAACAACAGAAGAAAAAAGGCAAAAAAAACATGACATTCCAAAGCTTGAGCAAGAGACTCTATGCCTGGATGAAATCTCAAATTTAGATGGAGGAGCACTGACTACAGATAGAGATGCAGATATATGATGCAGACAGACTGTTTAAAGTCATGGTGCCATTGTTTTAATTTCAGTAACACACACCCTCTTTCTATGCAAGTACAAGTAATATAGAGATACGCTACATTTGAATGTTTACATTTTTCTCATATTTGACATCTACGTTTCTGTTACAGCATTTAGTTAAATGATATTTTACTTGAATATTACTTTAATAAAACATTTTGCCCTCTTTAACCAATATTTTGTCTCTGTTCCAAATCACTAAGACCCACATGTAATATTTTACATTATATATTTATTTTTAAAAATACAATATAAACGCACTGAAAACAAAACATGTTAAACATAAAATGTTGATGCATGGTGAGGTTTTAAATTCAACAGTTTCAGCACCTCAGCTAAGTTTGAAAAGCTTCACATAACAAGATAAGGGAAACAAAAAACACAAGCATTTCTCTTGTAGGAAGTTTGTCTTCTTGATAGGAGAATTTGGTAGCCGTTTCTGGTCTCTCCATGTCTTGAACCCAGATGATCCTGGGAAGAAAAGAAAATACATGATTAGATATTTATTTATTATATGTATCTATGCTATTCGTTGAATTTTATTATAGCAGACATTATTTTTTAACATTTCTTGTGTTTCACTCTACTTAACTGTATTTCTTGCATTTATTTATTCATTGTGTACATCTGTATGATTAATCCAGTGTACATAAACACTATGTGAGGGGATTGGGGAGGGGTAGAAATCATGCTCAGGAACAGAATGGAACAATTGTTCCCAGTGTAAAAACACCATATGATAACTTCATTCAGCCGAATCCCGCATTTATACGCTTTGTCTGTGTGCATAAAGCCTTCAAACAACTGAGGCTGATTTCACCTTTTGATTCTCCACCGTTTAAAGCTGGCAAAACAAAACTACAACACCCATTATATTGTGTAGCCTCCTTTAGTTACGTAAAAATGTGAAATAGTAGACGATAAATGAACAATATATAAACTGTGATGTTCCACTTAAATAATCGCTAATTCACCATATGATAGATGGCTCGATGGAGCTACTACGCAGCAGTATCTGCTGTATTGTGCTAAAATTGTTGAGAAATCAAACAAACATAATCCTCACCATGGTCCAGGTTTGAGTAAGCTTTATGTAACAGGTTAATTACTGCATCATCCACCTCTATATGGTCCTGATGCAGAAACTGCAAAGGGTCCAGTCACCAGGGAACAGAGGTAAGCTAGAAAACCGGGGCAGTGGGAATGAGCTCAATGTAAGTATTCTCATGTTTATTGGAGCTACAGAGCAAGGACAGACCAGTGAAGCTGCCACAGTGCCAATTGTTTAACGTGTTTGAATTCTGAACTGGAGGAGGACAGAGCAGAATACATTGAGGCTGTTAAAGAACATGTTTAATTCATTCACGCTCTCCAAACCCTGGTCCACCATTGTATTATTCAGTCGCTCAGTCCATCAATGTTCTCACTTCATGTGTTTCACATAGTGCATTCCAGTTTGTAGCCCTAAAGCAGCCGCTCAAGGGTATGGAAAGTACTTTTTTCCGCTCTCTTTCATATGCATGCGTGGATGTTTTTGCATGCTTTGATTAAAACTCTTGCCACACTCTGAGCAATAATACGGCTTCTTCCCAGTGTCAAGGTGCTTCCTCTGGTGAGTAAATTCTGCCCCACATTATGAGCAGATCAATGGTTTCTTATCTGCATGAATTCGAAAGTGTGGATATAAACTACTCCCCTGTGCAAAACTCTTTCCACACTGTGAGCAGTGATACAGCTTCTGTCCTGTGTGAATGCGCTCATGATCCTTGAGAGTACCCTGTCGACTGAAACTACTTCCGCCCTGTCAGCATTGACATGGGTCTTCTCCTGTGCGCTGGCGGCAGTCAATGGTTTCTTAACTGCATGAATTTGGAGGTGATGATATAAATTACTCTGCTTAGAAAATGTCTTTGCACATTGTGAGCACCGATATGGCTTCTCTCCTGTGTGATAAAATATTTATGAGTACTCTTTCCACACTGTGAGCACTGATGTGGCTTGTGCTGTTTGTGGATGAGCTGGTGTGCTGTGAGATCCTTCCCTTGACTTTTCCAGCAGTGGTGAAGGTCTGTCTGAGTTCCTTCTTGACTAGTCATAGTACAGATAATATGTTTTGTTCTTCTTTATCTCTGGTTAAGGAAAGAAAACAGAATTCAACATCATGGAAAATATAAAACATTGTCCAATTTATTATTTAATGACATTCCTTATTGTTTTAATTTTCTGGTTCTACAGACACTATTACATATGAAACAGAGATCCATTTAGGATCCAGTCAGTAACTGTTTAGACTTTACCTTACCTCAGGATCAATGAGTTTATCCTCTCAAAATGCTGTTATTAATTTAACTCGATCAGATTCTCTGTAAAACTGTACATGTAGAGATGGTTTTAATGGTTTTAACTCTTAGCTGGATAACTTGGCAGTCCAATGGGAAAAACAACTTTAGTTCTTCTTTTTCAGTCTTGTAGTGAGGTCTTTCACCGCCTCCTATTGGACTGAATGGTGAACACAGACATTAAGAATCTATTCAGATTGTGTTTTATTATTTTCAGTAAACCTAAAATGTAGTTTAAAATGACAGAGATCAGTGATTCCTCAGCAATAGGTTCTCCAGTTTTTAAATCTTTCCCCCATCTGATCTAGCACCTAGACAAACAACTTTACACCATAATGATTTTTAACCTATATTTTAAGCAGACTATTAACAAAAAAGAGGAATGTCAATTTAGCACTGTAGGTGATTTACTATAACAACATATTTTCTAATAACAATTGTTAAACTGAGAGGTTTCCAAAGAAATCTAGAGAGTGTAGATCTCTCATCCAACAACAAAAAATGAAGACTAATAGCACACAATTGATAAAAAATTAAAAACTCAGAATTTTTTTTTTTTATTGGGACATTTGACCTGACTGTTTGCAAAAATGGGCAACCTCACGGATTAATTCACTCCAACTGCAAGACCAATGGTGACTCAGACAGTTAAGGATCTAGATTACTGATAGAAGCATTAAGGATTTGAGTTCCACCATTGCAAGGGCATCACTGATGGGTCCTTGGGCAAGACCCTTTGTATCCTAGACAACCCAGCCACTGCATAGAGAATTTCCAGAAGGGTTTCCAGAGGTTTGTGACAGCAATCTGGTTAAAAAAAAAAAAAAAAAAAACTTAAATACTGATGACCCTAGGATAAACATGACAAAGCCCACCCCCACCTCATCACCCCCCCAAAAAAGAAAACCTGAAATAACATGCAGAAGCATTTGTGCATCTTAAGAGTCGCTTACTAAGGTTTTGTTGAAATGTCCTCATCTTTGATTATGGTGGGCATTTACTGACGCATTGTATAAAAAAAATACATGGTTACGGGTTCGATTTCTGCCTAAGGTCTGTGTCCCTTAACTTTGTATGTTCTCCCATCATGCCCATCACTCAGGTATAGGCTACATCTGTATTCGTCAGACCACTTTTCTATTGCATCAAAGTCTAATCTTTATGGTCTCTAGCAAACTACAAGGTTTGTTTTCTGATGAGTCTGACTAACAAGTGGTTTTCTTATGGACACACGACTGTTTAGTCCCAATCATGTGAGTTCCCATCACATTGTATGTGTATGGAAATGCCTGGCAACTTAGGGCACAAGGCGGGGTATACCCTGGACAGCATGCCAATCCATCGCAGTGTAAACACAAACTTGTGCAGTCATTCACACACTACAGCCAATTTGGGAATGCCAGTGAACCTAACCTACATGTCTTTGCACTCTAAAAAATTTGACCACTGGATACTCAAAAAAATTGAGGCAACAAAGTGACACTTATTAATTAGTAGATTTTAAGTGCTGAATTATTGAGTAAAATCCATTAAATAATATTTTTATTAAATTTAAATAAATTAAGTTCATTGTGATAAAAGCAACAGCCAAATTGTGTTGAATTTAGTAATAATTTAGGAAATTATGAGTTGATGTAATCAAATGCATTAAGTAAATATAAAACAATTTAAAGCTTTACAGTTACTCATTATCTGGTCTGAAATTGGTTTCAATCTACTAAGAATTTTGTTAAAATGTAATTGATATTTACTAAAAAATTTGACCACTGGTTACTCAAAAAAATTGAGGCAACAAAGTGACACTTAAAATAATTAGTAGATTTTAAATGCTGAATTATTGAGTAAAATCCATTAAATAATTTATTTAAATTTAATCAAAACTTTCAGTCAATTGTACAAAAACAATAGCTAAATTGTGTTGTATTTACTAATAATATAGTAAATTTTGAGTTCATGTAATCAAATGCATTAAGTAAATATAAAGCAATTTAAACAAAAACAGGTTTCATACTTCCTCATTATCCCGCCTAAAATTTGTCTCAATCTACTAATAATTTTATTAAAATGTAATTGATATACTGTATACTAAATATCTATCCTAAATAAATGTATATTTACTAAACATATGTAAAATATATAATTTTTTATGAAATTTCCAAGTGTATATGACTCAAGATGACTAAATAAATTACTTAAATAAATTACAGTACCAAGAAATTGACATTATGAATGTAAGTAAAGTCACACGACATGTAACGATGTGAAATCATTTATTTTTGCAACTTGGCTGAAGCCTCATACAAGCTACAAAACATCTGAACACGTGTTATGAAGAGGCTTTGAAACAGGCAGTATGCACAAGATTAAGTGCTCACGTAGGCACATGACTATTGCTTTACAACAGACTTAGAATATTTTAAAACATTGTAAACGGGTTTGGCAAAGATTTAAAATAAATAAATAATGCACTTGTAATCACTTAACCATATCATAAAATTAATGTTAATAACTTCACCACCACCACCTGAGCAGGTCCATAACTGAGGGAGGCCATTTCAAAGAGTTTACAAACATATAACATTTCTTAAAGAGAAGCTCCAGGGACATTTTCTGAAACGTCTCAAATGTGTACTTGAGGTCTTTGGGATAGGCAACATCCACTGCATGTGTCAGGCCAACCATCATGCAGCAAGCACTCGAAACAATGTCCAGCCCAGTCATAACTTTTACCCCCTCAATTATGATCCCAGTGTTCACTGGCTCTTCTGACAAAATGTTCTTGGTCACATAGATTTTCATCATTTTTGTTGCAAGGTCATGCAACACTCTGTCTCCATCAGCATTCTGGAAAAACAAAAAAATATGTATCAAGATTGGAAACCTCTCTCTAAATAGCTGTAAACTGAATCTGAATTAATGTAGACATAACCCACATTCTCTTGGTGTTACTCATTATGTACTGATAAATAGTTTACCACACCTTACTTTATGTCTCATCACTTTAGACCTCCTGGGTAAATTATTCATGAAACATGATCTCTATCGTAATCAAGTATGCACCTTGTCTCAGTTGTATGCTCAGTGTAAAATCTCATATACAAATGTGTCAAATTGGCAAGTAATAAAATATGTATATACAAATAAAGTTGTTTTAACAATGTATGAACAGAAATAGTAAGAGAAATATCACTTTAAAAAAATATATATATATTTTGCAGGTAACATATTACTGCAGTCGTCCTTAACATCTCTTAATGAAAATGCCAAACAGCCTTAACTTTTGACACAATTGAATGATTACATGCTAAAACACAATCATTTTCCATTTATTTAAGAGAAATTTAGGTATGGCTTAAGTAAAAAAAATCTGTATGCCCTTTTCAAGAGCCAGCAAGAGCAAGAGAGCACTTTCTTTTTTTTTTTTTTTTACTGATTTCACATTTGTATTTCACTTACATCATACTCTTTGATGAGTTGATCTAGTTCCCCTATGTACTCCATCAAGCAGCACATCATAAGATCCCTTGTCATGTTGATGCTTGGGTTGTTTGGGGCCTGAAATGGCAGAAAAAAAACCTTCAATATCATCTTACTGTATTTAATACTGTAGTTACTGTAATACCTTTCTCTCCAAGAAAATACCTATTTTTCGTGGCGCAAAAAGATTGGCACAGCTTGCTCCTCAGCTGTTCCATGGCCAGGTGTGTATTTCCTCTTGAGTTCATTAACAAGTCAGCAGATAAAAGGTCTAGAGTTTAAGTGTTGTATTTTGATCCTGTTGCTGTCAACTGGCCATGTGAAGTCTAAAGACCTGTTACTGCAGGGGAACAAGCATCATTAGGCTAAAAAACTAGAACGAATACATCAGAGAGATAATAAAAACATTAGGTGTGGGCAAATTCACTATTTGGTGCGTTCTTAAAAAGACAAAAGGGACTGGTGAGCTCAGGAACAACATTCTAGAAGCCTGTGATGGATTACAGAAGAATTCTCCTCTTCTGAAGAAAATCCCCTTTAGAACAGCTGTCAAGAACAAGAACACCTTCTCGGATGTAGGGGGATCTGTGTCAGTGACTCTAAACCAGAGTGAATGCAGTGGTTTTGTCACAGGATGCCAACCTCAAAAATAGGAAGGCCAAGCCCTACAATTAAAGCTATTGTGTTTAAAGCTATTACACTTCAAGCACAATTTTTAATTCCAAATCCATTGTTGTGGTGTCCAGAGCCAAAATTATGTCACTGTCCAAAAACGTCTGGTCCTAACTGTCAATAACATCATACAGTCCAGTTTGATGACAAAATCCCTGACACACTGTATGTATGGTGTATATAAATACCTGCTGATAAATTTCAGTCAGTCAGAGGCTGCATGCACCTGTAAAAGTGTGAAAAAATAGGTTTTTGTTCATACATTCAAATTCCAGTCACTAATACATAGTATAAAACACATAACAGGGAACTTATCAGGATTAACTCAGTCAAATGTTAAAGACTTTATGACAAAAGATATTTAAAACATGTTCGATTCAGATACAGTGCCAGTCAAAAGTTATGACACACTTTCACATTCAGTTAAATGTGTACAAACATTTGACTGGTTCTGTATGTCAGTCATGTAGATCTTTTAGAAAGCTTGTCATGTTAGCAGATGTCAGTCAGATACTGTAAGTACCCACTTGTGGAATCCAACACACACCACAGGATTAGCGCCGATGCTAATGACTACCGAGAGTCTGCGGTGGCTAATATTACCTGTGACTAACGTTACCTCACGACACCCGGACACACAGAGTGAGAGAGCCGCTCTGGGGTGATTATCACTGGTGTCAAAGACCAAGCAGTCACTAAAACACGAGAACATTTACCCTGACGTTATACACACACCAGATCATCTCTGCTCTTTATTCCCACCTGACAAACCGCCGGTGAAGTTGAGGCTGCCGTGTCGCTCAGCATTTTGTCGGACTTTAAGCTGACAACATCTTTGACTCGGTTAGCTGCTAACAGGTGGCCGGGTTAAGAAGAGCTGAAGTGCTGAAGAGATTCTCGTCCAATGAGAGAGACAGAGAGGATTCACACGTTCACACGGACACATGCGAATGATTGGCTGAAAAAGATCAACTTGAGCGCGTTGAAATGGAAATAGGAAAAGTTTATTTATTTAAATATTTTTTTATTAACGTTGTTAAAATTTAGTCATTAAATAAAGTATCAAAATCGCCAAAAATGACCCCTGACTGACTTTGACCAGTTTTGTGCATTTTGTCGCCTCTCATGTGGCAGTTTTGCTAATCATACTTTGCCGAGGGGACAGAGACACCAGGCCGCCACTACAGAACTGGTCAAATCTAGAAGGGGACATTAGTGTCACGCTTTATCATTTTAAATTAGCAGGGTATAAGTTCTCACCAGATTTATATAGTTAGACTTCCTTCCTCAGTCCTAACCACGTCCTGAATCAAATCAAGATGTCCGTCACACTCCTCTGTTACAACACACAAACTGAAGGCAATTACTTTGTTTTCCGCAAATTCAGCACCAATAAGTTAACATAACTTCAGCGTTAACGTGATTCAGTTACTTAAAGATACTTTAAGCACTTGTTAACTATAGTAGCTTTTAATTTTGGCAGCTCATGTGCAATGAATTTAACTAATGTTGATCTGTCAAATTTCATTACACCAACATTGCGAATAGAAATGTATTCATTAAAAATAAGGGCAAAACATCTTACCTTGAGGTCTTTACTTGAAATGTAGGCAATCCAACAAGCTCCTACGGGCAATGTCCATGTGATGCAGGCGGAGGTGGAAGTTGAGTCTTTTGAGTTTTTTGGTGACTTTAATTTTCCTCACTTAATTTCTACTCAATATATTTGGTCAAATAATTTTCAACAAAAAATGAGTAAAATAAATTAAATGTTTATTCAAATTTGCTGAATTAAGCTTAATGATGTTTAAAACTACCCACACTCTTTTTATTTGTGTAAATGTTAATCATATTTTTTATTAAATATTACTTCACCCCAATCTCAGTTTCTACAGTGTGGTCTGTGGAAGGAAACCGGAGTACCCGGAGGAAATCCACCAACTGGAGGTGCAAGGCGACTGTGCGAACCACTACACCACCATGCCACCTCACCTAAGCATTAAGAAGGGGAATTATGTTAAAATGCTATTTGTTGCCTAAAGTTCAGTTTAAAACTATAATTCCCTGTACACGTATGACTGCATGGCCACTAACAATTTCTCTCTGCTGCAACCAGGGAAGCGCTTCCACTTCCTGAACACAGCACACAAATACTGATGAGGAGCTTCTTCCCACAGGTGCTTAACCAGAACACCACATAGGACTCGACTGACTGGACTTGCCTTTATTTCCTTCACACCTGTTGCCTGCTCCAATCCGTGATAATCTCACCTAAAGGGGGCATGAGATCCGGCAGATTACCAACACTCTCCAAGGCATCAGAGACCCTGACATCATTCAGATGCGGCAAACACACCAATCCCCGCTTCATCTCAGATTATGCCATCAATTTTTAGACTCTGCCTCCCTCTTGTGGCTGGGGAAAGCACCCACTTTTCAGCACATTCCTCCACAATCAGTCTGACTCAATCAAGGACGAGCTTGCAGGCAGTGAGCTCCCTTCTGACCTGCAGGCACTCACTAAATTAGCGACTCTTTTCTCAACACTCATAGATGTTCCTGAGAAGAGGAGTGTCATCAGCTTCATAGACCATAGAGAATCAATCAATCTTATGTCATGCATGCCTTCATGGACTCCAAGGGAGACCAAAACTTGATCTTTTCCTCAATGGCTTGCCAATTCAAGATTCCCTCCACACCTTCATTGTTCACTTGCTTGATGGCAGCAAATTTGTCCCGATCACTCATTACCCTGCTCCCATTACTTTGGAATTTTCTTTTTGTGTCTTGCACAGCCCTATTACAGGCGCTTGAATCGCTTGACGATTCCCGCATTCATAAGATTGGTCTGTGTGCATAAAGCTTTCAGACAACTGGAGCTAATTTCAAAACATGTCAAAACTACAACAACCACAATCAAACAAACATAATCCTCACCATGGTCCAGGATTGAGTAAGCTTTATGCAACAGGGTAATTACTGCATCATCCACCTCTATATGGTTCTGGTGCAGAAACTGCAAAGGGTCCAGTCACCAGGGAACTGTGGTAAGCTAGGAAAGAGGGGCGAGTGGGAATGAGCATAAGATGGCATCACAGTGTGTATTGTCATGTTTATTGGAGCTACAGAGCAAGGACAGACTGAGGAAACTGCCAGAGTTCCAATTGTTCCAGATGTTTAAAACCTTGAACTGAATTCATTCACGCTCTCCAAACCTCAATCCAATATTGTATTAGTCAGTCAATCACCCCATCAATGTCCTCACCATATATTTCACATAGTGAATCCCAGTTTGTGGCCCTAAAGCAGACCCTCAAGGACATGTACCTTGAGGGTACTTTTTTCCTCTCCTTCAGTATGTGTGCGTAGATGCTTATTAAAAGAGCTGATTCGAGAAAAATTCTTTCCACACATGGAGCAGTAATACGGCTTCTCTCCAGTGTGAATGCGCTGGTGTTGTTGGATATCCCTCAAATTAAAAACTCTTCCCACAGTCTGAGCAGTATTATGGCTTCTCCCTAGTGTGAATACGTTGATGTTGCAGAAGAGTGACCTTTTGAGTAAAACTATTCCCACACTGTGAACAGTGAAACGGTTTGTCTCCAGTGTGAATGCGCTGATGTTGTTGGAAATTGCTCAAATTACGAAAACTCTTCCCACACTCTGAGCAGTAATATGGCTTCTCCCCAGTGTGAATACGTTGGTGTTGCACAAGAGTGCTCTTATGAGTAAAACTCTTCCCACACTGTGAACAGTGAAACGGTTTGTCTCCAGTGTGAATGCGCTGATGTTGCTTGAGAGAATCCTTTTGAATAAAACTCTTCCCACACTGTGAACAGTGATACGGTTTGTCTCCTTTGTGAATCTGTTGATGCTGTTGAAAATGACTCTTGTAAATAAAACCCCTTCCACACAGTGAGCACTGATATGGCTTCTCTCCTGTATGGATGTGTTGGTGTGCATTTAAATTTCTCATGTGAACAAAACCCTTTCCACACTGTGAGCACTGATACGGCTTCTCTCCTCTATGGATGTACTCATGTGTTTTCAAATCTCTCATGTTAGCAAAACTCTTTCCACACTGTGAGCACTGATACGGCTTCTCTCCTGTGTGAACGCGCTGATGTCTCTGGAGAAGACATTTATAAGTGAAACTCTTTCCACACTGTGAGCACTGATGCGGCTTCTGTCCTGTACGAGTGCACTGATGTTGTTGGAGATGAAATTTATGAATGAAACTCTTTCTACACTGTGAGCACTGATGTGGTTTGTCTTGTCTGTGGATGAACTGGTGTGCTGTGAGATCCTTCTCTTGAAAAAAACTCTTTTCACACTGTGAGCACTGATGCGGCTTCTCTACTGTATGGATGTTCTCGTGTAATTTCAAACCTTTCATGTTAGCAAAACTCTTTCCACACTGTGAGCACTGATGCGGCTTCTCTCCTGTATGAGTGCGCTGATGTTGTTGGAGACGATATTTATAAATGAATCTCTTTCCACACTGTGAGCACTGATGTGGCTTGTCTTGTCTGTGGATGAGCTGGTGTGCTGTGAGGTACCTCTCTTGACTAAAACTCTTTCCACACTGTGAGCATTGATGCGGCTTCTCTCCTGTATGAGTGTGCTGATGTTGTTTGAGATGATATTTTTTAATGAAACTCTTTCCACACTGTGAGCATTGATGCGGCTTCTCTCCTATATGAGTGCGCTGATGTTTTTTGAGACAATGTTTATAAATGAAACTCTTTCCACACTGTGAGCACTGATGTGGTTTGTCTTGTCTGTGGATGAGCTGGTGTGCTGTGAGATCCTTCTCTTGACTAAAACTCTTTCCACACTCTAAGCAGTGGTGAAGGTCTGTCTGAGATTCTTCTTGACTAGTCATGGTACAAAGAATACGTCTTTTGTTCTTCTTTATCTCTGGTTAAGGAAAGTAAATAGAATTCAGCATCATGGAAAATAAAATAAAAAACATTGTACAATAGCAGAAAATAATATTAAATGACTTGTTTAATTTGATGTATTATTATTATTTTCTAGTACTGCAGACACTATTACCTGAACAGAGCTCTATTTAGGATCCAGTCAGTAACTGTTTAGACTTTAACTTACCTCAGGATCAGTGACATAGTCCTCTCCAAATGCTGTTATTCAAAATGATTTAAGATTCTCTGTGAAACTGCAGGTAGAAACAGCTACATGTAGAGACGGTTTTAGCTTCGCAGGATAACTAGGCTGTTTAAGTGGCACAATGTCTTCAGCTCTTCTTCTTCTTTGTCTTTTAGTTAGGTGTTTCACTGCCCCCTATTGGAATGGATGGTGAACAGAGGGATTAAGAGACTATTCACAGTGTGTTTTATTCTGTTCAGTAAACCTAAAATTTAGTTTAAAATGACAAAGAAATGTGATTCCTTAGCAACAGTTTCTCTATTTTCTCTAAATCGTATCTCTGCTCTGACCTAGCACCTAGACAAAGACTTAAACTTAAGTCTACTTAAGATACCTGGACAGTTTTCAATCTGGTTTTCGAGCGCATTACAGTACATAGCCGGCGCTCATGAAGATAATAAATTATATTAATTTAAATTCTGATTCTAACAATATCAGTGTTGGTACTGCTAGATCTTAGCGCTGCATTCGACACTGTCGATCATAACATACGAACAGAAAGACTGGAAAACTGTCCATTTAAACAGTTAAACAGTCCGTTTAACTATCCCCAGCTGATGAGTCATGGTGGTGGCTTGATCTCAATATTTTGTAACAGTTTTCATTGGCGCCAAATATCTACTAAAGTTTATTTCAGTTCTGAACTCTAGTTCTTTCATATGGCCTAGAAACATCCCATACTATGTATTGTGATTTACTTCACCCACCGAAGTTCAACAAATATTTTCTTTTCTGATTTTCTAGCTATGTTTCTGCTGAGGTTTGACCAATTATTGGAGACTTTAATATTCATGTACTAAATGTATTTAGTCAGCCACCAATTGTGCAAGTTCTCCCACTTAAAAAGATAAGAGAGGCCTGTAATTTTCATCATAGGTATACCTCAACTATGAGAGACAAAAAAATTCAGAAAATCACATTGTAGGCTTTTTTTTATTAATTAATTAGTAAATTCCTCTGTAAAATAAGTATTTGTAATTATTAGACAATGGAAGACATAGAAGACCTCTGATAATCTCCCTCGATCTGGGGCTCCATGCAAGATCTCACCCTGTGGGGTCAAAATGATCACAAGAACTGTGAGCAAAAATCCCAGAACCACACGGGGGAACCTAGTGAATGACCTGCAGAGAGCTGGGACCAAAGTAACAATGCTTATGACCCATCTGTTACTCCAGTGTGGTTAACTGTTCTGAATCAGTTTAACCCTGTTTTTCTCTCTCATTTGAATGATATAATCACTTATTTGAAACCAACTTATTGAGTCATTAAAGAGACCTTTAATACAATTGCTCCTACCATTTTAACATTAATTCATCATGGTCTTTAAACTGAAATAGTTCCTGATGCTTATAAACATGCTGTTGTTACCTCCACTGCAAAAGCCCAAGATTGACCCCACAGATTGGACAAATTTAGTCTCCCTTACTTATGGGGTACCACAGTGTTCCATCCAATAATGACATGTTATCGACATCATAAGGTTATTAATGGCTGTTAAGGAACTTTGTTTCTCCATTCAATCAGTTTTTGTTCTGTTGGGTGCATGGGCATGCAAAATAAATAAATAAAAAAGTAAAATAAAATATATATATATATAGAGCTGTTGACGTAAATCATCTTTCTTTTCTGGGTTGCCACAATATCATTTCATTTACAAAAACAGATTGGCAAAGCTGGCTCCACTTTGTTCATGTCATGTCAATATTTACAATGACATTATCATATTTGCATTGAGTTTAATCATGTAGCACTTTAATATTAATAGCAAAACCAAAGATACTACTACTAATAATAATAATAACAACAACATAGCACTACAAGTACTACAAATAATAAATATCATTATTATTATGATGATGATTGTAGAAAGTGCAGTCAGAATCATTATTGATACAAAAAAAAGGGAGAGAAGTTGTTGAAGAATAAATCCATATCAGTATTTACAGTTTGAGCTTGACCCGTTCATGACTTCTGTTGCTTGCTGTCAATAGGCATCTAGAGAGATTAGGGCGTTTTCACACTGGGGTCCCGGATCCGTTTCCGAGCACACACGGCTTCGGGACCAGTAGATTTTTGATTCGTGAGAATGCAATCGTTCCAAAACGCTCCGCGCTTGGGAACGAATCCCTGGACCAATTGCAGAGGTGGTCTCGAGAACGCATGAATCGCACGGAAGGCGGGACATAAGTACGCGCTCGTGCTCAAAAGAGGAAGTGACGTAATTACAGTTCAACTCTGTACACAAACAAACGTGACTGCTGAAGAATCTCTGTGAAGTAATGCAGAAGTACAGTATTTGCTAGAAATTTAGACAGACGAAAATATCCACAGACAATCAGACACTACATATAAAAACATATTTAGGCGCCCGCGTACAGCAGCACTGAGCAATGCCGTGCAGAGATAAACACACTGCGGCTCGCAGTGAGGAAAAGATAAACAATAGGATGAAAACCATCCAGTGTGATCGAGTCGGAACCCCGCTGACCCACAACAACATCTACCTTCATCACCCGAACCGGACAGTGAGAAAACACCCTAATACATTAGCAGCTTCAGTAACACATAAAATTGAAAAAGATTGCATCCTACACGTATGTGCATCAAATGCCTGAGAACATCACAGCTTCCTCGAGACGCACATTCTTAATGGCCACTTCTGTAGTATAATCAGATCAAATAAGGAGCCTGCATGGAGTACTCGTCTGAGGGGGGCATGAGATCTGGCAGATTACCAACACCCTCCAAGACATCACAGAGACCATGACATTATTCCTTCCAGTGCATTGGTCATGCGTCATGCCTCCCCACGCTGCCTACTACTATTCTGTTCTTATCTTTCTTAAATGTTCCCTCAAGCTTGAACTGAAGATGTCATCATCCCCCACAGAATGGTCCAATATTGCCCACATCATTACCCTCCATTCTGGAAAGGCACAGAAGTGGGGAAGAGCATTATGGGATGATCATGTTTTCTGTTGCTTCACGTGTAAAAAAAAAAAAAAAAAAGAAAAATCACTGACGAAATAAGAAAAAAATTTGACCATTAATTCATGGGCTATCAGGTAGACATCCTAATACTCAAGCTACACCAGAGATCCCACTACATCTCTGACTATGCCATCGACTATCAGACTCTGACTCCCTCTTGTGGCTGGGTGAGCACCCACATTTCAGCACATGCCTTAGTGGACTCCAAATGAAGACAAAAACTACTTCGTATTTTCTTCTTTGTCCTCCCAATTCAAGGTTGCCTTCACATCTTTAAATCAACCATTCATTGTTCAGGTGCTTGACAGCAGCAAATCTGTCCCAATCACTCATTACCCTGCTCCCATTACTTTGGAATTTTCTTGGATCTTGTTTAGATTATGACAGTCTTGCACAGCTCTATTACAGGCACTTGAAACAGTTACGATTGGAGAAGTGTGATTAGGATAACTACATGCAGAAGTGTACCACATCTAGGAAATTGGTCTGTGTGCATAAAGCTTTCACACAACTACAACTATCAACCAAACATAATCCTCACCATGGTCCAGGATTGAGTAAGCTTTATGCAACAGGTTAATTACTGCATCATCCAAAGGGTCCAGTAAACAGAGAACTGTGGTAAGCTAAGGAAGAGGGGCGAGTTGGAATGAGCTTAAGATGGCATCACAGTGTTTATTGTTATATTTATTGTCATTTTTTACAGGGCAAGGACAGACTGAGGAAGCTGCCACAGTTCCAATTGTTCCAGGTGTTTAAAACTCTGAACTGTAGGAGGACAGAACATACTATATTAAAATGATTAAAGAACATATTAAATTCATTCACACTCTCCAAACCTCAGTCCAACACTGTATTAGTCAATCACTCCACCAATCTCCTCACCATGTGTTTCACATAGTGAATCCCAGTTTGTGGCCCTAAAGCAGACCCTCAAGGACATGTACCTTGAGAAAACTTTTTTCCCTCTCCTTCAGTATGTGTGCGTAGATGCTTATTAAAAGAGCTGATTCGAGAAAAATTCTTTCCACACATGGAGCAGTAATACGGCTTCTCTCCAGTGTGAATGCGCTGGTGTTGTTGGAAATTCCTCAAATTTCTAAAACTCTTCCCACATTCTGAGCAATGATATGGCTTCTCCCCATTGTGACCACGTAGATGTCGCATAAGAGTGCCGCTTTGAGTAAAACTCTTCCCACACTGTGAACAGTGAAACGGTTTGTCTCCAGTGTGAATGCGCTGATGTTGTTGGAAATTGCTCAAATTATTAAAACTCTTCCCACACTCTGAGCAGTTATATGGCTTCTCCCCAGTGTGAATATACTGATGATGCAGAAGAGTGCCCCTTTGAGTAAAACTCTTCCCACACTGTGAACAGTGAAACGGTTTGTGTCCTGTGTGAATGCGCTGATGTTGCTCAAGAGAAACCTTTTGAATAAAACTCTTCCCACACTGTGAACAGTGAAACGGTTTGTCTCCTGTGTGAGTGCGCTGATGTTGTTGGAGACGATATTTATGAATGAAACTCTTTCCACACTGTGAGCACTGATGTGGCTTGTCTTGTCTGTGGATGAGCTGGTGTACTGTGAGGTACCTCTCTTGATTAAAACTCTTTCCACACTGTGAGCACTGATGCGGCTTCTCTCCTGTATGAGTGCGCTTATGTTGTTTAAGATGATATTTTTTAATGAAACTCTTCCCACACTGTGAACAGTGAAATGGCTTCTCTCCTGTGTGAGTGTGCTCATGTTGTTTGAGACGATATTTATAAATGAAACTCTTTCCACACTGTGAGCACTGATGTGGTTTGTCTTGTCTGTGGATGAGCTGGTGTGCTGTGAGATCCTTCTCTTGACTAAAACTCTTTCCACACTCTAAGCAGTGGTGAAGGTCTGTCTGAGATTCTTCTTGACTAGTCATTTTGTTCTTCTTTATCTCTTGTTAAGGAAAGAAAATAGAATTCAGCATCATGGAAAATAAAAAAAACATTGTACAATAGCAAAAAATAATATTAAATGACTTGTTTAATTTAATGTATTATTATTATTTTCTAGTACTGAACAGAGCTCTATTTAGGATCCAGTCAGTAACTGTTTAGACTTTAACTTACCTCAGGATCAGTGACATAGTCCTCTCCAAATGCTGTTATTCAAAATGATTTAAGATTCTCTGTAAAACTGCAGGTAGAAACAGCTACATGTAGAGACGGTTTTAGCTTAGCTGGATAACTAGGCTGGTCAAGTGGCACAACGGCTTCAGCTCTACTTCTTCTTCTTCTTTGTCTTTTAGTTAGGTGTTTCACTGCCCCCTATTGGAATGGATGGTGAGCAGAGGGATTAAGAGACTATTCACAGTGTGTTTTATTCTGTTCAGTAATCCTAAAATATAGATTAAAATGAAAGAGAACAGTGATTCCTCAGCAACAGTTTCTCTATTTCTCAAAATCTTACCTCCAGCACCTAGACAAAGACTACACACCATTGAACTACACAACCACTTAAACTCAAATGGATACCTGGACAGTTTTCAATCTGGTTTCCGAGCGCATCACAGTACAGAGACGGCGCTCATGAAGAGAATAAATGATATTAATTTAAATTCTGATTCTGGCAAAATATCAGCGTTGGTACTGCTGGATCTTAGCGCTGCATTCGACACTGTCGATCATAACATACTTATAGAAAGACTAGAATACTGGGTCGGGCTTTCTGGGATGGTACTCAAATGGTTCAGGTCATACTTAGAAGGGAGAGGTTATCATGTCAGTATAGGAGAGCATAAGTCTAAGTGGATGTCCATGAAACGCAGAGTCCCACAATTCTTGCACCGCTCCTGTTTACCTGTATATGCTCCCACTACGTCAGATAATGAGAAAGGCAATTTGTTTCTATCACAGCTATGATGATACCCAGCTTTACCTAGCCTTATCTCCAAATGATTATAGCCCCATAGACTCCCTCTGCCAATGCATTGATGAAATTAATAGTTGGATGTGCTAAAATTTTCTTCAGGAGAGAATTGCATTTGGAAACATAGATGAAGCTCTGAAGGTGAATGCAGACCTTCACTCTAGGGGTCAAACAACTAAAAATCAAGTTAAGAATCTTGGGGTGATTCTGGAGACAGACCTTAGTTTCAGTAGTCATGTCAAAGCAGTAACTATATCATCATACTATCATCTCAAAAACATTGCAAGAATTAGACGTTTTGTTTCCAATCACGACTTGGAGAAACTTGTCCATGCCTTCATCACCAGCAGGGTGGATTATTGTAATGGTTTCCTCACCGGCCTTCCCAAGAGGACCATTAGACAGCTGCAGCTCATCCAGAATGATGCTGCCAGAATTCTGACTAGAACCAGAAAATCTGAGCACATCACTCCAGTCCTCAGGTCCTTACACTGGCTTCCTATAACATTTAGGATAGATCTTAAATTACTTTTACTCATTATAAATCACTCAGTGTCCTAGAACCTAAATACATTGCAGATATGCTTACTGAATATAAACCATTCCATATATTTAATGGACCACTCAGATCCTTAGGCTCGAGTCAGTTAGAAATAAAAAGGGTTCACACAAATCAAGGGGAGTCCGCTTTTAGCTATTATGCTGCCCGCAGTTGGAACCAGCTTCCAGATGAGATCAGATGTGCTAAAACATTAGTCACATTTAAATCTAGACTCATCTGTTTAGCTGTGCATTTATTTAATGAGCACTGTGCGACATCCAAACTGACTGCACTATTTTATGTTTATCTAATATCTAACCTTTTTCCACTGAGACACGCATTGGAGCCTGAGCACGACTCGGTCCAGAACATGATGGCTTTGGTTAATGCTAGATCCCTAACAAACAAGACTTTCATTCTTAAATATTTTTTTCACCTCAGATGGTTTGAACTGTCTACTCGTAATTAAAACCTGGTTGAGTGGCAGTGAGTCAAGCTCCTCATCTGACGTGGTTCCTGTGGACTCTAAGTTCTTCAACTCTCCCCAGCTGATGGGTCATGGTGGTGGCTTGGTCTCAATATTCCGTAACAGTTTTCATTGCCACCAAATCTCTACTTAAGTTCATTCTAGTACTGAACTCTTGTTCTTTCATATGAACTAGAACTCCCATCCTATGTAGTTTAACAAAGATTTTCTTTTCTGATCATTTAACTGTGTTTCTGCTGAGATTTGACCATATTTAATTACTGAAGATTTTAATATTCATGTATGTTGTCCATCTAAACACCTGGTTTATCTCATTGAGTCTTTTAATCTTCTTAAAAGACTCAATGAGATAAACCAGTGGGTATGTAGCGAGACTCATGAACATGGTCCCATCCTGGATCTAATTTTATCACATGGTTTGCATTTATACAATGTTCGGATTACTAAACCGTGCGAGCGGATTAATAAACAGAGCACACTGATTGGTTTACCGGTGTTGTGTCGAAGTTGGTTCTCCCATCAAGATGTGTTATTCTTGTCCCCAGCTCAGTAAAACAGAGAAAGGCTTGTCCATCAGCGGTTGTGCACAGACCACAGAGCTTCTACAGATTATAAACTTGACATTGATACCATGGAATGGAATGTAAGAGACGGTGATGTTTCTCATTATAACGCGCTGTATTGTTTGGTAAAAACTCTATACACTATGCAATAAATTATTTAATTATGATTCAAGACATCCTTAATTTACTGTTAGTACAATTTATCCAATTATCAGCAATAACATTAACACCAAAAACACTAACGCATTTCTATTGATTATCAAATATACTGCAGTAAACAAAGGTAACTTAGGCAAATTAAGTATGTAATGAAACGTACTGCAATACAATCGCTAGTTTTATTTATTTATTTATGAATTTATTTATTTATTTTAAGTAGCGTAAAAAAATCATGGGTTGTGTTTAGAGTGATTAAAAAAAACAATACAATGAATTTCATGATATAGATATGGAGAATTTCTTTAGACTACCTGCCATGATATTACTGCAAATAAGTGTGAGAATCTCCTAAAATTCTTTATAAATAAAATCAATGACATTAGAGCACTTATTACACCTCCTGCTTATGACCCATATGTTCCTCCAGTGTGGTTAACTGTTCTAAATCAGTTTAACCCTTTTTCTCCATCATTTGCATGATATAATCACTCATTTACATACAACTTATTGACACTTAGACATAGTTCCAGCCAGACTAATTAAAGACACCTTTAATACGATTGCTCCTACCATTTTAACATTAATTAATAGTAGTCTTGAAACTTGTCCTGATGCTTTTAAACATGCTATTGTTCAACCTCCACTGAAAAAGCACAAGATTGACCCCACAGATCTGACCAATTTTAGTCTCCCCTAATTTGTGGGGTACCACAAGTCCCATCCTCTTTTCTTTAGTTTTGTTTAGATTAGATTAAAGCATGTGTATAGATAGATAGATAGATAGATAGATAGATATTTTTTTTTTTTTCAAATTTAAGGAAAATACTGAAAAGACTGAGATTGTGGCTTTTGGATGACTGGATTCCTTGTTTGCTGATGGCAGTGACTTTGCTCCATTAGCACCTTCTAGTAAACCATTTGTAGGAAATTTAGGTTTTATATTTAATAATGATTTTAAATTTGACAATTTCACAACTGGTTAAAGTGTATAACTTTTAAGCAATTTCCTCTGGGATTAGTGAACTTCTTTGAATCTTGAATGAATCTAGTTTCTTTCAAATGAGAATTTTAGCTAAGATTAAGCTATTTTTACCATTCATATGGGAATTTTGACAATGTAATTCAAGTTTTTATTTAATCTTGACTTAATTTTTGTAATTTAGTATATAAATTCTTAAAATTGAAAATTTTGTTGCAATGTAAGGACTGCTCTAATTTTGCGGAACTTAGGGATGCTGTATCATGCCTGACCCTGGGCTCTATATGTGACAAAGGCTTAATTTAACTATAAGTTTTGTATAATGTTTAAGTAAGCTTTATGCAACAGGTTAATTACTGTATCATCCACCTATATGTGGTCCTGATGAAGAAACTGCAAATGGTCCAGTAACCAGGGAACAGAAGTAAGCTAGGAAAGAGTGGAGTGGGAATGAGCTCAAGATGTGTGTTTGAAGGATTATATCCAAACTTGGATTGCAATATTTGTTTGTTTAAGATATTTGCATTTACGTGACTCTTACCTTTGAATTGGAGTTAATGGTTCATGTAGAGGTTTCATTCACTATATATTTTCCATATATAATATTGTGTTAATTCAAGGCAGTGAATCAAAAATGTCAGAATCAGGTAAGCCTGCAGTACAGGGTAGGGATAGTGCAAACTCCAGAGATCAACTGGAAGAAGGTCAAGAAAGTGGTGCTGAAGATCAGCAAGAGCAGCCACTAAGGCGAAGTCAAAGAACAAGAACACTAACAGAGAAGGCTAGAGAGTTACAATCCGAAAAAAATGAAAGCACTTCAACAAAGGTTTAACTATATCTATGCCAAATGTAGAACACAGGTTAAATTTTCTAAGAAGCCCTTATCACAGTCAACAGAGCCTTTATCTAATGATCTTCTTAATGATATGATTGGTGATGTCTCAAGTCTTTCAGCAGATGTCCAGCGTGTTTATGATGCAAAATCTCAACTCCAAATCAGGACACGCGTAGAAAAGTGGATCGATGTGTAAAGATTTCTAAGTTCATTGTGAACAAAGCTGCAAGTCGATTAGGTGGAAAGATTCATGAAGGAGAAGATCAAGATTGGCCATTCAAGCAGGTCTTCTATAAAACGACAAGAAGCTGCTGCCGATGTTGCTGCAAGCCAAGCTGTTCTGAAAGTGTTACAAAAACAAGAAAGAGAACATCTGGAAATACAGTAACAAGAAGTAGAGTTCAAAAGAAAGATAGCAGATCAAGAAGAAGCAGTCATAAAGCGTCGTTTAGAACAAGAAGCAGAAGAAGTGAAACGAAGAATACAGAGAGAGAATGAGGAAGGCAGAATTAAATTCCAGCTAGAAGAGGAGCACTTGGCGCTACAAAAGGCTTTAGAGGAAAAACAAAGAAGTGTACAGCATTTGGAGGTAGTAAAGGGTCTCAGTGCAGCACCAGCAAGAATACTTGTGTATGATCAAATCCAGGCTCTAGGAGAAGAGCAGAAGGACAAACTGGAGAATGAGATGGTCGAACATACCAGAGTGGCCACTCCCGCAAGTCCTGAGCTTCCACATGCACCTTCTAAGACAGAGGTTGTGACTGCCTCCTCAAATGAAAATACAGTGGAGCTTGTCAAGATGCTGACGGGTGCTTTAATCGCCAACAGAATTCCTATTCCTGAACCTTCAGTATTCAGTAGGGATCCATTGAAGTTTGACGATTGGAAACTCTCTTTTCAGACACTGATTGACCACAAGAACATACAATGAAAAGGAGAAGATATACTATCTCCGTAGATATGTAAGTGGCCAAGCTAAGAAAGGGCTTGATGGCTACTTCCTACTTGGAACCGAATCTGCCTATGTTGCTGCATGGGAGCTTTTGGAAGAAAGATACGGAAACCCATTCATAATTGCAAAGGCGTACAAGCTTCAAGTATGGCCCATAGGAGCCAAGGACAGTTTTGAACTCAAAGAGTTTGTTGATTTTCTCCGTAGTTGCGAGGCTGCCATGATCCACATTAAGGCTTTGGAAATCTTAAATGACTGTAATGAAAATAGGAAAATTCTTTCAAAATTACCAGATTGGCTAACAGCAAGAGGTTATTGAATTAGAAGAAGAAAATAACCGATTTCCCTCTCAATTTGTTAAGTTCCTATCAAGGGAAGCAAAAATTGCCTGCAACCCAGTCACATCGCTGCAGTCACTGAAACAAAATGAAGCAGAAAAAAACAGGTTTCAGAGACATCAAAGCTCTGGAGCAGGGACACTGACCACAAGATCCAGTGAAAAGATTGACCTAACATGCATGTTCTGTAAGAAAACTGGGCATACTCTGCACAAATGTCGGAAGTTCATGGAGAAGGCAGTTTCAGACAGAATTAAGTATGTACAAGCTGAAAAGCTATGCTTTGGTTGTCTTAAGTTTGGGCATCTCTCAAAGATTTGTAATGGTAGGAGCACTTGTGAACTGTGCCACAAGCGGCACCAACCTGTCTGCACGAGGAGAGAGACAGAGAAGAAAAAACATCACTAGCTAAACGAAATGTGAGTAAAAAAAGGTCAAGCATGAGTGAAGAGAACTACAAAGAAACAACTACAGATGCTACTTCGAATAGAGTAATACGTTATGAATCTAACACACAAACAGCTGCAATCATTCCTGTCTGGCTTTCATCCACAACGCAGCCAACAAAGGAAATACTTGTGTACACACTGTTGTATTCTCAAAGTGACACAACTTTTATGCTGAGTGAAGTAGCAGAAACTTTGGAAGCAACCAAAGAACAAGTTAAGCTCAAGCTTTCTACTACAGTATGACCTCAAGAACCACAGTAGTAAGCTCTAAAAGAGTATACAACCTACAGGTTCGTGGCATCTATGCTAATAAGAAAATTTCCTTACCACCAGTCTACACATGGGACTTTATTCCAGCCAACAGAACTCGGATGGAGTATTGTTGGCCATGGTAATCCCTGTCTGGACTTTGGCGACACCATTGGAATCAGTCATCGCATAGTAGTAAGGCAAGTGACACCAGGTGTGAAGTCTTTTGTCAACCTCACAACTACAATGCACTATGTGAGTCGAACTAGAGTAGACATCACTCCCTCAGACATCCTAAGAGCCCTTGAATCAGACTTCTCGGAAAAAGATGGAGCTTATGAGCCTGTGTCTCAGGAAGATCTCAAGTTTCTGTCAAAATTGAGAGAAAACATCACACAAAATGACAATGGTCATTATGAGATGCCATTACCATTCAAAGAGGAAAGACTACAATTACCTAACAACAAGGCTTGTGCAAAACATTGCTTGAATTGTCTAGAAAGGAGACTGAAAAAAGTTCAAAGGTACTATATGGGTTATGTAAACTTTATGGAGGACATCATCTCACATGGTGATGCAGAGAAGGTCCCTAAAGAAGAAACAGATTTATTGCAATAAGAGGAAATGTTCGTCAGCTGAGATGTGATCAAGGAACCAATTTTGTCAGTGCAAGGAAAGAGTTTACAGAACTCATGAAAGGATCAGGTGAAAGAGTGAAAGTTCTAGGATGTGGATTTCTTTTAAACCCCCCAACAGCAAGTCATATGGGAGGTGTCTGGGAGAGGCAAATACAAACTATAAGAAGTGTTCTTACTGCTATCCTCGACGAGTCAGGACAAAGCTTGACAGCACCTCTCTAAGGACATTCCTGTATGAGGTTATGGCCATTATTAACAGCAGACCACTTACCACTGAACATCTGACTGATCCATCCGGACCTGAACATTTAACTCTAAACCACATTCTTACAATGAAATTATTCTATCCCCACCTGGACATTTTGTCAGAGAAGATCTTTAGCTTCAAAAGAGATGGAGTCGAGTTCAGTATTTGGCTAATGAGTTTTGGACTCAATGGAGGAAAGAATATCTTTTAAACCTGCAAGAAAGACGAAAATGGTACAAGAACAAAAGCAAATCAAAGGTCAATGACATTGTCCTTCTACATGATGATCAGGCACCATGCAATGAATGGAAGCTGGCTAGACTCATAGAAGTCTATCCAGGGCCATATAATAGGGTGAGAAAACTAAAATTATTAGTTAGTGACACCACATTTGACAAAAAGGGGAAACCCATGATCAAAACAATATTTCTTGAAAGACCTGTACATAAAGTTGTTACTCCGCTTGAGGCAGATTAATGTGTTAAATATGTCTGAAAATCTTAAATGGTTAATAAGAAGAAATGTTCCATAGACAAGTGTTAGCTTCAAACAATTTTGTGTTTAGTAAAATCCCACATTAAGGTTTGTGTGATTTGGTGGGAGTGTAACTGTCACAATTATATTGTTTGTATTATATGTTTGGTTTATTGGCTTTTTAAGACCAATATCATTATTGGGCATTTAATTTGTATTGTTGTTATTTTATACCTTTATTTTGAAGTGACTTTTGCTTTGGGGTGTCAGCGCAAGGGGGTGCAAAACGGTTTGTGTTCTCTCCGGGGGAAAAAAAGGAGAGAAAAAAAAAAACGCTTCGGTGACACTTGTGCGAGGCATGGATAACTTGTGTATATAAGTTAAAGTTTAAACTCTCAAGAAAAGAAATTAAATTTGATGTAAATCCGTAGAAGTTAACCTGTTAAGAGCTAAAGACTATTCCCTTTGCTGGCATGCAGCCAACGAGGTATTTGTGTGTGTTTTATTATCTGTATTTTACTTTGGTAAAATATTATTCCACATGCTGTGCATGCTACTATTCGTGTTAAGCTAACATAATTTACACTTTCTTTTAATACTGTGTATTTAGTTTTCACGGTGGATTTGGAGAGAAGTCTAAATAAACCAGTTGCAAGAGAACCACTTGTGTCTGTCTGTTCTTCGGGGGAATTACACTAGCAAAACTCTTTCCACACTGTGAGGACTGATATGGTTTCTCTCCTGTATGGACACGCTGGTGTCTCTGGAAATCACTCAAGCTAACAAAACTCTTTCCACAATGGGAGCACTGATAGGGAATCTCTTCTGCATGGATGTACTGGTGTGCTTTCAAATTTCTCACTTTACAATACATGCATTGTATTGTTTTGTAAAAATTCTATACACTATACAATAAATTATTACATTGAGGTTTAAGACATCCTTAACCGCATCTCGGTTTATTAATCCACATGTTCATTTTTATTAATCCGAACGCTCGTTTTAGTAATCAGCGTGCACTGTTTATTATTATGTCTCACATATGACCCCTGGGGGGCCTCCGTAGAAAACTGTCAAAAAAGAGGAAACTTAATATTTTTCTGATTTTATTAAAAATAACCACCACAGTGCAAGAGTTCTATTTTACACATTGTTATTAACCCCCAAAACACTATCTGCCATGATATTACTACAAATAAGTGTGAGAATAAATATTTAATTCTTTATAAATAAAATCAATGACATTAGAGCACTTATTACACATCCTGCTTATGGCCCATCTGTTACTCCAGTGTGGTTAACTGTTCTAAATCAGTTTAACCCTGTTTTTCCCTCTCATTTGCATGATATAATCACTCATTTGAAACCAACTTATTGACTCATAAAAGAGACCTTTAATACAATTGCTCCTACCATTTTAACATTAATTCATCATGGTCTTTAAACTGAAATTGTTCCTGATGCTTATAAACATGCTGTTGGTACCTCCACTGCAAAAGCCCAAGATTGACCCCACAGATTGGACAAATTTAGTCTCCCTTACTTGTGGGGGGGTACCACAGTGTTCCATCCAATAACGACGTTATCGGCGTCATAACGTTACATTAATGGCTGCTAAGGAATTTTGTTTCTCCATTCAATCAGTTTTTGTTCTGTTGGGTCCATGGGCATGCAATAAATAAATAAATAAATAAATATATATGAATAGAGCTGTTGACGTAAATCATCTTTCTTTTCTGGGTTGCCACAATATCATTTCATTTACAAAAACAGATTGGCAAAGCTGGCTCCACTTTGTTCATGTCATGTCAATATTTACAATGACATCAAGATATTTGCATTGAGTTTAATCATGTAGCTCTTTAATATTCATAGCAAAACCAAATAATAATAATAATAACATAGCACTGCAACTACTACAAATAATAAATAAATATCATTATTATTGTAGAAAGCGCAGTCAATCATTATTGATACAAAAAAAGGGAGAGAAGTTGTTGAAGAATAAATCCATATCAGTATTTACAGTTTGAGCTTGACCCGTTCATGAGCTCTGTTGGTTACGGTCAATAGGCATCTAAAGAGATTAGGGCGTTTTCTCAAAGGGGTCCCGGATCCGTTTCCGACCACGCACGGCTCCGGTACCAGTAGATTTTTGTTTGTGAGAATGTAATCGTTCCAAAACGTTCCGCACTCGGGAACGAATCCCTGGACCGATTGCAGAGGTGGTCTGGTGAACGATTCATGCGTTCCTGAGCACGGAAGGCAGGACATAAGTACGCGCTCATGCTTAAAAGAGGAAGTGACGTAATTACAGTTTGATTCTGTATACAAACAAACGTGACTGCTGAAGAATATCTGTGAAGTAATGCAGAAGTAGTGTATTTGCTAGAAATTTAGACAGACGAAAATATCCACAGAAAATCGGACACATAAAAATATCCGTAAGTATTTAGACGTGCGCGCGTACAGCAGCACTGAGCAATGCAGTGCAGAGTTAAACACACTGCGGCTTGCGCAGCACACAGCGTGCGGTGCGATACTGAAGTGAGGAAAAGATAAACAATGGGATAAAAACCATCCAGTGTGATCGAGTCGGAATCTCGCTGACCCACAACAACATCTACCTTCATCACCCGAGCTGGACAGTGAGAAAACACCCTAATACATTAGCAGCTTCAGTAACACATAAAATTGAAAAATATTGCATCCTACACGTATGTGCATCACATGCCTGAGAACATCACAGCTTCCTCGAGACGCACATTCTTAATGGCCACTTCTGTAGTATAATCAGGCCAAATAAGGAGCCTGCATGGGGTATGAGGGGGGCATGAGATCTGGCAGATTACCAACACCCTCCAAGACATCACAGAGACCATGACATTATTCCTTCCAGTGCATTGGTCATGCGTCATGCCTCCCCACGCTGCCTACTACTATTCTGTTCTTATCTTTCTTAAATGTTCCCTCAAGCTTGAACTGAAGATGTCATCATCCCCCACAGAATGGTCCAATATTGCCCACATCATTACCCTCCATTCTGGAAAGGCACAGAAGTGGGGAAGAGCATTATGGGATGATCATGTTTTCTGTTGCTTCACGTGTAAAAAAAAAAAAAAAAAGAAAAAAAAAGAAAAATTGAAAATTAAAATCACTGACGAAATAAGAAAAAATTTTGATCATTAATTCATGGGCTATCAGGTAGACATCCTACTACTCAAGCTACACCAGAGATCCCACTACATCTCTGACTATACCATCGACTATCAGACTCTGACTCCCTCTTGTGGCTGGGTGAGCCGTTTAGATTATGACAGTCTTGCACAGCTCTATTACAGGAACTTAAAACAGTTATGATTGGAGAAGTGTGATTAGGATAACTTCATGCAGCAGAGACCCACATCTAGGAGATTGGTCTGTGTGCATAAAGCTTTCACACAACTGGCACTAATTTTAAAACATGTAAAAATACAACAACCACTATCAACCAAACATAATCCTCACCATGGTCCAGGATTGAGTAAGCTTTATGCAACAGGTTAATTACTGCATCATCCAAAGGGTCCAGTAAACAGAGAACTGTGGTAAGCTAAGGAAGAGGGGCGAGTTGGAATGAGCTTAAGATGGCATCACAGTGTTTATTGTTATATTTATTGTCATTTTTTACAGGGCAAGGACAGACTGAGGAAGCTGCCACAGTTCCAATTGTTCCAGGTGTTTAAAACTCTGAACTGCAGGAGGACAGAACATACTATATTAAAATTATTAAAGAACATATTAAATTCATTCACACTCTCCAAACCTCAGTCCAACTTTGTATTAGTCAATCACTCCACCAATCTCCTCACCATGTGTTTCACATGGTGAATCCCAGTTTGTGGCCCTAAAGCAGACCCTCAAGGACATGTACCTTGAGAAAACTTTTTTCCCTCTCCTTCAGTATGTGTGCGTAGATGCTTATTAAAAGAGCTGATTCGAGAAAAATTCTTTCCACACATGGAGCAGTAATACGGCTTCTCTCCAGTGTGAATGCGCTGGTGTTGTTGGAAATTCCTCAAATTTCTAAAACTCTTCCCACACTCTGAGCAGTAATAAGGCTTCTCCCCCTTGTGACCACGTAGATGTCGCATAAGAGTGCCGCTTTGAGTAAAACTCTTCCCACACTGTGAACAGTGAAACGGTTTGTCTCCAGTGTGAATGCGCTGATGTTGTTGGAAATTGCTCAAATGATTAAAACTCTTCCCACACTCTGAGCAGTTATATGGCTTTTCCCCAGTGTGAATATACTGATGTTGCAGAAGAAAGGCCTTTTGAGTAAAACTCTTCCCACACTGTGAACAGTGAAACGGTTTATGTCCTGTGTGAATGCGCTGATGTTGGTCAAGAGAAACCTTTCGATTAAAACTCTTCCCACACTGTGAACAGTGAAACGGTTTGTCTCCTGTGTGAATGCGCTGATGCTGTTGGAGACGATATTTATAAATGAAACTCTTTCCACACTGTGAGCACTGATGTGGCTTGTCTTGTCTGTGGATGAGCTGGTGTGCTGTGAGGTACCTCTCTTGATTAAAACTCTTTCCACACTGTGAGCACTGATGCGGCTTCTCTCCTGTATGAGTTTGCTGATGATGTCGGAGACGATATTTATGAATGAAACTCTTTCCACACTGTGAGCACTGATGTGGTTTGTCTTGTCTGTGGATGAGCTGGTGTACTGTGAGATCCTTCTCTTGACTAAAACTCTTTCCACACTCTAAGCAGTGGTGAAGGTCTGTCTGAGATTCTTCTTGACTAGTCATAGTACCAAGAATACGTCTTTTGTTCTTCTTTATCTCTGGTTAAGGAAAGAAAATAGAATCCAGCATCATGAAAAATACAAAACATTGTACAATAGCAAATATATATATACTTAATGACATTTAATTTAGTGTATTATTTTTTTTTCTAGAACTCCAGAAACTATTACCTGAACAGAGCTCTATTTAGGATCCACTCAGAAACTGTTTAGACTTGAATTTACCTCAGGATAAGTGAGATAGTCCTCTCCAAATGCTGTTATTATTTGAACTCTATCAGATTTAAGATTCTTTGTAAAACTGCAGGTAGAAACAGCGACATGTGGAGATGGTTTTTAGCTTAGCTGGATAACTAGGCTGTCCAAGTGGCACAACGTCTTCAGCTCACCTCTTTCAGTTAGGTGTTTGACTGCCCCTTACTGGAATGGATGGTGAACAGAGCCATTAAACTACACAACCACTTAAACTCAAACGGATACCTGGACAGTTTTCAATCTGGTTTCCGAGCGCATCACAGTACAGAGACGGCGCTCATGAAGATAATAAATGATATTAATTTAAATTCTGATTCTGTAAAAATATCAGCGTTGGTACTGCTGGATCTTAGCGCTGTGTTTGACACTGTCGATCATAATATATGTAACGGATCTGTTTTTTACTCTCAAATACCAAGACGACACCAAGAGCTGCTTTCCATTATTTTAATCGATCCTGTAGAAGACAATTAAACACATATATATTGTCTTCAGACTGCAGTGCACATCTGACCCCCTCATCAATACACAGCAGCATTGTGAGATCAGATTAACTATTTTCTCGAATATGCATGTAAGGGCATTTCATAAATTTTACAATCTACCCACATTTACATACATAGGGATACATTAAAATTTACAGGAAAACACTTTTTTTTTTCTTTCTGTCCAGTTACAACAGAATTAACACATTTTCCATTTATAACTTTAAAACAATCTTATAAACTACATACAAAAATGTATATATATATATATATAAATGAAATACACCAGAGCCACCCTATGGACAAATAGAAATGTGCGTTTAGGTAAATAAAATGTAAACAGAATGACGGATAATAAATGTACCTGTAACACACACACACACACACGCATATATATATATATATATATAAAATCTTCAGACTGCAATGCACATCTGACCCCTATACATACAAAAATAACAGTGTTTTCACTGAGAAATAGGAGCAACACAAATACAAAATGGCGACTTGCCGACGTGCACTTAGCGCTTATGTTAAACAAACTTAATTCAGCGATAAAAACCAAACAAAAATACCATAATAATTTAACATAGTTTCCATGACAAACCTTTACATTACAACAAGAGAAAATTCAATATTCTCAGAAGCAACTCTCTGTACAACTTACCCTCATCAATACACAGCAGCATTGCGAGGGGGAGGGGCGAACTACGGGAACCCAGGAGGTACAAAAAGGGCGATGCGCAAGTTTATAATTGCCACAGAAAATGAATAAGAATGACTGCAAAATGTTCAAAATGATAAAATTCACAAATATTTAATAAAATCTTTAAATTAATAAAAATCGCAATAGTCCCACAAGGCTCAATTCTTGCACCGCTCCTGTTTAGCCTGTATATGCTCCCACTGAGTCAGATAATGAGAAAGGCAATTTGGTTCTATCACAGCTATGCTGATGACACCCAGCTTTACCGAGTCTTATCTCCAAATGATTATAGCCCCGTAGACTCCCTCTGCCAATGCATTGATGAAATTAACAGTTGGATGTGGCAAAATTTTCTTCAGTTAAACAAGGAGAAAACTGAAGTCATTGCATTTGGAAACAAACATGAAGCTCTGAAGGTGAATGCAGACCTTCACTCTAGGGGTCAAACAACTAAAAATCAAGTTAAGAATCTTGGGGTGATTCTGGAGACAGACCTTAGTTTCAGTAGTCATGTCGAAGCAGTAACTAAATCAGCATACTATCATCTCAAAAACATTGCAGGAATTAGACCTTTTGTCTCCAATCAGGACTTGGAGAAACTTGTCCATGCCTTCATCACCAGCAGGGTGGATTATTGTAATGGTCTCCTCACCGGCCTCCCAAGAAGACCATTAGACAGCTGCAGCTCATCCAGGACGCTGCTGCCAGAATTCTGACTAGAACCAGAAAATCTGAGCACATCACACCCGTCCTCAGGTCCTTACACTGGCTTCCTGTAACATTCAGGATAGATCTTAAAGTACTTTTACTCGTTTATAAATCACTCAGTGTCGTAGGACCTAAATACGTTGCAGATATGCTTACTGAATATAAACCATTCGATAAAGCTGCTTTGCGACAATGACAATTAGTTAGTTAGCTAGTTAGTTTTTTTTGTTGTTGTTATTTTATGTTGTAAATCTATGTTGTACGTAGCACCTTGGACCATTGTGTATTGTGTTCATTGTGTACTGAACTGTATATGGTTAAAATGACAATAAAAGCCTACTTTACTTGACTTGTTAAAAGCGCTATACAAATAAAATGGAATTTAATTGAATTATCCATCTATGTGCATTGCTGCCATCCTAACAAAGCCGGAAGCTTGCAGAGGCATTATATTTCCTCATGTAGTGCCCTGTTTCTGTATGGTGTTTCTGTAAATTCCTTCTCTTCCTTTTCTGTTCTGAACATGTGTACAAGAGGTCTCACTTTGCCATAAGCCTCTAGCCTATTTGCTAATTATATATGCTAACATTGCAACATTCAATGAAACAGCTAAACTTACCGTAGCATGTTTCCTCAGGTTAGAAGTCGAGTTTTTAAATGTTGAGATATCTGTTTTGGCAGACAGCTGTCTACCACGGTTGAAATCTTTTCTTTCCTCCTACAGTATGCCACCAGTTTGTGCATGGTCATGTGACTACATGTGGTTATTGTCACTGCAGCTGATCAATCGTAGTCATCTGATTATTATTGCTATGTCTGATTAAATGGTAAATGGATAAATGGTTAGAAAAGGAACGAGTCGAGTGTGGATGAATGCAGCGGAGTAGTGTTTCTTCTTCACAAATCTCAAGTAAAAGTTAAATGTATGATGCAGCAAAACTACCCAGAGAAGGACATTATTTTAAAAAATGTTCCTCAAGTAAATGTAATGAAGTAAATGCAACTCGTTATTACTTACCACTGATATTTTTATAATAATTGTTAAACTGAGAGGTTTCCTAGGAAATCTAGAATGTAGATCTCTTCATCACATGTTAAGTTGGTTTATCTATAGATTAGATTCACGTTGGGTTGGGATAGAATCCACAAGATGCTTTCCCAGAATGTTGTTCACTTCCATTTATTAATAATGTACAAAAATGTCAACAACTGATTAGTGTTTTTACTGTAACAAACACTCTTTTTGTGTGGAAGAATGTCAAAAAATACTTAAGTCAAGTCAAGTCAAGTCAATTTTATTTATATAGCGCTTTTAACAATTGACATTGTCGCAAAGCAGCTTTACACAATAAAAGAAGCAAGTTTGTATGCAATGTGAATGTGTATGAATCAAAATGATAAGATTGTCCATGATGAGCAAGCCGAGGGTGACAGTGGCAAGGAAAAACTTCCTGAGATGGTAATAGGAAGAAACCTTGAGAGGAACCAGACTCAACAGGGAACCCATCCTCATCTGGGTGATAATGGATAGCAGGGATTGATCAGCATAATAATGTGTAAGACTGGAAGTTCAGTATAACAAGAGATGTTTTAAAATTAAAATTAAAAGGAGTCCAGTTTGTTCCTGGAGGCTCAGGTAGACTGTAGGAAATTCCAGTCCTGAGCTATCGAACAACTGAAGTCACAGGTCCCCGGAGAACAGCAGTCAGCATCAATCGATGACAGGACAGTCTTCGTGGAAACCATCTCCAGCTACCACACGAATCCAGGCAGACCACACGGGGCATCCATGCAATGAGATCTCCAACCAGAAGCAGGACTCCAGGATGGGTTAGACGGGTCCAGAGGGCAGAGGGGTCTGGATCACTGGTAACTCAGGAGCGACATGTATAGCTCGACAGAGAGACAGAGAGAGGGAAAGGAGAGAGGGGGAGAGAGAGAGAGAGAGGAGAGAGCAGAAGAGGAGAGAGCAGAAAATAAGGAGAGATGACAGTTAGGTATGGTCACAGTCAACATGTATAAGGTCAATGTATATTTAGTGCAAAGTGCAAGCAGGGACTCCGGCAGGACTAACTATAACAGCATAACTAAAAGGCAGAGCCAAAAGGAAACGCAGACATGAGGGGGAACTGAGATGTAAAGCGACCAATCACCTCACCGTCAACAAACCTGAGTGATCAATGAGAGTGGGGAGGACAGCATCTAAACATACCAGTTCACCAGAATACTCTACGTCCTTGAGTCCCCCAGATCTGCTCCTTTACCTAAGGTTAATCTATTTACAAAAATGCTTGGCTAAATAAATAGGTTTTTCGCCTAGACTTAAACACTGAGACTGTGTCTGAGTCCCGAACATTAATAGGAAGACTATTCCATAACTTTGGGGCTTTGTAAGAAAGGCCTATATACAGGCAGCCTGCATTCTTTGATTGAAGTAGGCGTGGCGGATCGTAAGACACTAGCAGTTCACTCAAATACTGTGGCGCAACACCATTTAGTGCTTTAAATGTCAATAGTAGTATCTTAAAATCCATTCGAAATTTCACAGGGAGCCAATGCAGTGTAGATAAGATAGGGGTGATGTGCTCGTATCTTCTGGTTTTAGTGAGCACTCTCGCTGCTGCATTCTGTAATAACTGAAGCTTGTTTATACACCTAGTTGAACAACCAAACAGTCAGCGTTACAATAGTCCAACCTAGAGGTGATAAAAGCGTGAACTAGTTTTTCTGCATCATTTAGTGACAATATGTTTCTTATCTTGGCAATATTTCTAAGGTGAAAGAAAGCTATCCTGGTGATATTATCTACATGAGCTTCAAACGAAAGGCTGGAATCTATAATCACACCAAGGTCTTTTACTGTTGCATTTGATGTAACAGAAAGGCCATCTAAAGTTATAGTGTGATCAGAAAGCTTACTTCTAGCTACTTGTGGTCCTATGACTAGAACTTCTGTCCTATCAGGATTAAGCAGAAAAAAAATAATTAACATCCAACATAATAACATCTTATGTCCAGCACACACTGCTCAATTTTAGCAAACTGTTTTTTCTCATCTGGTTTTGCTGAGATGTTTAATTGTGTGTCATCAGCATAACAATGAAAACTAGTACCATGTTTACAAATTATGTTGCCCAGAGGAAGCATGTAAAGGGAAAAAAGCAGTGGGCCTAAAACTGAACCCTGTGGAACACCAAACTCCACTTGAGAACATGAGGAATGGTCACCATCTAAATCTACAAACTGATAACGATCAGTCAAATAGGATCTGAGCCACAAGAGGGCAGGTCCCTTAATTCCTACTATGAATCAATACTATTGATTCATACAAACACCACTGAATACTATGATCAATGGTGTCAAAAGCTGCACTGAGGTCCAGTAACACAAGTATAGTGACGCAACCCTGATCAGAGGCCAATAGGAAGTCATTTACTACTTTAACTTTAAGTGCTGTCTTTGTGCTGTGATGAGGCCTAAATCCTGACTGATACAGTTCATTTATGCTATTTTTGTGTAGATGTGAACATAGCTACTGTGATACTACCTTTTATCTTGGAGATAAAGGGAAGGTTTGATATCGGCCTGTAATTAGAAAGCTGACAGGGGTCAAGGTCAGGTTTCTTGATTAGCGGTTTAATAACGGCTAATTTAAAGGATTTGGGGACATACTCACTACTGAGTGAACAGTTAATTACTTTCAACAGGGGTTCTATTATTGCTGGTACTATCTACTTGTGAAAATGTGTCGGTATAGGATCTAATATACATGTTGACGATTTTGAAGAAGAGATCAGTGAAATTAGTTTCCTCATTTCAAGGGGAGTAAAGTGTTCTAAGTTCTGATGTGATGTGGTTAGTCTATCTGTATTACTTAAATTGTCTAGTTTCAAAGCCTGAATTTCTTGCCTAATATTTATGATTTTGTTATTGAAAAAGTTCATGAAATCCTCACTACTGCATGATGTTGTTGTGGAGATTTCTGCAGTGGTCTTGTTTTTAGTTAATTTAGCTACAGTATTAAATAAAAATCTCGGGTTGTTTTTGTTATTTTCTATAAGACTGGAGAGATACGTTGATCTAGCATCACTGAGAGCTTTTTTATAGTTCAGGATGCTCTCCTTCCAAGATATTTTGAATACTATCAATTTAGTTTGGCGCCATTTACGTTAGAATTTTCGAGCGGTTTGTTTTAAAGCACGGGTGTGGTCATTATACCAAGGAGCGAGTTTCTTATCTCTAATCATTTTCCTTTTAACTGGAGCTACATTATCTAAGCTATAACGAAGTGCTGACTCTAGATATTCATTCGCCTGTTCGAGTTCTGTGAAGTCAGATGGCGATCCAATCAAAGTTGATAATTCTGGAAGATTATTGATAAAGCTCTGTGCGGTATTTCATGTAAATGTACGTTTAAGGTGGTAGCGCGGTGCTGTGCGAACATTATTACTATGACACACTTTAATTGAGACAAGATAGTGATCTGAGATAACTTCAGACTGTGGAATTGTGGTTATATTTCCTATACTTAATCCGAAGGATAATATTAAATCTAAAGTGTGACCTGCTTTATGAGTGGGTCCTACTACACACTGATTAACTCCTACTGAGTCCAGTATGGACAAGAATGCTGTTCTCAGAGGGTCTTCTGGATTCTCAAAATGAATATTAAAGTCTCCAGCAATTAACGCTTTGTCTACAGAAACAACAAGGTTTGAGAGGAAATCTGCAAATTCACAGAGAAACTCCGAGTACGGCCCTGGGGGTCTGTAAATGATGATTAGCGGGATCGACTGAGCTGACTTTATGTTACTATAGAGAACTTCAAATGCATTAAATATGAGTCTGTGTTTTTGTTTTGCGAGTTTGCTGTTACTAGTAACGTATTGGAGGAGGTAGATGATGCATTTGTGACACGCCGTAACCCTACAGCCGAAATAACTTCTTTGATTAGTTCATTGTACATATCGGATAGACATGATGATGATGATGATGATGTTATTGCTGCTCATGTGTCTGATGTTGATGTTGTACATACAATGCAAACTGAACTTAATCAGTGTAAGGGGGATGTATTGGCACTTACAGATAAAGTGGGCACGTTAGAGCAGGATTTTAGAGAATCCATTAACAGCAGTATTAATAGAGAAACCAGTTTTCGTCAGGCAGTGGACGCTAGCTTAGAAGAGCTGGAGCGCTACTGCCAGGAGGCTGTGGGAAAACTGGAAAGAGCTGTAACTGACTGTTTTTTGCGGCGTGACGTTATCTGGGAAAATCAGATGAAGAAGCTGCGTCTCACAAGTACGCCTACCATCCAGCGGTTACAAGCCTACACGCCTGCATCACCCCAATCTCCCGCTCTACATTCCCCCAGGATGCCAATCATTGTATCTACAGAAAGGGTACAGCATAAAAGCAGTCATGTAACATACAATATTCCTCCTTGTGTACCAGAACACGCATCACCTCAGCTTACCTCCTCTGTTTCAACTTCTTCTTCCTTTTATGCTCGACCGCCCATCCGCTTGGAGTTTCCAGGCTTCGGTGACGCTTCTGAGACAGCGGATGTGCTCAACTTCATCGAGCAATGTGAAAATTACTTGGAGATCAGACCACTGCCCAGCGCAAAGCTGGTAGGGACCCTCAGCACAGTTCTACGAGGACCCGCTCTGAGCTGGTGGAAGGCAGAGAAAGGCAAGGTGACGGACTGGGAGTCCTTTAAACAGGCATTCATGGCCGCTTTCTTACCTGATGACTACTTAACGGAAGTGGAAGACACGTTAAGGTCGTTGGTACAACAGCCTGGACAACGCCTGAGGGACTTCGCTTATGACTACCGGGCCCTCTGTCTAAAGTGGAAGCCTGACATCTCCGAGGAAGAACTAGTGGGTCGTATACTTAATAACATCAATCCTAGAGTGGCCGGATGTCTCAGAGGCACAGTGAACACTGTTGACACAGCTGGTGAAGATAGGTTCCATGGTGGAAAAAGACTGCAAGGGTACCAAAGATTACTGGCAGAAGGTGGAGTCTCAGCAAGGTAAGGAGAAGAGCATTAAGAAGACGGCAGTTCAAGCTCCTTTAAAACGCATAGCAGGACTCTCCATTGCACAACCCCTTACAGCTCCGTCTCTTCTCCTGGTTCCGGTTACAATACATGGAAAGGATGTACATGCTGTGTTGGAAACGGGCAGCTCATACACGTTTATTAGAGAACAACTATGGAAGCAGCTCGGCGAACAGGAAGCCAAGGGTGATGTTCCTTCTCCCCAGAAGTTTGTAATGGCTGATGGGAAAATACATCAAGCTCAAACACGAAGAACGCTTCATTACTGCAGGGTGCCGAATGTAAGGTGAAAACATACGTCATGAGCGACGCTCACCTAGCTTTCCCTCTGATTGCGGGGCTGGACTTCTTAAGAGCCACAGGAGCTGTCTTGGAGATCGCTCAGGGAAGATACGGGCTGCAAACGGACAGAGGTTTCACCCACCATCCATTTTTAACTCCCCAAGCAAACCCTTTTCCATCTACGACAGCTGTCAGAGGCCGCTCTCACCTCCCTGCTACAACCAACCTGGAAGGCGCCTCCTGGTTCAGCACTTTGGATCTGCAATCCAGTTACTGGCAGGTGGAGATGGAGAATGAGAGCTGTGAAAAAACCGCCTTCATCACCACCAAAGGTCTCTTTCAGTTCCGGTCTATGCCCTACGGTCTCAGAAACGCAGCTGCCACCTTCCAAAGACTTATGGAGAAGGTTTTGGCAGATCTACGAGGGAAATTTTGTTTCGTCTACATCGATGACATCATTATCTACTCCCAATCAATGGAGCAGCATATTGAACATCTAACAGCAGTGTTTTCGAGACTCACCCAAGCCAACCTCTCCCTCAATATGAAGAAGTGTCATTTCTTCAAAAGGCAGCTCAAGTTTCTGGGTCACATCATATCTGAAGAAGGCGTACAGCTGGACCCAGAGAAGATCAAGGCAGTGGCAGAATACCCTCCACCGCAAGACATCAAAGCTTTACAACGGTTCCTGGGTCTCGCTGGATGGTATCATAAATTCATTCCCCATTTCGCTGATATAACTGCTCCCCTAAATAATTTGAAAAAGAAAGTAGTGAAATGGGAGTGGACAGAAACGTGCCAGAACAGCATGGACAATCTAAAACAAGCCCTTCAGAATCCACCTGTACTAGTACAACCTAACCTAAACCTACCGTTCCAACTGCACACGGACGCCAGCAAAGTGGGATTAGGAGCCATCCTCACCCAAAACTCAGCCGAAGGAGAACGAGCAGTAGCCTACGCCTCACGAATGTTGAGAGGAGCGGAGCATCAGAAAAGGAGTGTTTAGCAGTAGTTTGGGCAGTAGAAAAATGGAGGCATTACCTAGAAGGCAGGGCTTTCGAGGTCTTTACCGACCATGCCGCCTTGTCTTGGGCCTTCAACTGCCCTAAAACCAGCTCCCGTCTCACCAGGTGGACCCTACGACTACAGCAGTTCATCTTCACTGTTCATCACAGAAAGGGCTGTCTAAACCTGGGTCCGGATGCCCTATCCCGATCGCCCCCGCCTTTAGCTGTGGGCGCCGCCCCATGTCTAGTCATCACTAACAACAAATGTTCCTCCGACCTACCCAGTGATCTATGTGAGATAACCCAAGCACAACAGAAGGACCCTATGATTATCAAGCTGCTCACTAAAGACCAACCAAGAAGCACACAAGATCAGAGGATCTCTTTCAAACACCACCAAGGGGCGTTATATCACCGGGTACCAGTACGACACAGAGAAAAATTTCAGCTGGTAGTGCCCCAGTCACTAATCCCCATCTTTCTCCACTACTTCCACGATAATCCCCTAGGTGGACACCTGGGGCAACTGAAAACCCTGCTGAGGTTATTAGATGTGGCGTGGTGGCCGACAGTGCGGAAGGACGTGTGGCAGTATATAAAAACCTGTAATATTTGTCAAAGGTACAAAGAAGAAAACACTAAACCAAGCGGGCGGTTACAGAGTACAGAGGTCCCTGAACCTGGACATACAGTGGGGCTGGACGTCATGGGTCCTTTTCCCCTGAGTAAAAGGCAAAATGCTTACCTGCATGGTGGTGGATTATTTTACAAAATGGGTGGAGATGTTTCCCCTAAGAGACGTAAAGACACCGAAACTGGTAACAATCCTAAGTGAGGAAATCTTCACTAGGTGGGGCATTCCCAAATAATTAGTGTCCGACCGAGGACCTCAGTTCACGTCTCAGCTGTTAGCCCAACTATGCCAAACCTGGGGGAGCGTTCAGAAGCTGACTACCAGCTATCACCCACAAACTAACCTGAGGGAACGAGTTAACAGGACGCTGAAAACCATGATAGCGTCGTACGTTGGGGACCATCACCAAAACTGGGACCAATGGTTACCTGAGCTCCGCTTCGCTATCAACACAGCTCAACAGGAGACAACAGGAAAAACACCAGCAGAACTTACACTGGGACGATAATTAAAAGGACCACTCGAGAGGCTCATTAACCACCCACCAACGCCGGATCAAACAGCCTACACATTGCCGGACAGACACAGGACAATCACAGAGGAGGTGACAAAAAGAGTGAAAGAACATAAAGCCAAACAAGCCAGATATTACAATGCCCGGAGGAAAGATGCACACTTTCAGCCGGGAGACCTGGTTTGGCTAAAGACTCACCCACTCTCCTCTGAAGCGAAACATTTCTCGGCTAAGCTAGCGCGCAAGTGGGAGGAACCAGCCGAAGTAATAAAAAGGAAAGGGCCAATAAATTACACCGTGTCGTGGGGCAATCCACAAAAAACTGATATAATTAATGTGGTTAATTTGAAGCGCTTTTACGGACGCTCTCCTCAAACGCGGGGGCTTGGGGGGGGGGGGGGGGGATCTATGTAGCGCGGCCACATAAAAGGGTCATTTTATAGTGAGGGATAATGATTAAGAGTTGATAAAGCTCACCTGCACACTGAATATGAACCCGAGATGGTTTAAAGTGCCCCATGACCGTGTTTTGGCGTAGGGTAAAAGCTCTCGCGATAATACTAGGCCGATGCGCGAGAGTGCCCGATGACATGTTGAATCACGTGGGCCGGCTTAAATACGGAACCGGCAAAGGCTTCGGGGAGGAGAGATGAAGAGATACAGCACTGTTTTTGAGAGTGAGAGTTTGTTTGCCGCCGCCACCGGATTACTTTTCCCAAGTGGAATAATCTTTCGTTGACACATTCAAAACCCCTCTCGTCCCGTTTTCTCGTGCTCCCGGATTGAACATCTTTACCGGTGAGACCGAGCCATCTCTCCCATCCTACATTACACACACACAAACAACAAATACACGGACTTTGGACTCTCATACATACACACATTGTTTATATTTGTATATTTTTGTATATATTGGTTTTGTTGGTGCACCTGGTTTGTTTATTTGTTTGTTTTCCCCACTTAATACACTTTGGTTTATTGTTTACTTATTGTTGTTTCACGTCTTGCTTGTTTCGCTTTGCTCATACACCACCGGAAGTGTTTATTATTAGCCCACAATTAGATTCGCGACCCCATAATAGTGTAACGAAGATCGTTTTAAGATCCGAGTGTTACAAGCTTCATTTAGAGCTACATACTCGTCCTGTTTAATCCAGGTTTCTGTTAAACATAATATATCAAACTCCTGATCTGTGATAGTCTCATTAACAATAACTGCTTTAGATGCGAGAGATCTAATATTTAACAGTCCTAGCTTCAGATCAGAGTTGCCGGCTGCGCATTCAGTGTGATTTTAGTTTGTGGTATCTATGTTAATTAAATTACTAAAACAGACTTTCTGAGTCTTTCTAAATTTATGTTTAGCTCGGGGAACAGACACAGTCTCAATATGATGGACCCTGAGTGACGACTCTCTGCAGCTAGCAGACGGTTGGTTTAGCCTGTCTGTCTGCTCCCTGGCCTGGGCTCTGGATTGTCACCGATTAACTAGGCCTCTTCTGAGACTATGTGCTATACTGCAAGAAATGAGAGCAGCACCTTCCCGAGTGGGATGGACACCGTCCCGCCCTAACAGGCCAGCTTTGCCCTCAAAGGTCTTCCAGTTGTCTATGAAGCCCACGTTGTTTTCGGAGCACCACCTGGACATCCAGCGGTTCAGCGACCATAACCTGCTGTAAGCTATGTCGCCACGTCTCATTGGGATGGGACCAGAGCAAACTACTTCATCAGACATCGCCTTCGCTATTTTAAACACCTCTGTAAAGTTATGCTTGCTAACCTCTGACTGACGAAGGATATCGTTAGCTCTAGCATGTATCACTATCTTAGAGAACCTATATTGTGCTAGAGCCCTAAGATTACCTACTATGTCCAGTGCTCTGGCTCCCGGGATACACCTGACCACTGCCGCTGGCGCCCCTAAAGGCCTGGCTAATTTCACATGTCTCAGTATAGAGTCTCCTATAACCAGAGCTCTTTCAGGTTTCTCAGCGGGTGCATCACTGAGGAGAGCGAACCTGTTGGACACGTGAAGCGCAGAAGAGGTGTGCTCCGGTGGGCTAGCCTTAGCGTTAGCTTTGGCTGAACGAGTATGCCGCCGAGTCGTCACCCACTCACCCCGCTGTGAGGGCTTTACTGCCGGAGTCGGGGGCTGATTATCTCCGCATGTGGCACCCAGACTTTCCGCTACGGGAATAACTCTGCTCTCGCGCTCTCTAACCCTCTCTAAAGTCTGGATGCGCTCGTCTAATGCTGATATGTTCTCCATCAGGGTGCTAACTAACACACACCTATCACAAATAAAATTTGTGCTTCATTTGCGCTTAATCCTGTTTTTCCCACTTCCATACAGAATATTGGCCTTTTGACTTGGAGGTCAAAAGGAGTGTCTGAATTAGGTCACTTATTTGATATCATTTCAAGAGTTAAGACAGGAATTTAGTCTGCCCAGAAAAGATTTTTATAAATTCCTTCAAATACGACACTACTTAGAGTTGCAGTTAAAAGTTAATATACAATTTGATCTTACTGAAATAGAAAAAAAAGCTTTTCTCTCCATATACTCTTAAAAAAAGATCCCAGCAATATATGCATTGCTGTCCAATGCTGGCTCTTCGACCTTCGACTCTTTAAGAATGACATGGGAAAAGGACTTTGGAACTGTTTTCAGTGATGAGGAGTGGCTGAGGATCTGTCTGCTCAAATATTTTTCCCAAAAGCGCTTCAATTCCGGTTCACGAACATAACTTTAAATGTATTCACAGGATTTATTTAGCCCCAGCTCGTCTCCATAGAATATTTCCCAATTGCTCTGAGTTATGTTTTAAATGTAACATGGAGATTGGTACAGTAATGCATGTGTTTTGGGATTGTGACAAAATTAATATGTACTGGAAAGAGATTCACAAAATAATTTAAAAATTATTGGAAAGACATTTGCTTTGTCCCAGTGGAACTGGGTCTTGATTGTGATAAAGAATGTCTGAATACTGAATTTCTCTATATACTTGGCCAAAAACGTTTACTGTTGTTATGGTCAACTGCTCAGTTACCTTCAGTCAATATGTGGTTGAGTCAGGTGTCCACACTTTTACCACTGAAAAAATTAACTCATGATTTACAAAAATATGAGGTGTTCTGGCGAATTTGGTCCTCTCTCTGGAACTTTCTTGAAGTTACCCATTGACTGGTTTATAAGTCATTTATTGTTGTCTTTGCTCTTAAGCCATTTGAATGTACAACAAACCTGTACCACTGATGTTTTGTTGAAAAATGTCAACAAATAAAAATCAACCATTCATTGATCAGGTGCTTGATGTCAGTAGACTTTTCCCGATCACTCATCGCTGTATACTGCTCTCAGTACCTTGCAATTTTCTGGCAACCGCACTAAAACTATTACTTTCCTCATTGATAAATACTCTAGAGGGCAGTGGTGACTCAGAGGGCTAAGGCACTGAGTTACTGATCGGAAGATCGGTGGTTCGATTCCCAGCTCAGCCAGGTTGCCATTGTTGGGCCCTTGAGCAAGGCTCTTAACCCTATCTGCTCCAGGGGCGCTGTATCATGGCTGACCCTGCGCTCTGACCCCAGTTACACAGGGATATGCATGGGCTTCCTATGTATGTGTCTATTCACTATTGTGCAAACATTTTTTTATTAGCATATTTATATTGTTACATTTTAATACTCTCTTTATATGCAAATCCCTATGTGTGTCTATCATGCAATAACTTATATAAAATATATATTATATATATATATATATTATATAAGTTCAGTTGCAATGTAAGGACCGCTCTAATTTAAAGTGACAATAAAGAATCTTGGATCCAGTTTAGATTATGACAGTCTAGCACAGCTCTATTATAGGGGCTTGCAACAGTTGTGATTGGAGCAGGCTGATTAGGATAACTTCATGTAGCCGAATCCCACATCTCTAAAAGAAAATGTCATCCATGAGACCAAGCCACCCAAGTTTTGTCTGTGTGCATAAAGTTTTCACAAAACTGGTGTCGATTTCAAATTTTCACCATTTAAATCTGGAACTACTTATCAAAACTACAACACCCGTTACAAAGTGTAGCCTGCTTTAGTTCAGAAAACAATGTGCAATAGTAGACAAAACATATAAACTGTGACCTTCCACTTAAATAGTCAATTATCCAGCATATGATAGATGGCTTGAATTGCATCGCATGGAGCTTCTCCCCAACAGTCTCTGCTGTATGGTGTTTAAAGCACTTGAGAAATACAACTCTGTACAACAAATACTGAGTAAGCTTTATGTAACAGGATAATTACTGCATCATCCACCCCTATGCGGTCCTGATGCAGAAACTGCAAAAGGTTCAGTATTGTAACCAGGGAACAGAAGTAAGCTAGAAATGACTGGGGGAGTGCGAATGAGCTCAATGTGGCTCATTAGTTACTAAAGTGGAATCTTGGATTGCGAGGACAATTCTTCCCGGAAGCGTGCTTGTATATCAAAACACTCGTAAATCGAGGCAAATTTCTCCCATAAGAAATAATGAAAACTCAGATACTCACATTTCACAACCCATATAAAATACAAAATATGAAGTAAAAATAAAACCAATTAACCTGCACTTTACCATCAAAAAGAATCGCAACAGAGCAGTGTTTCCCTTAGTGTGTGTCTGTGAGTGTTTGAAGGCGAGAATACAAACACATACAACCACAAAAGAAAAGATACTTTACGTGCACACAAGTGGTCAGTGTTATAGTAAATTGTACACATGTGCAGGGATGTAGACTATATAAGTGGCGCACGCGCACTGAGACTGAGCATGGGAAATGATTACCCACAATTACACAGCATGAGAGAGAAAAGAACCATTGACTTAGCTGTGATCACATGATGCTTGGCATCAAAACAAAAAGCGCATGCGTGACACATGATAGTCGGTACTCATAAAACAAGACTCGCTCGTTTAACAAGGCAAAATATATTTTTAAATTTTGCTTGTCACGCGGGATGCCCACAAACTAGGTTACTCGCAATCCACTGTATTGTCATGTTTATTGGAGCTACAGAGCAATGACAGACTAAGGAAGCGGCCACAGTTTCAATTGTTACTGGTGTTTGAACCCCTGAGCTGTTAAAAACAAAGCTATTAAAAACATCTTTAATCAATTCACACTCTCCGAACCTCAGTCCACCATTGTCTCAGTCAGTCAATTAGTCTATCAATGTCCTCACCTCATGTGTTTCACATGGTGCATCCCAGTTTGTGGCCCTAAAGCAGCCCCTCAGGAGCATGTAACTTGAGAGTACTTTTTTCCCTTCCCTCCCATATGTGTGCGTAGATGTTTTTGTAAAGAGCTGCTTTGATTAAAATTCTTTCCACACATGAAGCAGTGATACGGCTTCTCTCCTGTGTGAATGCGCTGGTGTTGTTGGAAATTGCTCAAGTTACTAAAACCCTTCCCACACTCTGAGCAGTAATACGGCTTCTCTCCAGTGTGAATACGCTGATGTTGTTGGAAACTGGTCAAATAACTAAAACCCTTTCCACACACTGAGCAGTAATATGGCTTCTCTCCAGTGTGAATGCGCTGGTGAATCCGGAGAGAACCCTTATGATTAAAACTCCTTCCACATTGTGAGCAGTGATACAGTTTGTCTCCAGTGTGAATGCGTTGGTGCTGTTGGAGAGAACTCTCTAGCTTAAAACGCCTTCCACACTGAGAGCAATGATACGGCTTCTCTCCTGTGTGAACGCTCTGATGTCTCTGGAGGTGGTATTTATAAGTGAAACTTTTTTCACACTGTGAGCACTGATGTGGCTTCTCTCCTGTATGGATGCGCTGGTGATGATTTAGATTAAACTGATGAAGAAATCCTTTGCCACACTGTAAGCAGAGGTAAGGCTTCTCCCCAGTATGAATGCGCTCATGAATCTTAAGACAACCCTGTTGACTGAATCTACTTCCGCACTGTGAGCACTGATATGGCTTCTCTCCTGTATGGATGTGCTGGTGTGCTTTCAAATTTCTCTTGCTAACAAAACTCTTTCCACACTGTGAGCACTGATGCGGCTTTTCTCCTGTGTGAACGCGCTGATGTCTCCGGAGAAGGTATTTATGAGTGAAACTCTTTCCACACTGTGAGCACTGATGTGGTTTGTCTTGTCTGTGGATGAGCTGGTGTGCTGTGAGATCCTTCTCTTGACTAAAACTCTTTCCACACTCTAAGCAGTGGTGAAGGTCTGTCTGAGATTCTTCTTGACTAGTCATAGTACAAAGAATACGTCTTTTGTTCTTCATCACTGGACAAGGAAAGGAAATAGAATTCAGCATCATGAAAAATACAAAACATTGTCCAATACCAAAAAAGTAAATATTTAATGACATAAATGTTTTAATTATTATTTTCTGGTACCACAGACACTATTACATAAACAGAATTATTATTTGTCAAGTAACTCAAGAAGTCAGTAACTTTTTGACTTTAACTTACCTCAGGATCAGCGAGTTTATTCTCTTTAAACGCTGTTCTTATTTTAACTCGATCAGATTTAAGGTTCCCTGTAAAACTGCAGGTAGAGACAGCTACATGTAGAGATGGTTTTAGCTCGGCTGTCCAAGTGGCACAACGTCTTCAGCTCTTCTTCTCCTTTGTCTTGTAGTGAGGTATTTTACTGCCACCTGCTGGACTGGATCAACAAAGATGTTAATAATTTAGTGAGATTGGGTAATAATCTGTTCCCGAAAATGTATGGGTTAAATTTCAGCTGTGGCATATCTACATTAGGGACCATTGGACTGTCTGTGCACGACATGATCATTAAATCGGTGTCACCACACACAGTATATATTTTTTTAAACTAACTAATAGTGATGTGCATTTATTAGTATATTTATACAGTACAGACCAAAAGTTTGGACACACCTTCTCATTCAAAGAGGTTGAATTTGTATTATGGGAAGAAAAAAGCAGCTAAGTGAAGAAAAACGAGCGGCCATCATTACTTTAAGAAATGAAGGTCAGTCAGTCGGAAAAATTGGGAAAACTTTGAAAGTTTCCCCAAGTGCAGTCACAAAAACCATCGAGCGCTACAAAGAAACCGGCTGATATGCGGACCGCCCCAGGAAAGGAAGACCGAGAGTCGCCTCTGCTGCGGAGGATAAGTTCATCCGAGTCACCAGCCTCAGAAATCGCAGGTTAACAGCAGCTCAGATCAGAGAGCAGGTCAATGCCACACAGAGTTCTAGCAGCAGACACATCTCTAGAACAACTGTTAAGAGGAGACTGTGTGAATCAGGCCTTCATGCTAGAATATCTGCTAGGAAACGACTGCTAAGGGCAGGCAACAAGCAGAAGAGACGCGTTTGGGCTAAAGAACACAATAAAGAAAACTCTTTGAATGTTAAGGTGTGTTCAAACTTTTGGTCTATATATATATATAAATATATAATGTGTGTGTCACGGCGTGCCCAAATCTATTATCACCCCTCGCTCCCTAGGAGGTAGGCGGCATCCCTTCTGCAGGTACGCAAAGGGACGGGGCCGCCTATGTGGGCCACCTGGTGTTGATTAACTTTAATAGGATTTCGGCCGTCATGGGAGCGTGAAGGAGCGCTACCTCCGCGTGCTCTACTCTGCCACTCTGCCCACCACCGTCGTTCGCCAGCTGCATGCCCGCATGCCAGCTGGGCACTGCCTCGGACCTGCATGTGCACACATTTACCTCAATCATTCCCTTTCTTTTCATCCTCCCTCCTTTAACTCTTAACTTCCCCATTTTCCTTAAATAATTGATCTTTTTTCCTTAAGACCTCACCTTGTGTCGTGTCCTGCTTCGTGGTGCTGCCCGTGCCCATAGGGTCGAACCCATTAAAATATGTCAGACAATTTAAGTGATACAAATGATAAACTAATCAAATCACATCAGAACCTAGAATACTTTACTCTTTAGTTCATACTTGAAGAAAATAAACTAATTTCACTCATCTCTTCTGCACAATCATCAACCTGTGTATTAGATCCTACAGTCGTGGCCAAAAGTTTTGAGAATTACATAAATATTGTAAATTGGAAAAGTTGCTGCTTAAGTTTTTATATTAGCAATTTGCATATACTCCAGAATGTTATGAAGAGTGATCAGATGAATTGCATAGTCCTTCTTTGCCATGAAAATTAACTTAATCCCGAAAAACAACTTTCCAGTGCATTTCATTGCTGTCATTAAAGGACCTGCTGAGATCATTTCAGTAATCGTCTTGTTAACTGAGGTGAGAATGTTGATGGGCACAAGGGTGGAGATCATTATGTCAAGCTGATTGGGTTAGAATGGCAGACTTGACATGTTAAAAGGAGGGTGATGCTTGAAATCATTGTTCTTTCATTGTTAACCATGGTGACCTGCAAAGAAACGCGTGCAGCCATCATTGCGTTGCATAAAAATGGCTTCACAGGCAAGGATATTGTGGCTACTAAGATTACACCTAAATCAACAATTTATAGGATCATCAAGAACTTCAAGGAAAGAGGTTCAATTCTTGTTAAGAAGGCTTCAGGGCGTCCAAGAAAGTCCAGCAAGCACCAGGATCGTCTCCTAAAGAGGATTCAGCTGCGGGATCGGAGTGCCACCAGTGCAGAGCTTGCTCAGGAATGGCAGCAGGCAGGTGTGAGTGCATCTGCACGCACAGTGAGGCAAAGACTTTTGGAAGATGGCCTGGTGTCAAGAAGGGCAGCAAAGAAGCCACTTCTCTCCAAAAAAAACATCAGAGACAGATTGATCTTCTGCAAAAAGTATGGCGAATGGACTGCTGAGGATTGGGGCAAAGTCATGTTCTCGGATGAAGCCTCTTTCGGATTGTTTGGGGCATCTGGAAAAAGGCTTGTCCGGAGAAGAAAAGGTGAGTGCTACCATCAGTCCTGTGTCATGCCAACAGTAAAGCATCCTGAGACCATTCATGTGTGGGGTTGCTTCTCATCCAAGGGAGTAGGCTCACTCACAATTTTGGCCAAAAACACAGCCATGAATAAGGAATGGTACCAAAACACCCTCCAACAGCAACTTCTTCCAACAATCCAACAACAGTTTGGTGAAGAATAATGCATTTTCCAGCACGATGGAGCACCATGCCATAAGGCAAAAGTGATAACTAAGTGGCTCGGGGACAAAAAACATTGAAATTTTGGGTCCATGGCCTGGAAACTCCCCAGATCTTAATCCCATTGAGAACTTGTGGTCAATCCTTAAGAGGCAGGTGGACAAACAAAAACCCACTAATTCTGACAAACTCCAAGAAGTGATTATGAAAGAATGGGTTGCTATCAGTCAGGATTTGGCCCAGAAGTTGATTGAGAGCAGCCCAGTCGAAATGCAGAGGTCCTGAAAAAGAAGGGCCAACACTGCAAATACTGACTCTTTGCATAAATGTCATGTAATTGTCGATAAAAGCCTTTGAAACGTATGAAGTGCTTGTAATTATATTTCAGTACGTCACAGAAACAACTGAAACAAAGATCTCAAAGGAGTTTAGCAGCAAACTTTGTGAAAACTAATATTTGTGTCATTCTCAAAACTTTTGTCCATGACTGTATACTTACACATTTTCTCAAGAAGATAGTACCAGCAATAACATGACCCCTGTTGAAAATATTCATTCAGCATTGCGTATGTATCAAAAAAAATATTCTTTTAAATTAGCAGTTTTTAAACCACTGATTAAGAAACCTGACCTCTACCCCTATTAGCTGTCCAATTACAGCTGGAAAAGATAGTAGTGCAGCAGCTGTGTTCATACCTACATAGGAATGGTATAAACGAATTGTATCAGTCAGGATTTAGGCCTCATCACAGCACAGAGACAGCACTTGTTAAAGTAGTAAACGACCTCCTATGGGCCTCTGATCAGGGTTGCGTCACTATACTTGTGTTACTGGACCTCAGTGCAGCTTTTGACACCACTGATCATAGTATTCTCCTTCACAGATTAGAAAATGTAGTATCAGTATGTAGATTTAAATGGTGACCATTCTGCATGTTCTCTAGTGGATTTTGGTGTTCCACAGGGTTCAGTTTTAGGCCCATTGCTTTTTTATTTATACATGCTTCTTCTGGTCAACACAATTCATAAGCACAGTATTAGTTTTCATTGTTATGCATTGTTAATCTCATGTAGATAATATTACCAGGATAGTTTTCTTTCACCTCAGAAATACTGCCAAGTTAAGGAATATATTGTCAGTAAACGATGCAGAAAAACTAGCTCATGCTTTTATCACCTCTAGGTTGGACTATTGTAACACGTTACTGTCTGGTTGTTCAGCTAGGTGCATAAACAAGCTTCTGTTAGTCCAGGATGCAGCAGCGAGAGTCCTCAGTAGAACCAGAAGATACGAGCACATCACCCCTATCTTATCTACACTGCACTGGCTCCCTGTGAAATTTCACATCGATGTCAAAACACTATTTTTGACCTACCTGTATAAAGCATTAAATGGTCTCGCGCCACAGTATTTGAGTGAACTGCTAGTGTCTTACGATCCGCCACGCCTACTTCGATCAAAGAATGCAGGCTGCTTGTCAGTACCACGTATTATGAAAACTACAGCAGGGGGCAGAGCTTTTTCTTACAAAGCCACAAAGTTATGGAATAGTCTTCCTATTAATGTTCGGGAAACCTATTTATTTAGCTAAGCATTTTTGTAAATAGATTTGCATTAGTGGCCTTAGTTTGCCGTGTGGTCTGCTTAGGTGTTAGGGTGTTCTTAAAAAAAAACAAAAAAACAAAAAAACCACCAAGCATACACACTATTGGCCACACCTTCTTTTTAATTATTTATTACTTTTTTTTTTTCATTTTTTATCTGTTGCAGCATAACCTAGAACAGATTGTAATATGAGAATATACATTTTGGTTCTCACAACATTTTTTTTTTTGCCAATTGATATGTTAAGTGGTTGTTTTGTGTTAATTGTGTTCTTTTTGATTTTGAAGTCTGCTGGTCACAAATTATGAATCAGAGTTCTAAATTGCTAATGAGATGAATAAAGCAGGCTTAAAGACGATAATCCACTTAGGGGTAGTCACTTCATCAAAAGATAAAAAAAAATTGCTTAGTGTAAAGTTTTTAAATGGTACACAATGTTATGTTCCTAGCCATGCTTGGTCCATCATGTCACTGAAATTGTAAGAACTTGTCAAATGTTACATCATCCTTTGACTATATCCATAATGACCCTATATTCCAATATTTAATATTAATTCCTTGTAATTAATCAATTTTTATAATAAATCAAATTTATGTCTTACTGTTGTTTGATTCATATTGTTCTAATACATTAATAAAAACTGTGTTACTTGCTAAGATTGCACTATTAAAAAAACATGCATCAATAAATAAAAACACCCCCTTTCCAACTTAGTGAGCATACTGGATTTAATCTTATAGGTCCCTTCTCTTACGCTACTGATCAAACAATTATGCTTTGGACTTGCAGTTTTGCAAAATTGGTCAGAGATTTAGTTTTTTATTTAAATTCCATTTCCTGGGTTTTGTTTCTCTTTTAAATACATATATTGGGTATATATATATATATATATATATATATATATATATATATATATATATATATATATATATACACATACACATACGCCCAATTTTTCCGTTTTTTATTTGTTAAAAAAGTTTGAAATATCCAATAAATTTCGTTCCACTTCATGATTGTGTCCCACTTGTTGTTGATTGTTCACAAAAAATTACAGTTTTATATCTTTATGTTTGAAGCCTGAAATGTGGCAAAAGGTCACAAAGTTCAAGGGGGCCGAATACTTTCGCAAGGCACTGTGTATATATATATATATATATATATATATATATATATATATAAAATAATAATGAAGGAGGATAAGAAATATTTTCTAATAAATTTTCTCCTTTTTATTGTTAAGATTCTTTGTTCATAAACGTAAATAGGTTGTAAGCAAACCCCATTTTCTTGTTTTCAAAAAATTATCTTAAAGGATATTTTGAAAGTACACTCAAAATAATTAATCATGGATTAATTTATTATGAATTATTTGCGTCCCTTTGATTTTATTTAAATAATACATTTTATTTATTAACATTAAATAAATGTTAATTAACTGGGTTTATTATTAACAATTATCTAAATGCATTTAAAGTAAGTTGGGTTTATATGTAATAATACAGAAATCTCTTTTTAAAACAAATTTGATTTATTGGTCTGATATAAATAACTCAATATGGCTATACATAAAATAAATCTAATTCTTGCTCATTTCATTTACATATAACTTGCTAATAAGAATCACAGAGTTTATTAGTTTGGTTATGCTAAAAATATGTAATCCAAATCGATGGAAATTTTATATGCAATCAAAATGCATAAATCTTAATTGTTAGGCCTAAAAAAAATGTTCCGAGTGTATAGCGCACTTTTGAAAAATTCTAAAGCTACATCTGTGTGATCTTTGTGGTATAAATGTTTAGGCTTTGTTCAAACTGCAGGCAAATCTGATTGGTTACATAAATCTGATCTTTATGACTGAGTGTCCACACTGTTATCTGACAGTGATCAGATCAGACTGGGCTCTGTCCAGACTGGTAGCCCAAATCTTTTACATTGTCCATCTATCTGCATTGGCTGCCGTCCTAACATCGCTGGAGGCTTGCACAGGCATTATATTTCCATATTTATGTTTCTCTACATCCCTGCTAGCTTTCGCTTGGTGCTCTGTCCAGGGACTACTGTTCTCTAGTTCCACGGTGCAGTTAAGCCAGCTGCTCTTTCTGGGAACACAGTTAATCTTTTACATGCGTAGTGGTAATAGCTCCAAAAGCAGAAGAAGACCCTGTAAGAAGTCTTAACTCTCAACTTTCTACAAAATTTAAATTATTCATTTTCACATCTATTGAAATCCAGTTTTACCAGGTAAAGCTTCCAGACTGAGATACAATTTTAGAAACATATGAACCAGAGCTCCATGTAGGATCCAGTCAGTAACTGTTTAGACTGTAACTTACCTCAGGATCAATGAGTTTATTCTCTCCACACGTAATTACTTTAACTCACTCAGATTTAAGAGTCTCTACAGGTAGAAACAACTACATGCAGAGGTGGTTTTAGCTTAACTGGATAACTCAGCAGTCCAAGGGGAAAACAACAGCAGCTCTTCTTCGCCTTCATCTAATACTGAAGTGTTTCACTTGAAGTATTACTGCCCCCTACTGGGACGTTAGGAATCTACTCACATTGATCTGCATTCCATTCAGTAAACCTAAAATGTGGTATAAAATGTCAGTGTGTCTGATTCCTCAGCAGTAGGTTCTCACTCATTGTCTATACCCCTTTATCCTGTATACAGGGTCGTGGGAAGCCTGGAGCCTGTCCCAGGAGACTTGGGGCACGAAGCGGATACACTCCGGATGGGGTGCCAATCCATCACAGGGAACACACACACACACACACACACACACACACACACATCTGACTTCATTTTATTTCCACATAACATTGCTGAGTCTCGACCTGAGCGACTGAAGCGACCCCAGATCATAACACCGTCTCCAGAGGCTTGTACAGTGGACGCTATGCATGATGGGAGCATCGCTTCATGCGCTTCCCTTCTTACCCTGACACGCCCATCACTCTGGAATAGGGTCACAAGACCTTTTTCCATCACTCCAAAGTCCAATCTTTATGCTCCCTAACAAACTAAGGCTGTCTTTCTTTCTTTTTTTTTCTTTTTTTTAATCAGTCTTACTAACAAGTGCTTTTCTTATATGAGCACTAAATCTGGCGTGGCTGGTAGGAAATTTTACCTGGTAAAAGACCCTGGTTTGTTACCACTTTTTAAAAGGGGGGCTTGGAGCTCAGTTAGGGGTTTGGAAGTCAGAGAGAGTTGCATGTTGTTTATGGCCAGCCATTGCATCTCAGCCGCCCAAAGGGAAAATGACAGCTGCCTCGATGCCTTTCCAGTTGGGATCACCATTGCTATTAACCTGCTAAATTATAGTCTCATAGCCTTCAGAATAGTACATTTTAATTATTTGCTTTTAAATCTATTATAAATCTCATTCTCTTCATCACAATGGATATATACAGTAGATGTAAAGAGTAATACAGTAAAACTCATGAAATAAACTTAAGATTCAAGATTCAAGTTTCAAAGAACTTTATTAATCCCAAAGGGAAATTACTTGAATGATGTAAACACAGGTCCAAGAAATGCTCTAAAAATGTGAGATGTAAAATGTAAAATGAGCCCAAAGGCATTACATAGTAGTAAACTTAAACACGTAAACATAAAAGAATTCTTGTCATGTTTCATTTGTTTTGTAGTTGGAATGTGAATCTCATTCTTTTACACAATCCCATATACTGTACATCTCCATATTTAGTTTACAATACAATACAGTTAAATATGTTATTTGATCCACTTTAATTCACTACTAATTCAAATCTGGTCTGATTCAATTTGATTCACTTTAGATTAATTCGTGTTTTCACAGTGTATGGCTGATGGTACTTACTTAGTAACCTAGTAACCCATTGTCATCTACCCAATTACGGAAACTTCAAAACACTTTTGTAAGTCAGTTTGGAGGATAACAGCATCTGCTGATGAATTTACTTATCTGTATCAGTGTATGGGGCAGTGGTGGCTCAGTCAGCTAAGGCTGTGGGTTACTGATCAGAAGGTCAGTGCACTGGCAAGGTGCCACTGTGGAGCCCTTAACCCTATCTGCTCCAGAGGGCGCTGTATCCTGGCTGACCCCAGCTTCTGGGATATGTGAAAAACATCATTGTACATGTGACAAAGATCATTCTGGTTTCTCTGCATATCATGATTAAATCCCCACACTCATTAGTTTGACATTCTACCTCAACACTCTTGCAGAAGCTTTTATATTATAATTTTTCCCCATACAGAAATGCCCTGTGTCTCCTTTAGATGTATTGGGGAATGTTTATCATATAGCGACCATTGAGAGGGAACCTCCACCTTTTCAGCATGTTATGTCGGACAGGCATAATAATTTTGTGAAATCCATCGTATGGTAATAAAGTATAATTATATTCATATGATATGTGGAAGCGATTTAACAGTTTAGCAAGTGTACTTCAGACCTAATTTCCGGACAATTTGCTAGAATCTCTTGCTAGAATTTTCTGCAGAAAAAAAAAAGAACGGAATGCAGCATACAAGTGTCTACACACTTACTGCCAGCAGATGGAGCTAACTATTAAACGATAATAACATAAAAACAAGGAAAGCTTTTAATTACCAAATGTCTGTCCTACTTTTAGCAGCAGCTCTATTTCAGCTCTATTTTTGTTTTACCAGTTTAACTTATGGCCAAGGAAAGTATATGCTCATGCATTCTCTGTACAACAGTCAATAAAGTTTTTTTTTTTTTTTCCCCACAATCACAATCCTTTGTTGTCACTGACTGTTAGGTTAATGAAGAAGAAGTGTGTCCGAGCTAAGTTTTAAGCTAAGAGAAGAAGAGTTTCAGCTTGTTGTGTCCGCTGCACCTTGATACACTTACCGGTACGGGCCCAATCGACCAGAAGAGACAAACACACACACACACACACACACACACACACACACACACACACACACACACACACACACACACACACACACGATGTCTGAAGATCTCAGGTTTATTCTTAGCAAGGAGAGCACATTTAAACAATGCTACGTCCTGAACATCAAAAGAACCAGTCATTCACATGTCAGTGATGGAGAGAGCCGGTGACAGACAGGAGAGAGGAAATACATTTACATTTTCCTGATTAAACTAAAGGGTTCTAGCAGACGAGAGCCATTTGGATGTAAACTCGTCTGGGTACAGGATATAGAAGGTGTTTCCACAGTGAGGGGTCTGTTCTCAGGGCACAGGAATCTGAACTGATTAGATTACAATGTCTTACAATATTATAAAACCTTACAGTGCCCCCTTAAATTCTAACAGAATTTACTACAATTTGTCAATAAAAATGACATTAAATGAACAGTCAGGCGTTGGCAAAGAAGAGATTTACAAAATCAAATTCAAATGTAACTAATCAAAAACCCTGTGCAAAAATGAGAAGATATACACTGACCAATAGCTAACCTCTTCAAGAGCAACACACTGTAACATATGATGTTTGTGTCATCTGTGGACATTTTTCCCATGAAGAAAAAATGTCCAAGATGTATTTGACTTTGATGCTGCAGACACTTGATATTTTCACATTGAGCAACACATTTGAAATACATCCATATTTGTCATTTCCTTTTATCCTCAAACCACTGGCTGCTGCTGAGGATGGCACTAAAAAGTCTTATGTGATAAGTATGTATAAGATGGCATGGTATTGCATTGATATAATCAGTTTTGCTATGATGGGATGTGACTGCAATTGCTTGAATAGTTCAAGGACTTTGTTTTGTACCAACATTTCCAAAAGGAAAAGGTGTGGACAGTGGACTTCCTGTTAACTAAAACACATTTCCTGTTATACACAAGAGTACACCGTTTTCTGAGAGATTTTATTTAATGAGGTCTCGCTATCTGGTATGACCCAAATGAGCAAAGGGGATTCCCTTTTGACCCAAAATGGTTCCCTTTTGAGCCTGGTTCTTCTCAAGATTTCCTCTTAGATAGTTTTTACTTCAGCACAGTGAGTCTAGCTCACTCATGAGGGACAAATGTATATGGCATGCCGTTTAGGAATATATTCATGAGAGAACTTAATGAAAACTCTGAATATATTGAATGAACAGTGAGAATATTGAATGGATTCCGAATATATTGATCGAAAAAAAAAAAAAAAAAAATATATATATATATATATATATATATATATATATATATATATATATATATATATATATATATTGAATGAATTCTGAATATATGGATTGAAAACTGATATATTGAATGGAAAGTCTGAATATATTGAATGAAAACTAAGTATATATTGAATGAAACATGACGTCATCGAAGCACAGCGCCATCTATAGAAAGGATGAGTGAGTCGGCGAGAAACTTGGTTGCTGCGATTCTGAGAAATGAAGAGATGGTGAACACATTGATGAGTGCGTGTACAGCCTAAAGTGAAAGCACCACACTGAAAAAACACAAACAAATCGTTTTAAACTGTCCTGTATTTCATCAAAACTCCAGGGTCCACACTGTAGGATTACAAATTTATAAAATGTTAAATCTAGGTCCCAACAAAATAGTATATAAACTGAAAAGTTATGTACATTAGGTTTTACATTTTGAGGTAAAGATTATGACATTCTAACGACATCAAGTCTGGTAGCCCAGGTGTCTGAGACATTAACCTTTTGTCTTCATGTACTTCCTTACCACTGGGTAGGGTCCCAAGGTAAATGTGAATGCTAATCCCAAGGCCAGGCTGTGCCTTTGTCTCTATGATAATGTGAAGGTCTGGGCGATACTGTCAGGCTGATTAGCATCTATGCATTTGAAAGGCAGTGTTACGCTGATGAGATCAGGGCTGGGGAACTTCCGGTACCAGGCCGATTCCTGTATTACACTAAGCTTTGTTTAAATTGTCTCCACCTCTTTGTATCCCTCCCCCTTGTAAAGTATAAACTCTCCAGAGCTGAGTCATAATATTAGACTTGGATTAGACTTGAAACTCAAAAAATTTGAATATCGTGCAAAAGTTCATTTGTTTCAGTAATTCAAATTAAACTCATTACATGTACGCCATAATCATCTCAATTATGACAGATCACAGCTTGAACTATCTTGCTTTGCATGTAATGAGTCTATCTCATATATTAGTTTCACCTTTTAATGGTAGTACTGTAGCATTCATGCACTTCTTGTTTTGATGCCAAGCGTCACGTGATCACAACTAAACAAACGGTTTTCTCTCTCTTGTGCTGCGGAATTGTGGGTAATCATCTTTTACCTGCCGTAAAACATCTTTTATTTTGTGTTTGTATGTTTGTGTGTACAGTGCGTGTGTACTGTTTATTATATCACATGTGTGTGCGCATATAAAGCAAAAGAAAGTCTCATTAGAGTGGTTAAAGATCCATTTTCTCTCGCCTGCAGTGCACGCGCATCATTTGACACCGTGCACTTGCAGGCACACACTCCCTGTCACCGTCACACACAGAAAACACTGCTATGTCGCAATTCTTTTCAAAGGTAAAATGCTTGTTAATTTTTACCTTACAGCAGTGATTCCGTTAATCTGCGCTCAGTCGAGTGTCTTTAGAAAGATTTTCTTTTTTTCCCTGTAAAAACAATGTTTCAGTTGTGTGTGTGTGTGTGTGTGTCAGTGCATGGTGTCAAATGCTGCGTGCACTGCAGGCTGATACAGAGGGGGGAGGGGTATTGTTTACTTTGAAGATGAGGAGAGGGAAGGGGGTTAATTCCACACAGCGTCTGCTCGCACAAACGGAAACGCTTATCTGTCGGGATTTATCGTTACTTTTTTAAAAAGGTAAAGTGCAGGTTAATTTGTTTTATTTTTACTTTATATTTTATATGAATTATTTTTATGCTTTTTATTTATGTTTTTGGGCTGTGGAACGAATAATTTGAGTTTTCATTATTTCTTATGGGAAAATATGATTTGATTCACGAGGGTTTTGATATACAAGAATTATGTTCGTAATCCAAGGTTTCACTGTATACAAGAAAAAGTTAATGCATATTGATATTATCACAAAGTATCTATAAAAATATAAATGAATGGATGAAAATCTTTGACCAAAAAAAGACTATTGTCATTAGGTGTAGAAGTAGAATAAACTGACTGTCTTTCATATAGTCAAGGAATTAACACTTAACACTGACAAACATTATAGCTCATGGCTTTGAAACTTTGCCCTCATGGCTCTCTCTTTTTATTCCATTTATTTCTTTTCCATTTATAACTTTTTTTTATATTTGTATACTCAGGTGAAGACATGTTCAAATATTTGTCTTCTTTCACCCACTTCATCATGCTAGCTGTTTGGTTTTGGTCAAGGACACTCTTCTTGCTGTATTCCTGTATAATACTGAGAAATCCAGTCTTGTAGTATTTGTTAATGTCAGCTGTTTTAAGTCCAGGATTCTGGGTCTTAAAAGGATTTTGGACACCTGCGATGAAACAAGCCACAAAAAAGAAACAATTTGGATCAATCCTCTATAACTCTTTTTGAATGAAAAAGTGCTGATTATACACAAAAATAAACAACTAAAAGTGCCCTTTACAACAGCATATGGTCATGTGCTGAAATTAGTGTAAAAACTAAATAAGAAATCATTTGATCATAGCAAGATGAACAAACGAACAGCAAAATACAACTTTTTTGACTGTGCAATTATTTGTTAAATAAAAATTCATTTATAAGAGAAAAAAAATCATCATCAATAGTTCAAGGAATCAAAAGTTCCTTCAATTAGCCCATTAGTCCTGTCCAATGCTAGTCTTGAAAGGGTTATAAAATAATTTCCAAACAATTTGAAACATTCTGTGAGAAAGGTTATTCACAATTGGAAAACAGTCAAGACAGTGGCCTTAATGCCTAGCACCATGAAACAATTTATACCCACTCTCATGCACGGCAGTGGAGGAGTGGTGATTTGGTCTTGATTTTGCAGCCACAGGACCTGGGCACCTTGAAATCACTGAGTCAACCATGAACTCCTCCATATACATGAATATTCTATAGGCAAATGTGAAGCCATCTGTTCTACAACTAAAGCTTCAAAATTTGGTCATGAAACAGAACAATGATCAAAGCCATGAATAAATCTTAATGGCTCATAATTGTTGAAAAATAAATTAGGCAAGGTTTTGGAATGGCTTAGACAAAGTCCAGACCTCAACTCAATTAAAATGCTGTCGTGGGACCTTACGTGAGCTGTGCAAAAATCCCAATGAACCAAAGCAATGTTGTAAACAAGAATGGGCAAAAATTCCTCCACAACAATGTAAGAGACGAATAAAGTCATACAGGAAAAAAATCTGGTTTGTGATTCAACAACAAAAAAAAGTTTGTGATTCACTTGAAAATTCATGTGATTGCTGCTAAAGATCATCACAATATATTGGACCATGGGAGTATTTAATAGCGCCAACATGTTTTTTTTTTTCTTTTGTTATATAGAATAGAATATAAAAAATAGAATTAAAAGAGAGGCCACTAACTTTTTTACATGACTGTATAGCCATTTTTCAGATATTGTAAGTTAAAAACTTACCTTTAATACTATGATCCAGCAATAATATTAGACTGATTTTATAATCTATATTTTGTATAAGTCATTAACCTTTTCTTCCTTTATTGTCTCTCATATCTGTCTTCTTTGAATCACAACTTTGAAGGACCCTGGTTTTAGTCATAACACAAAGAAGGAAACAAGAGGTACCTAGACTGTTCCGGATATTGTCTGAGCATCCTGGGTGAGTCAGTATTAATGACAGCTTCATTGCTTTCTCAACATCTCCACTTGCAAAGGTTTCTGTCAGAAAGTCTTTGGGGGACATAAATATAAAACATGGTAGTTAAAAAGGCTAGGAACATAAATTTTATTAGAGAAAGTGTGGGAGATTTTTCTCCTACACTAGTTACTGTTGCCATAATTACAAATATTACACAAACACTGTAACTTTAGTACAAAAGGACCAAAGAACAACTCACGACTCAATGAAACCCAAGTGAGCCGCGCTTGAATGCTTAGGTCATAAATCTAAGCATGATCAAGAGCAGACCGAATTCTACAGAAATATTCATGCCTTTTTATACAGTTTTTTAAGAGGAGGTGCCCATCCTTATAACCCACATGTCAGAGTTACAGACTAGGAGAACGCAGGTGCAGTTAAGATATTTATTGTTTCTGAACAAATCAAACAAACCAGTCAAGAGAATCCAAAGTCGATAGTCGTTTAAACAGGCAAGGGTCAGGCGATGTGCGTCGGGCATAAACGGGATCAGGCTAAACTCGGAAACGAAAACACAAACGGGGTCAATATCAAAAGGCAGGTATTCAGAAAAGGCTTGGTAACGACTCTGGAGCTAATCACAGGGGGCGTATACTTCGCAACCACTGGACGTGTGTGAGTCTCTTTTATTAGTTCTGTAATTAGCTTCAGGTGTTTAGTATTCAGGTGAACCATGGCAGCGAATTTTTTGCTTTCTGTGCAGGCTCATTGTAGTTGTTGGTGTGTTTGTTCCCATACTTGTTCACTCTTTCTGAACCATTCGTCTACTGTTGTGGAGTGTGTGGTATTTGCATTCCATGGGAACAGCGGGGGTTGAAATCCCAGGACGCATTGAAATGGTGTTAGCTTGGTGCTTGAGTGAATGAGCGAGTTTTGTGCATACTCCACCCATGGGATAAATTGTGACCAGTCTTGTTGGTTGTCCGCACAGTATGTTCTCAACATTCTGCCTACTTCCTGGTTTGCTCGTTCTACTTGCCCATTCGCTTGGGGGTGATAACCAGAAGTCAAACTTACTGTTATGCCCATCTTCTCCATGAAATCCCTCCATACTTTCGAGATAAACTGAGGCTCACGATCGCTTACTATGTCTTCTGGTAGGCCGAAATACCTGAACACATGTTGGAACAACATTTCTGCTGTTCTGAAAGCAGTGGGGAGATTGGCTAGGGGAATTAGTCTCAAGGATTTTGAGAATCCGTCGGAAATTACCATAATCGTGGTTTTTCCTCTCGATTCGGGTAGGTCGGTGATGAAATCGATGGCAATGTGGGACCACAGTCTCTGTGGAATTGGCAGTGGCATTAACTTTCCGGTGGGGAGAGATCTCGGGACTTTGGCTTGTGCACAGGCTGAGCAGGACGAGATGTGTTTGTTGATGTCTGATCTCATGTTTGGCCACCAGTATCTGCTCTGTAACAGTTTATGGGTTCTTAAAGTGCCTGGGTGACCTGTTCCTGGAGATGTGTGAGCCCACGTTATCAATTTGCTCCTTATTGCCGTTGGGACGAATTTCTTGTTTTGTGGACATTGCTCCGGTATTTGGGTTTTTGGAAATTCATTTATTTCTTTATCAATTTCCCATGTAACAGCACATACAATTCTGGACTCTGGGATTATTCTGTCCTCGCCCTTGTTTGGAGAGGGTCAAGTCAAGTCAAGTCAATTTTATTTATATAGCGCTTTTAACAATTGACATTGTCGCAAAGCAGCTTTACACAATAAAAAGAAGTAAGTTTTTATGCAATGTATATGAATCAAAATAATAAGATTGTCCCTGATGAGCAAGCCGAGGGCGACGGTGGCAAGGAAAAACTCCCTGAGATGGTAATAGGAAGAAACCTTGAGAGGAACCAGACTCAACAGGGAACCCATCCTCATCTGGGTGATAACAGATAGCAGGAATTGCTCAGCATAATAATGTGTAAGACTGGAAGTTCAGTATAACAGGAGATGTTTTAAAATTAAAATGAGTCCAGTTTGTTCCCGGAGGCTCAGGTAGACTGTAGGGGATTCCGGTCCTGAGTTATCGAACAACTGAAGTCACAGGTCCCCAGAGCATCACTCGATGACAGGACAGTCTTCATGGAAACCATCCCCAGCCACCATACGAATCCAGGCAGACCACACGGGGCATCCATGCGACGAGATCTCCAACCAGAAGCAGGACTCCAGGACGGGTTAGACGGCTCCAGAGGGCAGAGGGGTCTGGATCACTGGCAACTCAGGAGCGAAACATGTATAGCTCGACAGAGAGACAGAGAGAGGGAAAGTAGAGGGGGAGAGAGAGAGAGGAGAGAGCAGAAAATAAGGAGAGATGGCAGTTAGGTCTGTTCACAGTCAACATGTATAAGGTCAATGTATATTTAGTGCAAAGTGCAAGCAGGGACTCCGGCAGGACTAACTATAACAGCATAACTAAAAGGCAGAGCCAAAAGGAAACGCAGACATGAGGGGGAACTGAGATGTAAAGCGACCAATCACCTCACCGTCAACAAACCTGAGTGATCAATGAGAGTGGGGAGGACAGCATCTAAACATACCAGTTCACCAGAATACTCTACGTCCATGAGTCCCCCAGATCTGCTCCTTTACCTAAGGTTAATCTATTTACAAAAATGCTTGGCTAAATAAATAGGTTTTTCGCCTAGACTTAAACACTGAGTGTCTGAGTCCCGAACATTAATAGGAAGACTATTCCATAACTTTGGGGCTTTGTAAGAAAGGCCTATATACAGGCAGCCTGCATTCTTTGATGGAAGTAGGCGTGGCGGATCGTAAGACACTAGCAGTTCACTCAAATACTGTGGCGCGACACCATTTAGTGCTTTAAATGTCAATAGTAGTATCTTAAAATCCATTCGAAATTTCACAGGCAGCCAATGCAGTGTAGATAAGATAGGGGTGATGTGCTCGTATCTTCTGGTTTTAGTGAGGACTCTCGCTGCTGCATTCTGTACTAACTGAAGCTTGTTTATACACCTAGTTGAACAACCAGACAGTAAGGCTATATATAATAAAAATCTCGGGTTGTTTTTGTTATTTTCTATAAGAGTGGAGAGATACGTTGATCTAGCATCACTGAGAGCTTTTTTATAGTTCAGGATGCTCTCCTTCCAAGCTATTTTGAATACTATCAATTTAGTTTGGCGGTTTGTTTTAAAGCACAACAACAAACAACAAACAACCCGAGATTTTTATTTAATACCGTAGCTAAATTAACTAAAAACAAGACCACTGCAGAAATCTCCACAACAACATCATGCAGTAGTGAGGATTTCATGAACTTTTTCAATAACAAAATCATAAATATTAGGCAAAAAATCCAGGCTTTGAAACCAGACAATTTAAATAATTCAGATGATCTAACCACATCACATCAGAACTTAGAACACTTTACTCCCCTTGAAGCGAGGGAACTAATTTCACTCATCTCTTCTTCAATATCGTCAACCTGTATATTAGATCCTATACCGACACGTTTTCTCAAAAAGATAGTACCAGCAATAATAGAACCCCTGTTGAAAGTAATTAACTGTTCACTCAGTAGTGGGTATGTCCCCAAATCCTTTAAATTAGCCGTTATTAAACCGCTAATCAAGAAACCTGACCTTGACCCCTGTCAGCTTTCTAATTACAGGCCGATATCAAACCTTCCTTTATCTCCAATATTCTGGAAAAGGTAGTATCACAGCAGCTATGTTCACATCTACACAGAAATAGCATAAATGAACTGTATCAGTCAGGATTTAGGCCTCATCACAGCACAGAGACAGCACTTGTTAAAGTAGTAAACGACCTCCTATGGGCCTCTGATCAGGGTTGCGTCACTATACTTGTGTTACTGGACCTCAGTGCAGCTTTTGACACCATTGATCATAGTATTCTCCTTCACAGATTAGAAAAGGTATTAGGAATTAAGGGAACTGCCCTCTTGTGGCTCAGATCCTATTTGACTGATCGTTATCAGTTTGTAGATTTAGATGGTGACCATTCCTCATGTTCTCAAGTGGAGTTTGGTGTTCCACAGGGTTCAGTTTTAGGTCCACTGCTTTTTTCCCTTTATGTGCTTCCTCTGGGCAACATAATTCGTAAACATGGTATTAGTTTTCATTGTTATGCTGATGATACACAATTATATGTCTCAGCAAAACCAGATGAGAAAAACCAGTTTGCTAAAATTGAGCAGTGTGTGCAGGACATAAGAGATTGGATGTTAATTAATTTTCTTCTGCTTAATCCTGATAAGACAGGTGTTCTAGTCATAGGACCACAAGTAGCTAGAAGTAAGCTTTCTGATCACACTGTGAATTTAGATGGCCTTTCTGTTCCATCAAGTGCAACAGTAAAAGACCTCGGTGTGATTATAGATTCCAGCCTTTCGTTTGAAGCACATGTAGATAATATTACCAGGATAGCTTTCTTTCACCTTAGAAATATTGCCAAGATAAGAAACATATTTTCACTAAATGATGCAGAAAAATTAGTTCATGCTTTTATCACCTCTAGGTTGGACTATTGTAACGCCTTACTGTCTGGTTGTTCAACTAGGTGTATAAACAAGCTTCAGTTAGTACAGAATGCAGCAGCAAGAGTCCTCACTAAAACCAGAAGATACGAGCACATTACCCCTATCTTATCTACACTGCATTGGCTCCCTGTGAAATTTCGCATTGATTTTAAGATACTACTTTTGACAGTTAAAGCACTAAATGGTCTTGCGCCACAGTATTGGCGAACTGTGAACTGCTAGTGTCTTACGATCCGCCACGCCTACTTCGATCAAAGGATGCAGGCTGCCTGTCAGTCCCACGTATTATTAAAACTACAGCAGGGGGCAGAGCTTTGTCTTACAAAGCCCCAAAGTTATGGAATAGTCTTCCTATTAATGTTCGGGACTCAGACACAGTCTCAGTGTTTAAGTCTAGGCTAAAAACCTATTTATTTAGCCAAGCATTTTTGTAAATAGATTAGCCTTACATAAAGGAGCAGATCTGGGGGACTCATGGACGTAGAGTATTCTGGTGAACTGGTATGTTTAGATGCTGTCCTCCCCACTCTCATTGATCACTCAGGTTTGTTGACGGTGAGGTGATCGGTTGCTTGACATCTCAGTTCCCCCTCATGTCTGTGTTTCCTTCTGGCTCTCCCTTTTAGTTATGCTGTTATAGTTAGTCCTGCCGGAGTCCCTGCTTGCACTCTACACTAAATATACATTCACCTTATACATGTTGACTGTGACCATACCTAACTGCCATCTCTCCTTATTTTCTGCTCTCTCCTCTCTCCTTTCCCTCTCCCTGACTCTCTGTCGAGCTATACATGTCGCTCCTGAGTTGCCAGTGATCCAGACCCCTCTGCCCTCTGGACCCGTCTAACCCGTCCTGGAGTCCTGCTTCTGGTTGGAGATCTCGTCGCATGGATGCCCCATGTGGTCTGCCTGGATGCACGTGGTAGCTGGGGATGGTTTCCACGAAGACTGTCCTGTCCTCGATTGATGCTGACAACTGTTCTCTGGGGACCTGTGACTTCAGTTGTTCGATAGCTCAGGACTGGAATTTCCTACAGTCTACCTGAGCCTCCAGGAACAAACTTGACTCCATTTAATTTAAACACGTCTCCTGTTATAACTTCCAATCTCACACAGTATGAGTGCAGATCAATCCCTGCTATCCGTTATCACCAGATGAGGATGGGTTCCCTGTTGAGTCTGGTTCCTCTCAAGGTTTCTTCCTATTATCATCTCAGGGAGTTTTTCCTTGCCACCGTCGCCCTCGGCTTGCTCATCAGGGACAATCTTATCATTTTGATTCATACACATTCACATTGTATACAAACTTACTTCTTTTGATTGTGTAAAGCTGCTTTGCGACAATGTCAATTGTTAAAAAACAAACAAAAAAAAAATCATTATATACAGAAACTCTATTACCATGGCTAAATCAACAACATGCTCGTTAGATCCAATCCCAACCAGATTTCTAAAAGAAGTGATGCATACGGCTGGAGAGCTGCTTCTAAACATTATTAACTCTTCATTATATCTAGGTCACGTCCCTAAATCTTTCAAGTTGGCAGTTATTAAGCCTCAAGACCCGAATGAAATAACAAATTACAGATTGATTTCAAACCTTCCGTTTATATCAAAACTATTAGAAAAAGTTAGTATCAGCTCAAATATGCGCCTTCTTGCAGGAAAACAACATCCTCGAAGAATTTCAGTCAGGTTTCAGGCCCCATCATAGTACAGAAACTGCACTAGTTAAAATCACAAATGACTTGTTTCTAGCTTCGGACCAAGGCTGCATCTCAATACTTGTCTTACTTGATCTTAGTGCTGCATTTGACACTATAGATCATAATATTCTCATAGATCGCTTACAAAATCACATAGGTATTCAGGGACAGGCATTAAAATGGTTTAGGTCCTACCTGTCTGAATGATACCATTTTGTAGATTTAAATGGAGAACTGTCTGGTGTAATGCCAGTGAAATATGGGGTTCTACAAGGGTCAGTTTTAGGACCTCTGCTGTTCCCAATATACATGCTGCCCTTAGGTTGCATCATTAGAAGACATGGGATTAGTTTCCATTATTATGCTGATGATACCCAGTTATACATCTCCACAAAACCAGCCGAAATACCCAAGTTGTCTAGACTAACTGAGTGTGTCAAAGATATAAAAGATTGGATGACCGATAATTTTCTCTTATTAAATTCAGATAAGACAGAGATATTACTTATTGGCCCACAAACGAGTACACAACAGCTCTCACAATTCAGCCTGTGTTTAGAAGGATGTACTATTAGTACCAGCTCAACAGTGAAAGAGCTGGGCGTAATATTAGATAGTAACTACAGTATTACAAAAACAGCCTTCTTTCATCTTAGAAATATTGCTAAGCTTAGGAACATTTTATCCATATCTGATGCAGAAAAGCTAGTTCATGCATTCGTGACCACCAGACTGGACTACTGTAATGCATTACTGGGTGGTTCAAGTTCAAGTTCAAGTAGGCTTTATTGTCACTTCAACCATATACAGTACAGTTAGTACACAGTGAAACGAAACAACGTTCCTCCAGGACCAAGGTGCTACATGGAACATAAATTTACAACATAGATTAACAGAAAGACTAAACTAGCTAACTAAGTGACCTAGTTAGCTGGCTAGCGGAGAAAAGACAGATTGTCCAGACAACATAAATTTACAACATAAATTAACAAAAACTAACTAGCCAACTTCTGCATCCTCAATAAACTACAAGTTATACAGTTAGTCTACAGTTAGTCTACAGTTAGTCCAAAATGTAGCCGCCAGGGTTCTCACTAGATTCAGAAAATATGATCATATAACCCCAATATTATCATCCCTGCACTGGCTACCTGTTCAGTTTAGAATTAATTATAAAATAGCATTACTTAGGTACAAGACTCTAAATAGTTTAGCTCCCACACATCTAGCCAGTCTTCTGATACACTACAATCCACCACGCTCCTTAAGATCATAAAACTCCGGATTTCTGGTAGTTCCCAGAATATCAAAATCTACAAAATGGTGCAGAGCTATTTCATATTTAGCTTCTAAGCTTTGGAATAGCCTTCCTGACAGTGTTCGGCGTTCAGACACAGTTTCCCAGTTTAAAAGTAGACTCAAGACACATTTCTTTAATCTGGCATACGCATAACTCATCCCATAACCTCATACTCCAATACATCTATCCTGAATGACATCTACGCTAATTCTTTCCACCTTTATTTTTCTACCCATCCTGAGGCATCTGGAGATTGTTCCAGCTTCAGTAGACAGAGGCCGACCCTGCGAAGTTCCTGAGGCATCCAGAGAAGGACCTGCTCCAGCTGGATTCTTCTTCATGTTGGTTTGGAACTACACATGCTGCTCCTGAGCAACCAGTGATCCAGACCCCATTTGCCCTCTGCACCTTCTGACTCATCCCTGTGCTGAACTGGACATTGTGTTAATTTAAATAATTTTTGTTATACTGAAACTTCCAGCTGCATAACACACATGATGTGTTTCTATGTTCATGATGTAATTCCTGTTATCTGTTATCACCCTGATAGTCTGGTTCCTCTCAAGGTATCTTCCTATTGCCATCTTAGGGAGTTTTTCCTTGCCACCCTCACCGTCAACCTTGGCTTGCTCATCAGGGACAACCTCATTATTATCTAGAAACATTTTTCACACATACACACTTCCATAAAATCTTTTCATTTTGTGAAGCTGCTTTGAGACAATGATAATTGTTAAAAGCGCTATAGAAATAAGCCTTCTTGCAAATGACTTGAATTGAATACATAGTGAAGTAATATGAAATAAAGGCATCAAGAAAAAAAACATAATTTTGGAGGTGCAAGGTCACCATGCCATACTATCTAGGATGGAAGAATTCAAAATATAACATCTAAAAGAAGGAAGCAAAGAAATAAAAAATAAGCAAAATTTTAATTATGAAAACTGAATCATGTCCTATATATCAGTAGAGAACTGCAACTTCCCAACACAAATCGTTGTCTGCAAGACCTCATTCCCTGAAATTCCAATTAGACACCTGTTCATCATGACGTGATGAAGGGTTTGAGCTGAGAGGTGTGGAATACTATGTGAATCCGGAGCGCTGCAGGCAGCTGGAGCCGATAGGTGACAGGGTTGACACGGAGGGTGATGCGATATGGACCGATGAATCTAGGCGAGAGTTTTTTGGACTCTGTATGGAGGTTTAGATTTTTGGTGGAGAGCCATACCTTGTCACCTGTGTGGTACAATCGTCCCGGAGGGTGTCGACGGCGATGTTGTGAGGTGTAGAGGGTATTGGCGTGCTGAATGGCCTCCTTGGCTTGAGTCCAGGACCGCCGACACCTTCGGTCCAACTGTTGGGCTGAGGGTACTTCGACCTCCGGTTCTTGATGTTCGAACATCGGAGGTTGGAAACCCTGGAATACCTCAAATGGACTCAGCTTCGTGGCGGAGTAGACGTGGAGGTTGTGGGAGAGCTCCGGCCAAATGAGATAGCGAGCCCAGGAGCACTGACGGTCGGCAACAAAGCACCTCAGGTAGTGCTCCAGTTGTTAGTTGGCCCGTTCCGTCTGACCATTTGTTTGGGGGTGATAGCCCAAGGAGAGACTGCAGGTAGAATTGATCAGACGGCAGAAGGCCTTCCAGAACCGTGCAGTGAACTGGGGCCGCCTGTCCGAGACGATGTCCTTAGGGAACCCATGCAGACGGACTATGTGCTCTAATATCAGCTTGGCTGTCCTTTTAGCTGACGGGAGTCCGGTGAGGGCCACCAGGTGCACAGCTTTGGAGAACCGATCCACTATGGTCATGATGACGTTTTTCCCTTCGGATGCCGGCAGGCCCGTGATGAAGTCAAGGGCAATGTGCATCCAGGGTCGACGGTGGACTGGGAGTGGTTGGAGTTCCCCTGGTGTTGGTTGATTGGAGGTCTTGGCCCTGGCGCACACTGGGCACGCCCGAACGAACTCCTCGACGTCCTTGGCCATTGAGGGCCACCAGAAAGCGCGCTGGATGTATTTGAGCGTGCGCTGCGTGCCTGGGTGCCCCGACAGCGGCGAGGAGTGACCCCATTTGATGACGTCGGCCTTGATGTTCCTGGGTACAAAGAGTCGTCCAGGCGGGGCCCCTGCCGGTTCGGTCTCCGTGGCCTGTGCCTGGCGAACCCTCGTCTCCAGTTCCCAACGGAGCGGGGCGATGACTCTGGAAGGTGGCAGGACAGACGCGGGGCCCGGGGGACGTCCCCCTCATGTTGTCGGGAGAGGGCGTCGGCTTTGATGTTCTTTGACCCCGGGCGATAGGATAGGTGGAAATCAAAAGATTCGAAAAATAGAGCCCACAGCGCCTGCCTGGGGTTGAGTTGTTTTAGGTTCTTGATGGTAATGAGGTTTTGGTGGTCGGTCCAGACGATAAATGGTTCTCTGGCGCCCTGGAGCCAGTGTCGCCATTCTTCCAAAGCCCACTTTATGGCCAGCAGCTCGCGGTCCCCTACCCCGTATCGCTGCTGAGTGGGGTCAAATTCTTTGGAGAAGAAACTACAAGGATGTAGTTTCTGGTCTGGACCCCGCTGGGAGAGAACAGTCCCAGCGCCCACCTCTGAGGCGTCCACCTCCACAACGAATTGTTGGTCGGCATCTGGATGGAGGAGAATTGGAGCGATGATGAATAGATGGCAGAGTTTGGAGAATGCGCTGATGGCAGTGGAGTCGAGTTGGAAGGGATGAGATGAGGGGCGAGTTAGTGCGGTGAGGGGTGCTGCGACTGTACTGTAGCCCCGGATAGAGCGACGATAGAAGTTCGCAAACCCAAGAAACCGTTGAAGCTGTTTGAGGGCCAATAACGTACAACCTCAAGCTTCTGTGGGTCCATGGCCACACCCCGGGACGAGATGACAAAGCCCAGGAATGTGGTGGAGTGCTTGTGAAAAGCGCACTTCTCCAACTTACAGTACAGTCGGTGGGCGAGCAATCTCTTAAGGACGGCCCTGACGTGTCGGATGTGTTCTTCGGCGGTGCGTGAGTAGATGAGTATATCGTCTAGGTAGACAAATACCCATTTTCCCAACATGTCCCGGAGAACATCGTTCATAAACTGCTGGAAAGCTGTGGGGGCGAAGGGGATAACAAGGCTTTCGTAATGTCCATTAGGGGTGATGAAGGCTGTCTTCCACTCTCTCTGATACGCACCAAGTTGTAGGCGCTCCGGAGGTCCAATTTGTAAAAATGGTGGCACCAGAGAGTTCCAGGGCTGAGTTGGTAAGAGGCAGCGGGTGTCGTTTTTTTATGGTGAAGTTATTCAGCCCCCGATAGTCAACACAAGGACGTAATTCGCCCGAACTCTTCTTTACGAAGAAAAATCCTGCGGCGGCGGGCGAGGAAGAGGGTCGGATGGTACCCTGACGGAGAGCGGAGGACACATACTCCTCCATCGCCCGCATCTCGGTGGAAGAGAGAGAGTATAGACGGCCGCGGGGTGGAGTGGAACCTGGCTGGATCTCAATAGCCAGGTCGTAGGGGCAATGCGGAGGAAGATGGTCGGCACGTCTCTTACAAAAGACCTCAGCCAGGTCTCGATATGCAGGAGGGATGGGGTTGGTGTCAACATCGGGGGCCTCGGACTCCCTAGAGCACGTCCCAGCCGGCATTTGTAGGCAGGCAGGTCGGACCCCATTGCAGGATCCGGTTTTGAGACCAGGAGATGAGAGAGTCATGCTGCAATAACCAGGGGTATCCTAAGATGATGGGTGGCGAGGAAATGGAGGTGAGGTGAAAGCGGATTTCTTCTTGGTGTTGGTCAATGGTGAGGGTGATGGGCCGAGTCTGGGTGGTGATAGGGCTGGAGGAAAGGGGCCGACTGTCGACGGATGTCACTCGAACTGGCTGGGATAACGCCTCAGTCTCCACCCCCAATCTCTTGGCATAGGAGGAGTCAATAAAGTTTCCAGCAGCCCCGGAGTCAATGAACGCAGAACTTTTGACTCGTCTGTGGCCAAATTGGAGGTGTACCTGAACCATGAGACGCGAGATGCTGGGTGTGGTGGCGGCGAGATGGAGGTGACCCGGTGAGCTGCCCCCCTGACTCACCGGGCCTGATCGTTTCCCGGGCGTGAAGGACATATAGCTCTATGGTGTGCCGCTGACCCACAATAGGCGCAGAGTCCCTCCCTGAAACGTCGTTCTCGCTCTGCAGGGTTCATGGAGGCGCGTCCTAGTTGCATGGGTTCCCCGGCTCCCGTGTCAACCACGGCGGGAGGTGGAGACCCGGCAGACGCCCTAGTGGTGGTGGTGAAAGCTGGTGATCGGGGCGTGGAATGTGAAAAACGGGGCGTGATGGCCGGCAGGGTTCGGGGGGCTGGCTTCGGACGAGCGAGCAGGCGCTGGTCAATCCGGAGGGCGAGCTGGACCAAACCCTCCAGTGTAGCCGGAATTTCTCGTCCGGCGAGCTCGTCCTTGATGCGAGAAGCCAGTCCTTCATAGTAAGCCGTCCGCAGGGCGGCTTCCCCCCAGGTGGTCTGCACGGAGAGGGTACGGAAATCCGCGGTGTAGTGGCTCACGGACAACCCACCCTGCCGCAGATGGTACAATTTGCTGTCAGTCTCCACCTCAGCAGCAGGATGTTCGAAGGTCAGTTTGAGTTGGCGGGTGAATTCTCCGTATGAATAGGCTGTGTCCGAATCTGACCTGAGAACCGCCATGGCCCACTCAGCTGCCTGCCCGGATAGCAATGAGACGAGAAGTGCAACGCGCAGTCGGTCTGTGGAGTACCTGGTGGAATTTAACTCAAACACAAGATCTAATGCTGTTAAAAACACACTGCACTTCCCATCTGTGCCATCCCACTTATCTAGTAAAGCAATGAAAATGTCAGAGGGGGGAGTGAGGAGGGTCGCGTTCTCCTGCTGCAGCTCCGCCACCTCACGGCGCAAAACCGCAACGTCTTGGAGCTCCTTTCGGAGAGACACGACTTCACCACGGAGCTCATTGATCAGCTCGGCATGCTGGTCAACCACAGCGCAGAGGCGAGCAAACTCCGCTGGGTTTACTGCTTTAGGCTCAGTCATTCTGTCACGAGCAACCGAGGGATGAACACAGTAGCCTTAGCAGTTAGCCCGTGTTGCGTGGACGGTAAACCCAAACGCGGAAGCAGCGCGAGCAGGCAGGATAACCACGCGTTTACTCTTAGAACTCTCTTACACAAAGAGCAAGGATCTACACAAATAAACCCGCGTTCTGGCAACACACACTCAATCAAGGAAGCAACCTGAATAGGTGAGTACTCACAAAATAGTTGATGAAGCGATAGCGAAGGCATGAATGAACTCAATGACTGAACGCTGAGAGGGCGAACAAGGATTTTGACGGGTTTTCTCTCGTTTTAAAGTGTTTTTACACACTTTTTGAATTAAACAAATAACGTGCAAAATAATGAGTGTCTTTTTGCTTTTTTCGTATATTTAAAGATAATTCAGACGTTTTAAACCGCTGAAAGAGGCTAGTTTACTGGGCAGTACTTCACCAGAAAACCAGCCTTTTTATTGATCAAATACCATATCGATATCAAACCATTTCAAACACAGTAGTGACAATGAAATAAAGTTACACAAAACTTATTTAGTGCCCTGCGATAGATTGGTACCCTGTCCAAGGTGTACCCTGCCTGGTGGCCTATGCCTCCTGGGATACGCTCCAGGCCCCCCGCGACCCTGAATACAGGATAAAGTGGTATAGAAGATGAGTGAGTGAGTGAGTGAGTGAGAAAATGTATTTATCATCATCATCTTCACAATAGCAGTTACTTCACAGATGTACATGGGTGTTTCCTGCAGATATATCTTGAACTTCTTATTTTCTCTTTCATGCTCTGTCACTCTGTACCAATCACCATGTCTTCACTTTCCCCCATGTTCTCTTTATGGTACACACGCTCTTATTATTTTATATTTATATTATATTATTTTTTAATTATGTTTTTGCTCCCAGCCAGACTTGATTAATTCTGGTGTTGAATTTGTGCACTCAACATCAATCAGAAATAAATGTCTTCATTTACACAGAATCCGTGTTTTTATGTATGTATGTTTTTTGTTTGATCTCATTTCTGTATGAGATAGAAACCGGTATTAAAATAGAAAACCGGTATTAAAAACAAAAATCACACCACATTGCCAACTGTGCTTTTTGTCGCATACTGACAAGTATTTCTATAATAATTTATGTAATTCAATTATTATTCATGAAGGCATTGTAATTATATTTTGTTTGTTGTTCTTGGTCTCTCAGCTGATCCCGCTGAGGGGTTGCCACATCTGATCCACACACAACTTGACACAGGCTTTATGCCGCATGCATCCACAGACTGCACCCAGTCTACTGAACCTCTGCTTGAGCTTCTTTTTTTCCTCTCGCCTTTCCTCTTTTTTTCCTTCATTAAAATCTGTTAAACTAAGTCATATCTGTTGTGTCTGTCTTATCTTCTCCTGAGGTCCACCACCAGCCCCTTGGTTTTTGAGACATTTAAATCCAAGTTATTGATCTTCTGTTTTGGCGGTAAGCAAATTGTAGGGGATCATGGAATTTTGTTAACAAAGCACAGATAAGATCCATTAAGTAATTCATCACCACTGATGGTAATCATTTAAACCAGCAGGGTTTGAATTCTTGGCCACAGGAATGATAGTGGATTTCTTGAAACTTCTAGGCACTATGGACAGGGCAAGGGACATATTAAAGATGGAGGTAAACACTGGAGCCAGCTGATCTGCACAAGCCTTGAGCACTTTCCCTGGAATTCCATCAGGACCAGCCAACTTCCAGCTATTCACTCTCTACAGAGCTCTCCTTACATCAAGCACAGAGACACTGAGTGGGCGTTCCTCATTGACACTCGTGAGGGCTGAAGCTTTTCTATTAGAGGCCTTGTCCTCAACGCATGAAAAGAAGGAATTTAATTTATTAACAAGTGCAGAATCAGCTTCACCTGATGTGTTTCCTCATCCTCTGTAGCCCATGATCATCTTTAGCCCCGCCCACACAGTGTTTAGTGTTTAATGAAATCCCAACTTACAATTTTGTGAGTGTCTTTCATTTGATTTCCATATCAAGGTCTATGTCCTGCATTTGTCTCTTAGAAAATGCAATCTTCACATCTGCCAACTTAATTTTGGCTTTTCAGGTGGGTGCTATATAGATGTATAACTATTTATAATATTTCTGAAACACAATCAACTAGAAATCTAAATCAATTAGAACAGTAGTAATTATCCCATCACTGATACACTCATTATCTGCACACACACACACACACAGACACAACACATACAGACACATATACAGTACATACATACACCCACACAGAGTTACAGAAACACATACAAAATACAGACACACAAACACATGTATATAAAAATGCATGTATTCATCTTCTTTTTCTTGTTGTTATTATTATCTTATTATTCTGCTTTTAATTTCTATTTTGTAATAAGTTACTTCACAGAAGTACATGGCTGTTTCCTGTAGATATAGCTTGAACTTGTTTTATCTTTCATGCTCTGTCACTCTGTAGCAATCACCAATGTCCTCCCCCATGTTCTCTTCGTGGTAAACATCTTCATATTTGGAAGAATTTAGTGCTGAATGTGTTTGTTTTTTTTCCTAACAGACGGGCTTCATTGATCATGGTACATTTTTGTGACCTCAGCATCACTCAGATTGGAAATAAATAAACGTCTTTTTTACACTTAATCTATGTTCTTGTGTATGCACCCCCCCCCCCAACACCCCCCCCCCCCCCCCCCACCCCTCCATGATGTCTGACGCTTGAGTGACTTTTTTTCTGCACGCTGAACTCTGGACACTGGACGAGGCTCCCTGTTTCTCTTTTATAGCGTGGCATGAGCCCCAAGTTTCATTCAATCATCTTCTGCCATCCATGCATAATCTAGCGGCCCCACCCCTTCACACACCTGAGAAAGGGGAGGCCATATAGGTAGGGAGGCTTTGGAGTGTTAGAGGAGTGAAAAAATTTAAGCACCCATCACAACTTCATGTCTTAATAGTACATACAGTAGATGCAGTTTATGTTGTCTCTTTTGTATAAAACTTAGTTTCTATGTTTGTCTGTTTTTTTTTTGTTTTTTTTTTGTTAACGTAAAATGTCAAGCTGTCTTGTCTCAGCTAGTCTGCTACTTGGGTTTCTTAGTTAGCTAGTTACTTTTGTTAATTTATGTCATATGTAGTACCTTGGAGGAACATTGTCTCGTTTCACTGTAAAAAGCCGACTTGACTTGACTTGGTGGCTGGAAATATAAAAATGATGTAATGTTTTAAAAAAATCACACTTGCATGAAAATATTTTAAGAATATTTTGGTATTTGTGCTAGTTAACATTCTTGTATCTCAAAGGAAATATGCCTTAAATTTTCTTCTGCAGTGTGCAATATTTTTTTGCAATATCAATCCATGTGTGAAAATGATGTCTCATGCTCCCTGAACCACTCTTGCACTATTGTAGCCCAATAAACCCACGCATCATCATCTTGAAATGTGGCTGTGTCATCATGGAAGAAAAAAAATCCATTGTCAGCTGACCTCATATTTTGCACACATAAAATTCTGACCGTGGATCTGACCACCAGAAGCAAGGTCAGATCATAACATTGCCACTCTAAAAAAATCATAATAATAAAAAGGTTATGTTACCTTAATAAAATCTTTAAAAATCACATTAAATAATGTTTGAGTTAGACAAATCAAAATGAATGCCTAAAAAACAACTATTAATTTTGTCTTAAATTTACACCATAATTTAAGTTTATTTTACAAATAGAAATTAGTATTTGACTTATTGAATTATATTTTTAACATGCACTTAATATTTTTGATACATTTTAATCCAAATATTTGGCAATGGAGTAATTATACTGATTAGTTTCAAGAACTACAAGCATCACTCATTCCAACACAATATTCTTTGTTTAAAAACAGAAGGATTAAACGTGTAACCATTGAATCAAAGATAGAAATTAAAACAAGGCTTGAAATATTTCACTTCACCTATAATGCATCTAGAATATTCCTCTAGAATATCCATTAATGGATTTTTTCATCATTACTGGATTAATGGATTTTCCATTAAATAAAGTAAAAAAAAATGGATATAGTTGATAGTAATATGTAAATAGAGTCTAAGCGGGACCTTTGATTGTGCAGAATAACTGAACACATTTTTAAGCGTAAAAGCTTACTTGATTTATCTCTATATTTTTTCTATATATATGCGGTTATGCATGGTTCTGCATAAGCAAAAAAAATCAGCTTTTGGTAATCAAAGCAGTCCATTTTTCATAAAATCATTCCACTGGAATGACTGCAATGGGCTATGTAAAATCAAATCAGTTTTAAGTCTTTGTTCCGGAGAATTTTCATCACAAGTCTCGCTTTGACTTGAACTCCACTAGTAGATCAGTTTGATGATGTATAGTCCAAAAAGTATGTATTTGAATGGAAGTCTGTCTAGGCTTTACAGTAACAGTCACACTTGTACTTACTTGTACACTATTGTTTCTTTTTCAGGTGCCAGCTTATGGGATGGCAGTGTGAGCTCTGCACATTTGTCGCATCATCAAAAGGAACTTCCATGATGATGGAGTGAAGCATGGTACTGCTGGTCATGGATATTTAGTGTCCTGTCTTCATTTAGACTGTCATTGCTTCTTTAAGACTTGAGAAGGTCTGCACACACAATTGTATACTGTAGATCCCACAGTTTACAGGAAACTGAAGTGTGAAGGTCTGCAATGTTTCAGAAGAGAGAGTTATGGATGGTGTAAAGTGTCAAAATGTCAAAATTTTGATTGATTGCTGATTGATTGCTTATAGGTCAAAGGTCACCATAAGATCATAATTATATTGACCTCTCAAGGTCAAAGGTGCCATATGGAAGGGTCATTAAGGTGTTTAATGCCTTCTAAAAGTCTTTTTGACCAATCAGATTAAAGTAACTGATATCACGTAACACCCAGTTTCCTTTCCCGTGAAAGTAAAAGTTTACAAATGTTTAAGTCATTAAGGAAGTTTGGTGTCTCCTTTCCCACGAGAGTAAATGTTTTGTAGTTCTTTCCTCCAGATATACAAAATGTCAAATTTTGATTGATTGCTGATAAGTCAAAGGGGGGTGTGTTAAGGGTGTGTGTCTCTTAATAGTTTTCATGAGTTTAAGTCATTAAGGAAGTTTGGTGTCTCCTTTCCCACGAGAGAAAATGATTTTATTTCCTCCGGGATATACAAAACGTCAACCTAATTTTGACGGCTCAAGTCAACATATGGAAGGGTCATTAAGGTGTTTACAACTACCCCTGCCTTCTAAAAGTCTTTTTGACCAATCAGATTAAAGCAACTGATATCACGTAACACCCAGTTTCCTTTCCTGTGAAAGTAAAAGTTTACAAAAGTTGTTAAGAAAGTTGATGTTTCAAAAGTGGGAAGAAAGAACTAAAATACATTTACTCTCGTGGGAAAGGAGACACCAAACTTCCTCAATAACAGAAAATTAAATTTATGTTAGAATAAACTACATTAATAAATTAATGATTGTAGGGGAATGAGAATAATCACTGTGTCTGGAATAGCAATTTCCTTATTCCTCTGACTTAAATATTGCGTAATCAGTACAAATCGACAAAAATCCTTTTTTACCTGATTTGCTTGTTCCTGTTGTATTAAAGATAACTATTTTACAAAATTGATTTTTTAGAAAACTAAATTTTCTTCACTTCACACCCCAGGAGATACATGCGGGATGCGCGTGGAGTTTGTTGAAAGGGGAATCAAACAGGTTTTCTCTCGGCATTGGGATTGGCCGGATCTGCGCGTGATGAAACCCCGCCTCCGCCTCTTCTGCTTAGTCACAAAAGGCATTTATTTTTTCAGTGTTCATCTAAATCTGTTGTTTTATCCACATTTTTAGGTAGGATTGTGACTATTTTGTTTTTTTAAAAGTTCTCTAACACTAGAGCTGAGGTGACCGTGTGTGTAGTGATTAGTAATAATGGAAGAAACAAAAGCTGTTCCGTGAATTGTCAGTGCACTCTGTGCCGTGATCATTTTGTCAGGAATGGCAGGCTGAACTGATCCAACAGATCGGCTAAAAGTCTAGCTGCTTTTACATGTGCTTATATATACGAGGACCATGTGTTAAAAACCAGGTACTGAAAAGAGTAAATTTGTTTTCTGTTTGTCATAGCTGTGTTAGTGTTAGTTAACATCCATTATCAGATTAGGATGTAATAAAAGTTTAACCAGATATTTTTTCATGGGAAGATGAGGCTAATGTTTAATAGCATTGTTTAGAAAATGTTTAAGCCAAGTGTGTGTGTGTGTGTGTGCATATGTTTATGTCCATGCATGGGATTGTATTAATATCTGGGTAGGGAAACATTCACACAGGGATAGGAATACCTTACAGTTTTCATTTGATGTTTCACTAGACCCTGACATATAAGCTGAGTTAGCTCTCAATGCTAAGTTTAAATAACCTGTAATGTGAGTTACACAAAGTATTATCTTCAAAATCTGAGCAAAAACTGATCTGAAGTAAACAGATCAGGAAATGTTCTTGGGTTGTTCTTGAGATTTTTTGAATTTTGAATTTTTTTCCTGTCACTAAACCTTCACGCTTGCAAGTTCGGTTAGCTAGGTGTAAATATAATGTTATTTTAGAAACTTTTCAGAAAACTCTTCCAAAAACATCTGAGGTAAAGTTGTTGTTCTTCTTATTTTTCTTCTTTGTCTTCCATTACAATATTTCTTCACATAAGTAAAAAGTAATTAGACTGGAATTTTAGTTACACAAATTCTTTGTAAAGAATCTAACAACATACTGTATCTGAGTCAGAAGTTGATACTGTGGAATGATTAGACTTGCTTCCTCTGTCATTAAACTTACACGTATGAAATTTCTTTTAGGGTCTGTTAGTAAATGTTGTGAGCAATAATGTTATTGTAGAAACTTAAAAAAAAAAAACTGACAAAATGTAAAAGTAGAAGTTCTTGATTGTTTAGACTTGGTTCCTCTGCCACTAAACCTTCATGTATGAAAGATCTGTTAAGCATCAAGCCTATGTGTAAGTATAATGTCGTTTTAGAAACTTTTCTAAAGACTAGAGAGTTTCTCTTAAACTCTTCTAACACATCTTAGGCAACAGTTTTTGTTCTTGATGGTTTTGTCTTTGATTACGTTATTTCTTCACCTATGAAAACCAGAATTTTAGCTACACAAATTATTTTTTCATAAAAACAAACAACGTATCTGAGAAAAAAAAGCTGATGTCTTTCAGGGTTTTGTCGTCTTTTCTTGTATATGTGTCTGCGTACATATATGTATGTTTGTGGGGATGTAACAAGAGGGTGGATTTTAAAAAATAATGCACAATGAGGTGTTAAACTTCTGTTTCACACCTAAGTTAAAGTCAACATTCTTTATGGTTTTGCCCTGTGTTGCTATGCCTTTACTTTTGAAATTTTGGGGTAACTAAATGTGACTATTAAATCTTTATATGCGTTGCAATTTTGACGACACAGTCTTTTTCGTAAACATTTAGCAACATACTTTATTTCAGGAAATTGTTGTTGGTTTTTTCATGTTTCCTCTTTCACTAATGCATGGAAGTTCTGTCAGAGGTCATAGGGGTGATAGTTAATAGAAGATAAGGGTTTAGGAGCATTTACGACGGGGCGAGTGTCCTTGTGCCTGATGTAGTAAAAGCTTGGCCAGACAACTTTCAGTTCAAAGGAGATGCTAAACTTCTGTTAGAAACTTTTCTCAAAAATCTAAGGTAAAAGTCAACATTCTTTAGGGTTTTGTCTTGTTTTCCCTGTGTCACTATGCCTTCACTTGTGAAAGTTCTGGAAGCTAAATGTGAATAATAAAGTTTATATGCTTTGCAATTTTGACTACACAGTCTTTTCTTTTCATAAACTTTTAGCAACATACTGTGGATTTGTTTACGGTGTCTGTCGCTAAACCTTCATGTATGAAAGATCTGTTAAACGTCCAGGCTAAGTGTTATTTATAATGTCGTTTTAGAAACTTTTCTAACACATCCTAGGCAACAGTTGTCGTTTTTGATGTTTTTTCTTTCATTACAATAGTTCTTTGAAAGTTAGTGCATCGGAATTTTAGCTACACAAATTAATTTTCTTTAAAAATACAACGTATCTGGGGGGGTAGGGCTGATGTCCTTTATGGTTTTGTCATGTTTTCTAGGAGGTGTCTGCGTATCTGTGTGTGTTTGTGGGGATGTAACAAGAGGTTAGATGTAAAAAAAAAATGAGGTGTTAAACTTCTGCTACAAACGTTTCTTAAAATCTAAGGTAAAGTCAACATTCTTTAGGGTTTTGTCTTGTTTTCCCTGTGTCACTATGCCTTCACTTGTGAAAGTTCTGGTAGCTAAATGTGAAAAAGTTTATATGCTTTCTTTTACCTTCTTCAAGAAGTTTGATAAGCCTTTCCTTTGTTTCAACTGACATCTCTCGTGTTGGAGCCATGAGTTATGTCAATCATCTTGGTTCAACACATCACTAATGTGTACAAGCACTCTTTTTTAACTGCAGACTAATTAGCAGTTGTAATCAGATACAGGTGTTTGTTTTAGAAATGCAAAGTGCATGGTGATTCCATATAATTTTCCTCAGTTTTGTGTGATTCCAGTTTTTTTTCCCCTCTGTTTGATCTGTAAAAACAGTTGTCATTGACTATAGTTATCTTTCTTTGTTTTTTTTTTTTTTTTTAAGTGTTTTATACAGCCACAAGGTTGGATTGTTGAATGAAAATAGTTTTGTGGAATGTATGTGCTTGTTTTTTTCTACACAATTAAACATTCGAATGAACAACTTCTGAGAGGGGTGATTCCTTACATTTTGCCAGGGGTTGTACTTGACCTAAATATACCTTTGATGTAAAGGTAATCAACAAAGAAGTGTTATTTCCTGATAAACTTTGAATTGCCATAATGGTGCTGGTTGTTTCATCAAGGATACACCTTTGGACTATTACTATGTACCCTTCACCTGGAAACATTGAATATACTGAAGTACAATATATGGACGAAACATTGTCATCACTTTACCATCACACCTGTATGTGCTTGTTGAAGATTTAGTCCCCTTTTTCTGTTATAATAACCTTTACCCTTCTGTGAAGTCTTTCTTGGAACATAGCTGTGAATGTTTTTGTGAGGTCAGACACTAGTGTTGCGTGAGGAGGCCTGGGGTTAGTCAGTGTTCCAGTTTATTCCTCGTGTTCATCTGTGTTGAGGTGCACTTTAAAAAAAAATTTCACATCAAACTTGGCAAACCATACCTTCATGTAGCATCATGGAGGTGACCACAAACTTTTGTCCATATAGTGTACAGCTTTTAAAAAACATATGAAGTACATAAAAGGCAAATTTACACTAAAAGGCAGTTTAAAGACATACTACATGCCCCAGCCCAGGTAAAAGTTTTATACTGATTTATAGGGACTTTCACATACAACTTTCGTTCACAAAGGAAACTGTGAAAAACAAAAAAAAAAACATCCTCTAAATGCACCAACTGGTCTGAGCTGATAGAAGGTCTACAGCATGGTAACGTCAATAACCACTCTTTACAAGCATGGTGAGCAGGAAAGCATTTCAGAACGCACAACACATCTAACCGTAAGGTGGATGAGCTATAAAAGCAGAAGATCATATTAGGGCCTGTCAAGGAGCCGAAAATTAGAATTTAGAATTCTCTCAGAGAGCTATCTTATCCTAAAAAGTCCTAGCTGGGAGTCCTAGACTAAAAGTGATTTAGGAAATTCTCAGAGCAACTCTAAGTAAGGAAAGTACAAAAACCTTTATCTTATTGAGGAGGTGTGGTTGACCCCATTTCTGGGGATGATGCAGCAATTCAAGAACTGTGATTGGATAAAAATAACCTCTGATCCCTGCAAAGGTCTTGAAATGCACTCTTTGTGAAAATAGAATACATTATAATAGAATAGACAGTGAAATCATAATGTTTGTATATGAAGAAATTGTATAATCATGACTACAGGCTACTTTATGCAAAGTTTCTGTTATAGGTTAAATATATTAAAGTAAATTAAAACAGACAAATGTTGAAAATATGTCTACTTTTGAAGCAACACATTTCCACACAGTGATCACATTATACCACATCCTGATGTTTGATGTGAATTGTATACAGCGGGTGTAACAGTCATAAACATGGTATGGGTTGGATTTAAATGCCACTTGTTATCCAATTGTGATAGACTATTCTCGGTTACATTTTTTTTTTTTTTGCAACAAAAGAAGAGGATCTACTTAATCATTGTAAATTAATATAATTCAGGTAATTGATATAATAAATGATATAATGAACTCACATGTACATCAGTCAAATTAAATAAATAAAATAAAAAGAAGGAATGCTCTACTTTAACAGTTCACTCACTCACTCACTCAGTCCATATATTGCTTACAATGTACAAGATCGTGAGAGGCATGCAGCCTATCTCAATGGACTCGGGGCATGAAGCGGGTTCAAATTCAACACAGGGCACAAAAGAGCACACCCACACTCACTCTCACATTACATGGAATTCAGTAATTGCAATTAGCTTAATCTTTGTCTTTGGACTGTTGGAGGAAACTGCACTACACAGTGGAAACCCACCAAGCAGGGGGAGAACATGCAAACTCCACGCACACAGACCGGAGGCAGGAATCGAACCCTTGATCCTGGAGGGCCACACTAAGTCTAGTTAATTAAGGTCATTATCAATTAGTTATTACTTACAAAGTCTCTAGGAGAAAGGGATTCACCGGATCAGCCTTTAAAACATTTCTAAACAAAGTTTCAGCTTAAAACTTAAGAATACTCAACTCTATTTGCCTGGTTGCTGGGATGATGCATCAAAGGAACATCTGCTGTACAATCAGTATAAAACTTTTACCTGGGCTGGGGCATGTAGTATGTCTTTAAACTGCCTTTTAGTGTAAATTTGCCTTTTATGTACTTCATATGTTTTTTAAAAGCTGTACACTATATGGACAAAAGTTTGTGGTCACCTCCATGATGCTACATGAAGGTATGGTTTGCCAAGTTTGATGTGAAAATTTTTAAAAAAGTGCACCTCAACACAGATGAACACGAGGAATAAACTGGAACACTGACTAACCCCAGGCCTCCTCACGCAACACTAGTGTCTGACCTCACAAAAACATTCACAGCTATGTTCCAAGAAAGACTTCACAGAAGGGTAAAGGTTATTATAACAGAAAAAGGGGACTAAATCTTCAACAAGCACATACAGGTGTGATGGTAAAGTGATGACAATGTTTCGTCCATATATTGTACTTCAGTATATTCAATGTTTCCAGGTGAAGGGTACATAGTAATAGTCCAAAGGTGTATCCTTGATGAAACAACCAGCACCATTATGGCAATTCAAAGTTTATCAGGAAATAAAACTTCTTTGTTGATTACCTTTACATCAAAGGTATATTTAGGTCAAGTACAACCCCTGGCAAAATGTAAGGAATCACCCCTCTCAGAAGTTGTTCATTCGAATGTTTAATTGTGTAGAAAAAAACAAGCACATACATTCCACAAAACTATTTTCATTCAACAATCCAACCTTGTGGCTGTATAAAACACTTAAAAAAACAACAAAAAAAACAAAGAAAGATAACTATAGTCAATGACAACTGTTTTTACAGATCAAACAGAGGGAAAAAAACTGGAATCACACAAAACTGAGAAAAATGATATGGAATCACCATGCACTTTGCATTTCTAAAACAAACACCTGTATCTGATTACAACTGTTAATTAGTCTGCAGTTAAAAAAGAGTGCTTGTACACATTAGTGATGTGTTGAACCAAGATGATTGACATAACTCATGGCTCCAACACGAGAGATGTCAGTTGAAACAAAGGAAAGGCTTATCAAACTTCTTGAAGAAGGTAAAAGAAAGCATATAAACTTTTTCACATTTAGCTTCCAGAACCTTCACAAGTGAAGGCATAGTGACACAGGGAAAACAAGACAAAACCCTAAAGAATGTTGAAACGTTTGTAGCAGAAGTTTAACACCTCATTTTTTTTTTTTACATCTAACCTCTTGTTACATCCCCACAAACACACACAGATACGCAGACACCTCCTAGAAAACATGACAAAACCATGAAGGACATCAGCCCTACCCCCCCAGATACGTTGTATTTTTAAAGAAAATTAATTTGTGTAGCTAAAATTCCGATGCACTAACTTTCAAAGAACTATTGTAATGAAAGAAAAAACATCAAAAACGACAACTGTTGCCTAGGATGTGTTAGAAAAGTTTCTAAAACGACATTATAAATAACACTTAGCCTGGACGTTTAACAGATCTTTCATACATGAAGGTTTAGCGACAGACACCGTAAACAAATCCACAGTATGTTGCTAAAAGTTTATGAAAAGAAAAGACTGTGTAGTCAAAATTGCAAAGCATATAAACTTTATTATTCACATTTAGCTTCCAGAACTTTCACAAGTGAAGGCATAGTGACACAGGGAAAACAAGACAAAACCCTAAAGAATGTTGACTTTTACCTTAGATTTTTGAGAAAAGTTTCTAACAGAAGTTTAGCATCTCCTTTGAACTGAAAGTTGTCTGGCCAAGCTTTTACTACATCAGGCACAAGGACACTCGCCCCGTCGTAAATGCTCCTAAACCCTTATCTTCTATTAACTATCACCCCTATGACCTCTGACAGAACTTCCATGCATTAGTGAAAGAGGAAACATGAAAAAACCAACAACAATTTCCTGAAATAAAGTATGTTGCTAAATGTTTACGAAAAAGACTGTGTAGTCAAAATTGCAACGCATATAAAGATTTAATAGTCACATTTAGTTACCCCAAAATTTCAAAAGTAAAGGCATAGCAACACAGGGCAAAACCATAAAGAATGTTGACTTTAACTTAGGTGTGAAACAGAAGTTTAACACCTCATTGTGCATTATTTTTTAAAATCCACCCTCTTGTTACATCCCCACAAACATACATATATGTACGCAGACACATATACAAGAAAAGACGACAAAACCCTGAAAGACATCAGCTTTTTTTTCTCAGATACGTTGTTTGTTTTTATGAAAAAATAATTTGTGTAGCTAAAATTCTGGTTTTCATAGGTGAAGAAATAACGTAATCAAAGACAAAACCATCAAGAACAAAAACTGTTGCCTAAGATGTGTTAGAAGAGTTTAAGAGAAACTCTCTAGTCTTTAGAAAAGTTTCTAAAACGACATTATACTTACACATAGGCTTGATGCTTAACAGATCTTTCATACATGAAGGTTTAGTGGCAGAGGAACCAAGTCTAAACAATCAAGAACTTCTACTTTTACATTTTGTCAGTTTTTTTTTTTAAGTTTCTACAATAACATTATTGCTCACAACATTTACTAACAGACCCTAAAAGAAATTTCATACGTGTAAGTTTAATGACAGAGGAAGCAAGTCTAATCATTCCACAGTATCAACTTCTGACTCAGATACAGTATGTTGTTAGATTCTTTACAAACAATTTGTGTAACTAAAATTCCAGTCTAATTACTTTTTACTTATGTGAAGAAATATTGTAATGGAAGACAAAGAAGAAAAATAAGAAGAACAACAACTTTACCTCAGATGTTTTTGGAAGAGTTTTCTGAAAAGTTTCTAAAATAACATTATATTTACACCTAGCTAACCGAACTTGCAAGCGTGAAGGTTTAGTGACAGGAAAAAAATTCAAAATTCAAAAAATCTCAAGAACAACCCAAGAACATTTCCTGATCTGTTTACTTCAGATCAGTTTTTGTTAAGATTTTGAAGATAATACTTTGTGTAACTCACATTACAGGTTATTTAAACTTAGCATTGAGAGCTAACTCAGCTTATATGTCAGGGTCTAGTGAAACATCAAATTAAAACTGTAAGGTATTCCTATCCCTGTGTGAATGTTTCCCTACCCAGATATTAATACAATCCCATGCATGGACATAAACATATGCACACACACACACACACACTTGGCTTAAACATTTTCTAAACAATGCTATTAAACATTAGCCTCATCTTCCCATGAAAAAATATCTGGTTAAACTTTTATTACATCCTAATCTGATAATGGATGTTAACTAACACTAACACAGCTATGACAAACAGAAAACAAATTTACTCTTTTCAGTACCTGGTTTTTAACACATGGTCCTCGTATATATAAGCACATGTAAAAGCAGCTAGACTTTTAGCCGATCTGTTGGAGCAGTTCAGCATGCCATTCCTGACAAAATGATCACGGCACAGAGTGCACTGACAATTCAAGGAGCAGCTTTTGTTTCTTCCATTATTACTAATCACTACACACACGGTCACCTCAGCTCTAGTGTTAGAGAACTTTTAAAAAAACAAAATAGTCACAGTCCTACCTAAAAATGTGGATAAAACAACAGATTTAGATGAACACTCTGAAAAAATAAATGCCTTTTGTGACTAAGCAGAAGAGGCGGAGGCGGGGTTTCATCACGCGCAGATCCGGCCAATCCCAATGCCGAGAGAAAACCTGTTTGATTCCCCTTTCAACAAACTCCACGCGCATCCCGCATGTATCTCCTGGGGTGTGAAGTGAAGAAAATTTAAAAAGTCAATTTTGTAAAATAGTTATCTTTAATACAACAGGAACAAGCAAATCAGGTAAAAAAGGATTTTTGTCGATTTGTACTGATTACGCAATATTTAAGTCAGAGGAATAAGGAAATTGCTATTCCAGACACAGTGATTATTCTCATTCCCCTACAATCATTCATTTATTAATGTAGTTTATTCTAACATAAATTTAATTTTCTGTTATGCTTTTATAGAAAGTTTAGGAAACATTTAATTGTGTGTTATTGTGTTAATGTGTGAAACATCAACTTTCTTAACAACTTTTGTAAACTTTTACTTTCACAGGAAAGGAAACTGGGTGTTACATGATATCAGTTGCTTTAATCTGATTGGTCAAAAAGACTTTTAGAAGGCAGGGGTAGTTGTAAACACCTTAATGACCCTTCCATATGTTGACGTGAGCCGTCAAAATTAGGTTGACGTTTTGTATATCCCGGAGGAAATAAAATCATTTTCTCTCGTGGGAAAGGAGACACCAAACTTCCTTAATGACTTAAACATGTGAAAACTATTAAGAGACACACACCCTTAACACACCCCCTTTGACTTATCAGCAATCAATCAAAATTTGACATTTTGTATATCTGGAGGAAAGAACTAAAAAACATTTACTCTCGTGGGAAAGGAGACACCAAACTTCCTTAATGACTTAAACATTTGTAAACTTTTACTTTCACGGGAAAGGAAACTGGGTGTTACGTGATATCAGTTACTTTAATCTGATTGGTCAAAAAGACTTTTAGAAGGCATTAAACACCTTAATGACCCTTCCATATGGCACCTTTGACCTTGAGAGGTCAATATAATTATGATCTTATGGTGACCTTTGACCTATAAGCAATCAATCAGCAATCAATCAAAATTTTGACATTTTGACACTTTACACCATCCATAACTCTCTCTTTCAGACGTAAAATGTGACTCATTAGATTCTTATACAAAAGACTACTTTCCACATATTAACTGTATAATCCTTTTGGCAGAAGTATTGTTTGTGAGACTGTTTACTAATAAGATCAATTCAGTTCCTCTGTTTATGATCTTGTTACCTGTCATTTGCTAAGTAAACCAGGTTGAGTTTAGACTTCATGTCTTGTCAAATTTGGCAAATAAATGTTTAATTAAAATTGTAATGTGTAAAATCGATTCTTTGTTTATAATTTGGTGTCATTAGATACATTGACCTGAATTAGCATACCCCTTGAGTAACCGGTAAATATAGTTTAAAAAATTAAGTAAGTGCAACATATTAATTCTGTGATGGATCAGTATGAATTAAATTCAGTTAAAATATTTAATAAATGTAGCACATTTGTTTGTTAAATAATAGTCTAATTATTAGTTTCTTCTACCTTGCATTTCAATTATACTGTATCTACTAAATTATTTTACTCATTTCACTTAGGGTAACCATTGCATTAACTTCTGATTTTGATTACATTTACTCAATTTTGTACATCATTATACTAAATATAGTTATTCAGGTCTACTTAATGTTTTTACTGACTTGTACTCAATTCATTAAGAATATTTATATGCTTTTGCAACTTATATATATTTACTCAATATTATTAAATGTAAATAAAAAAAATAAAGTTTAAAAATTGTTCTTTCAATATTATACATTCATATATTCGAGTCTCAGAAAACTTTCTGTCTGTCTGTCTGTCTGTCTGTCCGACCAGGATTTGTCACAACATTACTCAAAACTAGCTGGACAGAATTTTATGAAACTTCGCCAGTCCTTAGGTATTAGTCTGAAATAAAAATGTTGAGAACAAGTTATAAGTAGAAGTTAGGAGCAGTTATGTGCCAGATTATGAACTGCAAATTTTAACAGCGAACAGCTCGTGAGTCAAACTGTGGGCGTGTCTTAAATCGACCGCCGGACAGAATTAAAATTTTGCAGTACTTAGATAATGGTGATGTTATGAACAGTTATGTGTGGGATTTAATAATCTACTTTAAAATAATCTACTAATGCGCTTCTGTCTCAATGTAAACAAACACCTGCAGCGATAGATATTAATGAGAAAAGATAAAGTGAATATTTTTACTGGGATTAGTTCATATTTTCACTTTGGTTGAAATAACAGCGCTGAAGGGAATTTTAACAAAACTTCATTTTTATCTAATTTCCTGACAAGGCATGAGATGCTCAACCTTAAAAAACAGGAAATCCAGCTGAGGCAGGTATAATGAAGCTGAAAGCATCTACATCAGGGAGAAATGTGATGTACTTTCTACAAAGCTCCATACACGCACACTCACTGAGTGGACAGCATGAACAGCGGTCTACGAAAGTGAAGCTGGAGGTGTGGCTCCTCTACAGTACATACACACACACACACACGCACACACGCACGCACACACGCACACACACACACACACACAAATGAGATGTAGGAGGGGCTTGGGAGGGCAGCAGGCTTTAAAAGAATAGGAGAATGGACATCTGAAGAAGGGGTGAGAGAAGCATCTTAGGTAAGTTCTGTTGATCTGTTTAATTTAACTGCATTTTTGAGAAGAAGAATATAAATATAATGGACAGAAAGTGTGCGCTGATTATTTTTATTGTTTCATTTACAGGTGCCTAGGGTAGTTATTTTTTAAATAAATGTATATACTTTTATAAGGACACATTCTATGTTTAATTTATTTTATGAATCATTGCTTTTAATTCTGTGTTTGTTCTTTAGAACATGTTTTCAGTGTTGTCAGTGTTCTGGACTCTCCTGCTCCCCCTGCTGGTTGAAAGTTTTCCAGCTTCACGGGAGTTGGTTCCGACAGATTGCTCTGATGTCTACGCTACCGGACGGACACTCAGCGGAGTGTACACAATCTACCCTACAAATGAAACACCTGTCCAGGTGTACTGTGATATGGGATATTGGGAAAGTCTAACAGAAGATGAGAACTGGACGGTATGTTATATTTATGTAAACTTAATGCAGTTAAATGCAGATGTTCTGTGTAATAAACAACAAAAGTGTTGGATGTCTTTATACCAGGTATTTCAGAGAAGAATGGACGGCAGTGTGAATTTCTACAGACCATGGCAGCACTACAAGAAAGGGTTTGGGGGCAAGGATGGAGAATACTGGCTGGGTGAGAAACAACATCACAGATCACTCATGGGTTATTAGGGATGGACAGATTACCTTGTTAACTTTTCTATGGGATTATAATGTGCAGTGGAACCTTGGATTGCGAGTATAATTTGTTCCAGAAGTGTGCTTGTATATAAAAAAAAAAACCCTCATATATCAAAGTGAATTCCACCATAAGAAATAATGGAAACTCAAATAATTCGCTCCACAACCCCAAAAAATAATATCCAAAAATAATTAATACAAAATATAAAGTATAAATAAAACAAATTAACCATAATAAAAAAAAAGTAAATCCAGACAGTTGTCTTTCAATTAGAAGTGCTTCAATTAGTTTGTTTTTGCGCAGTGTATGTGTGAAGGCGAGAGGAGGAGTGAGGAAGCACACTCTCTAAATGACACTCACACACGCACACACACTAACGGAATCAGTGCTTTCTAACAGACAGAGAGAAACAGGATCTTGCTTTTGTTTTACTTTTTGATTTTGTGTTAAAGGACAACTTTCACACACAAACACACAAAATAAAAGATGGTTTACGCGGACACATGTAGTCACAGTGTTATGGTAAACAGTAAACGTGCACACACGTACTGAGACTGAGCATGGGAGACTATTACGCACTATTCTTACTAGCATTAGAGAGAGAAGAACCATTGGCTCAGTTGTGATCACTTGATGCTCGGCAGCGAAACAAGAAGCGCATGCATGTCACATGATACCCGATGATACACTGTACTCGTAAATCAAGACTTGCTCGTCAATCAATGCTAAATGTATTTTTAAAAATTGCTTGTCTTGCAGAGTGCGCACAATCTGAGGTTCCACTGTATATACACACGTGGACAAAATTGTTGGTACCCTTCGGTCAATGAAAGAAAAACTCACAATGGTCACAGAAATAACATTAATTTGACAAAAATAATAACAAATAAGAATTCTATGAATGTTAACCAATGAAAGTCAGACATTGCTTTTCAACCATGCTTCAACGGAATTATTTTTAAAAAATGAACTCATGGAACAGGCCTGGACAAAAATGATGGTACCCCTAACTTAATAGTTTGGCGCACAACCTTTTGAGGCAATCACTGCAATCAAACGATTCCTGTAACTGTCAATGAGACTTCTGCACCTCTCTGCAGGTATTTTGGCCCACTCCTCATGAGCAAGCTGCTCCAGTTGTTTACCGGTTTGAAGGGTGCCTTTTCCAGACGGCATGTTTCAGCTCCTTCCAAAGATGCTCAATAGGATTGAGGTCAGGGCTCATAGAAGGCCACTTTAGAATAGTCCAATGTTTTCCTCTTAGCCATTCTTGGGTGTTTTTAGCTGTGTGTTTTGGGTCATTGTCCTGTTGCAAGACCCATGACCTGCGACTGAGACCCAGCTTTCTGACACTGGCCAGCACATTTCTCTCTAGAATCCCTTGATAGTCTTGAGATTTCATTGTACCCTGCACAGATTCAAGACACCCTGTGCCAGATGCAGCAAAGCAGCCCCAGAACATAACAGCCTCCTCCATGTTTCACAGTAGGGACAGTGTTCTTTTCTTGATATGCTTCATTTTTCCATCTGTGAACATAGAGCTGATGTGCCTTGGCAAAAAGTTCCATTTTTGTCTCATCTGTCCATAGGACATTCTCCCAGAAGCTTTGTGGTAGTTTGGCATATTCCAGTCTGGCTTTTTTATGCTTTTTTTCAACAATGGTGTCCTCCTTGGTCGTCTCCCATGTAGTCCACTTTGGCTCAAACAACGACGGATGGTGCGATCTGACACTGATGTTCCTTGAGCATGAAGTTCACCTTGGATCTCTTTAGAAGTCTTTCTGGGCTCTTTTGTTACCATTCGGATTATCCGTCTCTTTGATTCGTCATCAATTTTCCTCCTGCGGCCACGTCCAGGGAGGTCGGCTACAGTCCCATGGATCTTAAATTTCTGAATAATATGTGCAACTGTAGTCACAGGAACATCTAGCTGCTTGGAAATGGTCTTATAGCCTTTACCTTTAACATGCTTGTCTATAATTTTCTTTCGAATCTCCTGAGACAACTCTTTCCTTCGCTTCCTCTGGTCCATGTTGAGTGTGGTACATACCATGCCACCAAACCACACAGTGACTACCTGGAGCCCTATATATAGGCCCACTGACTGATTACAAGATTGTAGACACCTGTGATGCTAATTAGTGGACACACCTTGAATTAACATGTCCCTTTGGTCACATTATTTTCAGTATTTTCTAGGGGTACCATCATTTTTGTCCAGGCCTGTTCCATGAGTTTATTTTTTTAAATAATTCTGTTGAAGCATGGTTGAAAAGCAATGTCTGACTTTCATTGGTTAACATTCATAGAATTTTTTTAATTATTACTTTTGTCAGATTAAAGTTATTTCTGTGACCATTGTGAGTTTTTCTTTCATTGACCGAAGGGTACCAACAATTTTGTCCACGTGTGTAGATGCTGTACTTTTCATTTTTCCCATAATTTTCTAGTTTATTCTTTTACTAATGATTATTGTTTGAGCTCAATGCTTCCTGCATGTGCCCGCACTGAGTAAAACACTATTTAATTTTCATGTGCCTAGACTTTATTTCTTTCCTTCATTCTGTTAGTTTCTTTTTTACTTTGCATGGTCAGTTTTTATACTTTAATACTTTATTGCAATTCTCTTACACATAATAATATTTTTTTGTTTTTTTCTTGAACCTGACTTTTCATAAATCATTTTACCTTCAGGATTAGAAAACCTCTACCAGCTCACAAGTAAGAGGAAATACGAGCTGAAAGTGGACCTGCAGGACTTTGATGGAGTGTCGGTTTATGCTCGGTATTCTTCTTTCTCTGTCGAATCAGAAGCCGAGGGCTACAAAATCCACGTTAGTGGCTTCATCGATGGAGGTGCAGGTAAGTGAGATTGAGAAATGTGGAGATAACTGCAGACACCAGAAAGGATGAACACTGAAGAACAATGACAAAGCAAATGATCTGTAATCTGTAGTAACAGCTTCTGTTATTTCCAGGTGATTCTATGGCGATCAGCAATGAACAAAAATTCTCCACTTTTGATAAAGACCAAGACCCAATGGCAGAGACAAACTGTGCAAAAAAATTTCTTGGGGCATTTTGGTACAATAACTGCCACAATACTAACCCTAATGGGATGTACATCTGGGGACGTGACAGCACTCATTATGCTATTGGAAATATATGGCACACATGGAAAGGAAATGATTATGGTCTCAAATACATTGCTATGAAGATCAGACCTGTGTCGGTTACACAGTGATGAGTTTACCTTAAGGACATCACTGTTGTTGATCAGATACATTGATGAATATCAATTGTTGATAAATGTAATGTGAAATTATATTTTAAATAAGCCAGATCTTTTTTTGTGTTTTTTCATATAAATTCTGTAGAATATTAATTTACCTGAATGACTGGTATCACTAGGTGTACACTGTCTAATGATGTCATAATCATGGTATACCATCACATACACTCAGGTCTATAGATTTTGAATTTTTTGGCCTCAGTACACTGGATTTGAAATTAAAAACTCCAGATGTTAGCAAAGTCAAGGAATTCCAGAGTTACAGCCTTTTCTCTCTCTCTCACACACACACACACACACACACACACACACACACACACACACACACACACACACACACACACACCTACCTCTTAAATAATGAATTTACCAAATCATAATCATGACTAATTAAGCAGAAGTTGGCTAATCTTGTTAACTTTGGTTCAGGACTCCATATGCCATGTGTTAGTAATTAACAACTGATCTGTCAAAATTATTTACATAGAGTGAAAATGATAAAAAGCTCATATGCCAATCTTAATGGGGCTTCAAGCTTTCATTACCAAACTGAAAGCACATTTGATAATTGACTGGACACTAATATGAAGTGATTAACTGAGTAAAATCAGATGTGTCTCCTGCTTGAGTGGAAGAAAATTGTTTTGAAATTTGACTATTGAAGATATAAAATTGAAGACGCCTGTGCTAAACAAAAACAAACCATTAATAATACTGTCATATAACATGCACTCACGATGACTGCAGAAACAATAATTATATCATAATTGCATATGTTCAAGGTCTTTTATATCACAATAGGAAAAAAAAAAATCTTTATTTAAAGAACTATATGTGATCTGAGGTCAAAGTACCTCAATAATCCAGGAACGTACTTTAGAAATGGGTGCAATAATAAGGAGGGGTTTAGAGGACCAATAATGTTTATGAATTGGGAGCATGGATGCTTCAGATATGATACAAGAAGTAATTAAATTCAAATTTAAAGCAAGTTTACAGGAGAAAAAACATATGGAAATTAATTAGAACATGTAATGAAAAAGATATTGATAACAAAACCATAACCATCAGATTGTTCATGTTGAGCAAGGCAGAGGCAATGTCGTCAAGGAAAAAACTGCCTGAGATGGCAAGAGGAAGAAGCCATGAGAGGAACCAGACTCAACAGCGGACCCAACCTAATTTGAGTGATATAAGATAGAATGACCATAGATCAGTCCCAGGCGTATCTATTCTATGATGTTGAAAGTTCAATATAATGGGAAAGATGTACACTTCACTGTCAAGTGATCCATGAGAGTGGGGAAGACAGCGTTACTGACAAGCAGCCTTCATCCTTTGATTGAAGCAGGCGTTGCAGATTGTAAACGCCATCAGTCTAGCTGCATGTGGTCTTAACACCAGTACTTCAGTCTTGTCAGAATTAAGTATATGTTAATAAGCTTCCAGTGTCTAATGTCCTCCACACATTCCTCAACTTTATTAAGCTGGTGTCTCTCATCTGGCTTTGTGGAAACATATAACTTTGTACCATCAGTATAACAGAAGAAACCCTTACCATGCTTACGAATTATGTTACCCAGAGGAAGCATATAGAGAGAAAAAAGCAGTGGGCAAAAAACGGAAACAGGTAGAATCCCAAACTTTACTTTAGTACATGTAGACTAGTACCCATTTAATAGTACTAGTAAAAGTAATAGTAAAAGTAAAAAATAGTCAAATGTAATAGTACGAGTGATAATGATCAGTCAAACAGGACCTGAACCATGAGGGCTGTTGCCTTAACTCCTACAATATTTTTAAACAATCACAGAGAAACCTATGATCAATGGTGTCAAAAGCTGCACTAAGGTCAAGCAACACAAGCAAGAAGACATAACCCTAATCAGAGGCCAGTAAGACGCCATTTACCACTTTAACCAGCACTCTCTCTGTGCTATGATGAGGAATAAATCCATACTGATACATCTCATGAATACTATGAGGACTATTTTGACATGAAGTTAACTGCAGTACTACAATCTTTTCTAGGACCTTAAAGATAAATGGGCAGATTGAACTGCAAGTTCTTCAATGCTGTAAGCAGCACAGGTCAAATGTTTAGCTTTAATTTCAAATATCAAAAATATTCCTCTTGATCTGTTTATGTCTTAACCAGGAAGATAGTTCCATCTATGATGTTTATTCTTCATGAACTAGCACACTGTATTTTGCCATTAGCTCCCAAGTTATCTCTCCAAAATTCCATGAAGCTCGTTAAGACATTAAACAGCATGTTTTAGTCTGTGTAGCTTGTTTAGTATGTTTATTCTTTTACAAAAATGTGGACAGTGCTGTCACTTAGTTTTTACATAACAGGCTCGTTATGTAAATTTCAGTGATTAACAAATGTAGTATATAATTTCAATCATTAAACAAATATTTAATTGTAGAATTTTTTTTCAATGGCAAAAAAAAAAAGACGAAGAAGCACTGGACAGATGGCAAAGGTATGTCAGTCTCTTCATTTGTTTGAAAATGTCAGAATTTATTTTGCATCTGTTATAATTACCGGTCATTTATTATTTAAAAAAAAAGTTTGTAGAAACAGTTAAAAGGTCAAAGCTAAAAATAATCTGATGAGCTTTAATGTAATCAGTGATATTATCATTATTCCCATGAACAAGTCTGTCTGTCTCTCTGTGCGGTTGAATGTTTTAATGCACGCATAGGAAGAATTCAAGCCAATAATAATGAAAAAAGCAATACAGCTGGATCGGCTAAAGAGAGAGAGTTGGCTTGGCAAAAAATAACAGACAGAGTAAATGCGTTAGTGTATTAAACTGCACATTTGACATCGGCTTCCCTTTTATTATGATGCAAAATAATTAAACACCCTTTCCGCATCCTTTTGTAAGGGACTACCCCTAGAGGTCACTGTGTGCACGTTTGTCGACTCAGTTTCCCAGAAGGCACCTGGATAGCTCATTATTAGTATTGTTATAAATAGCTGGTTGTTCTGGGAAACTGGGTTGAGCATTAAAATTGTCAGTGGGCATGTGTTTTTTGTTGTTGTTGTTGTTTTGTTTTGTTTTGTTTTGTTTTTATTTTACTTATGTTTGTTTATATGGGCTCTACCTTGTTCTGTGATCTGTGTATTGTGTAAGTGTACCATTTTGGTTTATGCTGTGTGTTTGTTTGTGTATAGTGTTGTGTGTTTCTTAAGTTTCCCTTAGCCTCCGTTGTGTTCCCCTGGCCTCTAGTGTCCTCCCGTAGTCTCTAGTGTCCTCCCGTTAGTCTCTAGGGTGCTCCCGTCTCGCCTCTGGTCTCTTTAGGTTGCCCTGTCTCGAGCACCGTCCCTGTCACGGATGTCGTGTCAGTCCTAAAGGGCCTGAAATGCTTAAGGGATCTTTCTATGCTAAAGATGTTTGTATATTTCTAAGGAGACGGTATATGCTTGAAGAGACTGTGGATGTGTGTGTATGTAGAGTCCTATGTTTTGTTTGTTTATTTTTATGCACAATTAAAGACTGTATGTTAATACAACCCCTCTGCCTGCCCTTTATGGCCACGGCGATAACATCCACCTGAACCGCCTGTCATACCTGTTCGTGACACCTGTTGACTGTTAAATCACTACGAAATAGTGTATAATCACACATTTACTTTTCCTGTCATTCATTTATTTAGGTTAAAATACCAATGTATATTGACTAGGAACATCTGGTTTCTTATTTAATAAGGTGTAATCCTTCTGAAGCCAGAAGAACTTTGAGCCAAATTAAAATGAATCACAAAAACATTCTGCAAAAAGGTCATATTTGATTACATGATCACTGAACTCTTTATTAAACATGATTTAGTGCATTCTTTCTGTCATGTAGATAATAGAAAGAAGGCTGAAGCCCGTCTAACTGGCAGGGGCCCACCACCACCACCCCTCCCCCCATCTGAGGAGCTCTGTCCCTTAATAAAGGGCGAGCAGTGGTTACTGGCATTCCAGGGGCACATCATCACACACACACCATGCACCACAAGTAACATGGTGAAATGGAGGTTTATCACTATGAATTGTTTTCATTATATGATTTAAAGTCAATTAAAGGCTTTTTGAACATGCTTAATGTTTTTTTTATGCAGGCTTACTTTATTTAACTGCATATGATGTAAAGGCTACTGCGATCTTAGCTGTATTACTTTGACATGTTTTTTTTCCCCTGAATTATTGTGGTTGTTTTTTTGTTTGTTTGTTTTTTATAATATTTTTGAGAATATTATGGGTTGTATTTTCTTATAGATACTGATGGAGGGATTGTATTATTGGACCCTACAGAAAGAACACAGTCTGTCACAGTTGTAAGTGTTTTGTTGTCAGGTACCTTTAGTTGCTTTTAGATCTTTAGTTTTTTCTTTTTGCCAGATAATGTTTACTTGATTATTTTCACTGAAGGATGAAGATGACGATGAAGAGACCTCATCTGCCGTGACAGAAGTGGACAATGCTGGGAGATCCACTGAGGCATGATGTATACAGTACCATTACAATGCACGCCCCCTTTATACATTAGAGTAACAAAAGATGAAGATGAAGATGAAGGTCCTTTAACTTCAATGCGCGATCTAAGCAGTGCGAGAGCTTGTGTGCAGTTGTCCATATTTTAATTTTACTGTCTGACAGAATCTCATTTATTTAATTATTTTTGCCTTCCTAGTTGTCATCAAAGGAGCTGTATAAGGTCCGTCTTCAAAAACAAATGAGAAAAAGTCACATGGAGACGGACCTTATACAGCTTGAAATGGAAGAGAAAAGGCTATTCATTAAAAAAGCAACACTAGAAACTGAATTACTGGAGCATCGCCTTAAGGTGAGAACTTTAATGAATGTGTGAATATTAATCTGTTACATGTTAAAAGTGTTGTGTATATAAAGCGATGTAAAACACACACATTATTTCATTTGACTTTCATTGGGGTTCCTCTGAGCTCATCTTCCTCAATACAAGGACGGTGTCTCTCTCCTCTTATAGTGGCAACGTTGTGAAGCTCAACACAAGCCACTATGATGTAAAGTAATGAGTTTAATGATTTAGGCAAAGGATTAAGGACACAAAATCAAGTTTTTACCTTTTACATTGATGCTATGAATCGATTTCCAACATCGTCTCCCTCATTAATTGAAGCAGCTTTAACAGGAATGTGGGTGTCATCAGTGCCCCAATTACATTAGGAAACCCTGAAATAGAAAGTCGTAATGGAAGTATCGTGTGTGTGTGTGTGTGTGTGTGTGTGTGTGTGTGTGTGTGTGTGTGTGTGTGTGTGTGTGTGTGTGTGCGTGTACATGTATGTAGGATGAATCTATGTGTATAGATATAAATAGTATTAAAAATGCATCACAGATTTTACTACAAAGGACAAACCTGCACTCTGTGGAATTCCTCTTTATTAACACACAGAGGTTTATGGCCAGGGAACCGTACACACATGTTTAAGAAGTGTTTAAGTGCCAGACATACTGTGTGAACGGCTCTACACACACCTTCCCCACATGCTCTGCACTGTACATTAAATGTCCTGACGCTAATAACTGAAGTGCTGCTGTATGTACAGAATGTTTACTAAGTGCAGACATTAGCAATATGCGGTTTCAAGAGATGTGTTAAGTAAATTAACGATTCCCTTAAAAACCGATAACACTCTTTCAAATAATCATTAAGAAATTAAAAGACATCAATACGCGCTCTTATAACCCTCTCCCGGCAAAAAAAAAAAAAAACTCATATAATTTGTGCCTCCACGCTCGATAAACCTCTGAAACAAACTTAAGTTGCTATGGTTACACACATACCCAGAAAGTTACCTCCGTTTTTGGAACCGAAAGTTGAGGTTATCCACTAACTTACTCTTAAACTTACAGGTATGTCACATGACCTGCTTTCTGGAAAACCCCCCTGGCCTTAAACAGGCTGTATATCATCAAACTAATCAGCCTTTCTTTTCATTCTGGGAAATGAAGTTTAACAAATAAAACTACAAAAAAACACCAAAGAGTCTCTGGGCGCAAGGCGCCCTCTAGGGGTTAACCCTGACATCTCTGTCTAACTTATTAATACACAGAAATCACATTCTGTAAGGTCGAGTATCTGACGCCTTGTTTACACTGAGTTGTACTTCTTTGGTGCTCAGACAAATACACTCGCTGTTCGGTAATCGGAGAGAGAATCACAGATGAGAAATGGAAAAAGTAGATCGGATAAAGATGAAGTTTTGTCTTAAAACGACTCCGGCGTGTTAAAATTCACTTATACCACTTCAGCGCTGTTATTTCAGTGGAAATGAAAATATGGACTAATCCCAGTAAAAATATTCAGATTTAATTTTCTCATTAATATCTATTGGTGCAGGTGTAGGAGGCATGATGACTTAGTAGTTAGCACTGTTGCCTTGCACCTCTCCAGGTATTAGGTTCATTTCCCGCCACGGATTTGTGTGCATGGAGTTTGCATTTTCTCCCCATTCTTGGTGGGTTTCATTCAAGTACTCAGGATTCCTTCCACAGTCCAAAGACATTCTGATTATTGCGAATGAGTGTGTGAGTGTGAAGGGATTGGCACCCTGTCCAGGGTGCACTCTGCCTGTACTGTGCCCTAAGTCTCCTTAATACCAGAATAAGCCAGGGATAAACAGGGACTGTGAAACACAATTAAATGAAGAACATGTTTTATCTTTTTTTTTTTCAATTCAACCTCTCTTCAGTTTCTTACTAATGTAAAACATAGTTATTGGTACAGATAGGTTTCTGCCTTATCCTAGTAGACCTGAATCGCACACTCAAAGGGTTAACCATTTGTGATGCCGATTGTTGGTTCTCGTAAGTGTCAGTACCTCTTCCGTCTGTCACTCCAGCAAGACGTGAAGCGTTCCATATTTTACCATCGTCCAGAAGGTACAAATCCTCCCCTCTCTTCTGCTAAACAGACCTTGGTTTTGTGAACTTTTGGGACCTTTCTTAACTTCCAGAGTTTAGAGTCTAGAGTCTTTGGCATTTCTCCTGGCATTAGTGTATTGTTTGACTTTGTCTTGTTTCTTTTCGCCCGTTGTTGCAATATGTTTTTGTCTGTCCTTTGCAGAATAGTCCATGATTTGTAGTTTTGTTCCATTTTGACCATGGAGCAACTCTGGGGGTGTAACGCCTGTGGTAGCATGAGGAGTACACAGAATGTCTAAGTAAATGATTTCCAAGGCTCTCCCTGAATTGAACGATCCTTTACAACAACCCTTTAGGAAACTGTTAAATCTCTCAACCTCTCCATTCGCATGTGGATGGTACACAACAGATCTGAAATGGCGTATATCTCTCTCCCTAAGAAAATCACAAAACTCAACTCAAAAAACACAAAGGAAATAAACTGATGTCCATTGTCTGAGATGAGTTCTTTAGGGTTTCCTTTGCAGGCGTAGATTGAAGTCAGGAATTGTACGACAGCAGCTGTCCCAACTCTGGGTAGAAAAGCAACCTCCGGCCATTTACTGTAATAATCAATAAGCATATCTGCAGTTTGCTGGTGCAAATTCAAATGGTCCCACAATATCAATGGAAACCTTCTCCCATGTTGCTGATGGCAACTCAACTGGTTTGTAGTGATGGGTCATTCATGAATGATTAGTTCTTTTTGAACGAGTCTTTAACATGACTCAGAAGAACCAGTAGTCTCGGAGAGTGATTTGTTAATTTTCTTCTGGGAACGCATGCGCAAAGCGTTGCATTATACAGGAAACAGAAATGAGTAGTTACCTTTGAGTCTTTTTGGTCTGCATTGTTCGTTCTTTTCTTACGTGACTTCCATAGACACTATACAGTGCAGTACACAGAAAACTGAATTGAACAGTTCTCAGTGAGTCTTCTAGTCCCGCTATGCAGTGCAATAGATTCAATAGAACAAATGACTCGGACTAGAACACGTGAGAGGTGAGCTGCTCATTATGTTTACCATAATATGTCCTTAGCTGCACTGTAATATTTTCATCATTGGAACTAAAGGTAAAATTTTTGTATGTAGACGTATTGGGGGTCTGTTTCTTGAAAATGTAACATTTAATTTTATTTCTAATCAAAAGAATGAAATTAACTAAATGATTTTTTAAAAGATTCATTCATTTTGATGAATGAGATTCAAAGAACTGAGTCACTAAAATGATTCAAACTTCCCATGACTACGGGTTTGAGCGGTGAATCATATGTAACAGCTGATTTATCGTTTTGTTTGCATGTGGAACAGTCCCGTATCAGAGCTGCTGCCTTACAATACAACTCAATACAAAAATACAACAAAAGAGCTAATGACACACTACACTGGGTTTTAATGAAACTAGCCTTAGTCCCTGCAACACATAAGATGTTTTAAAAAATTCTGTCTGTAATGTTCAGACACTGAACCCTTTCACTAGTGTTTCTCAGTGAGTAATAATTATACACAGGAAGAAAATCAGCTATGAACACCCTGGTCAGCAAATCAATATGCTCCTCTGTGAGCCTTACTTTGTTCAAATGACAATCATTTGTACCTTTTTGAATATAGATTTTTTATAGCGTAGTTCTACAGAAACATTTGTTTGTGTTTCGGTGACGTTAAACTGACTAATTGCATATTTGATGGTTTCTCTTTCTCTCTCCTTTGCTTATAAATTCTTAAAATTGTTCAAATGTCTGATAGATCTTTTGATCTATCAGACGGGGCCAAAATTGTTGGTACCCTTCGGTCAATGAAAGAAAAACTCACAATGGTCACAGAAACAACTTTAGTCTGACAAAAGTAATAATTTTAAAAAATTCTATGAATGTTAACCAGTGAAAGTCAGACATTGCTTTTCAACCATGCTTCAACGGAATTATAAAAAAAAATGATTTCATGGAACAGGCCTGGACAAAAAATGATGGTACCCCTAACTTAATAGTTTGTTGCACAACCTTTTGAGGCAATCACTGCAATCAAACGATTCCTGTAACTGTCAATGAGACTTCTGCACCTCTCTGCAGGTATTTTGGCCCACTCCTCATGAGCAAGCTGCTCCAGTTGTTTCCGGTTTGAAGGGCGCCTTTTCAAGACGGCATGTTTCAGCTCCTTCCAAAGATGCTCAATAGGATTGAGGTCAGGGCTCATAGAAGGCCACTTTAGAATAGTCCAATGTTTTCCTCTTAGCCATTCTTGGGTGTTTTTAGCTGTGTGTTTTGGGTCATTGTCCTGTTGCAAGACCCATGACCTGCGACTGAGACCCAGCTTTCTGACACTGGCCAGCACATTTCTCTCTAGAATCCCTTGATAGTCTTGAGATTTCATTGTACCCTGCACAGATTCAAGACACCCTGTGCCAGATGCAGCAAAGCAGCCCCAGAACATAACAGAGCCTCCTCCATGTTTCACAGTAGGGACAGTGTTCTTTTCTTCATATGCTTAATTTTTCCATCTGTGAACATAGAGCTGATGTGCCTTGGCAAAAAGTTCCATTTTTGTCTCATCTGTCCATAGGACATTCTCCCAGAAGCTTTGTGGCTTGTCAACATGTAGTTTGGCATATTCCAGTCTGGCTTTTTTATGATTTGTTTCCAACAATGGTGTCCTCCTTGGTCGTCTCCCATGTAGTCCACTTTGGCTCAAACAACGACGGATGGTGCGATCTGACACTGATGTTCCTTGAGCATGAAGTTCACCTTGGATCTCTTTAGAAGTCTTTCTGGGCTCTTTTGTTACCATTCGGATTATCCGTCTCTTTGATTTGTCATCAATTTTCCTCCTGCGGCCACGTCCAGGGAGGTCGGCTACAGTCCCATGGATCTTACATTTCTGAATAATATGTGCAATTGTAGTCACAGGAACATCTAGCTGCTTGGAAATGGTCTTATAGCCTTTACCTTTAACATGCTTGTCTATAATTTTCTTTCGAATCTCCTGAGACAACTCTTTCCTTCGCTTCCTCTGGTCCATGTTGAGTGTGGTACATACCATGTCACCAAACAACACAGTGACTACCTGGAGCCCTATATATAGGCCCACTGACTGATTACAAGATTGTAGACACCTGTGGTGCTAATTAGTGGACACACCTTGAATTAACATGTCCCTTTGGTCACATTATTTTCAGTATTTTCTAGGGGTACCATCATTTTTGTCCAGGCCTGTTCCATGAGTTCATTTTTTTTTATAATTCCGTTGAAGCATGGTTAAAAAGCAATATCTGACTTTCATTGGTTAACATTCATAGAATTTTTTTTAATTATTACTTTTGTCAGATTAAAGTTATTTATGTGACCATTGTGAGTTTTTCTTTCATTGACCGAAGGGTACCAACAATTTTGTCCACGTGTGTATGCTTACTCTAAAATCCCATTGTTCATAATCTGGTTAATGGCCTAAATTCAAGTATCAGACCTTGATTGCAGGTAATGATGTTTCGGTTTTAGAATTTCTGGAAAGGCTGCTTTTCTGAGTTCCAAGTATTCTTGAATAAGAACATTCCTTATTCATATTTAATGACATAATGAAATTAACTAGGAATACGACCACTACAGAAATCTGCACGTGCGGTAGTGAGGACTTTATAAACTTTCTCATAACAAAATTGTAAACATTAGGCAAAAACTTCAGGCCTATATATATATATATATATATATATATATATATATAAAATTTCCCTACAAGAATAAACTCATTTCACTCATCTCTTCAGCAAAGTCATCAACGTTTGTACTAGATCCTCTACCTACATATTTCCTCAAACAAATAGTGGCACCAAAAACGTAAGCTATTTTAAAAACAGTTAACTCTAATAGTGTTCAAATAGTTGACTTTACTCCAAAATCTTTATAGAAGTCATTAAACCTTTATTTAAGAAACCTAACTGTCTAACTACAGGCCGATATCAAACCTTCCTTCTGGCTCTCCCTTTTAGTTATGATGTCATAGTTATTCCTGCTGGAGTCCCTGCTTACACTACCACACCTAACTGGTATCTCGGAAGCTTCTCTTCTCCTTTTTTTCTCTCTCTTGTCAATGGGTAAATGCTGCTCCTGAACTGCCAGTGATCCAGACCCCCTCTGTCCTCTGGACCTGTCTGACTCATCCTGGTCCCCCATTTCTGGTTGGAGATCTTGTGCCATGGAGCCCTGTGTGGTCTGTTTGGGATGTGTGTGGTGACTGCGGACGGTTCCACTTTACCATAAAAGTGATCCTGGCCTCGGCTGATGCAGACAGCTGTTCTTTGAGGACTTGTGACTACTGCTGCTTAATAATTCAGGACAGAAAGTTCCTAGTGCCTAGTTACTGAGCCTAAAATTACGAACCAGACTCCATATGAACTTAAACACGTCTCCTGTTATACTGAACTTCCAGCCTCCTAATACACAGTATGAGTGCGGATCAAATCCCTGCTCTCCGTTATCACCCAGATGAGGATGGGTTCCCTGTTGAGTCTGGTTCCTCTCAAGGTTTCTTCCTATTGCCATCTCAGGGATTTTTTCCCTCAGCACCGTCGCCCTCGACTCGTTCATCAGGGACCATCTGATCATCCTGATTCATACACATTTACTTTCATCTCATATGAATTTTGATAATTGTTTGATTCTGTAAAAGCTGCTTTGCTATAATGACCCTTTTAAAAAGCACTATAGAAATAAAATCAAATTGATTGAATTTAGTTTATAAAGCAATCATTCATTAAAAGTCATTAACAAATGAGTCATCCAGCAAGAATCATTTAGAAAAGAGTCATCCAGAGCGAGTCATTTAGAAAAGATTCATCCAAAGAGATTCATTTAGAAAAGAGTCATCCAGAGAATCATCCAGGAAGAGACAAACATTCCACTGCTGTAAATCTGTAAGTAACTTAGTTTAGTTTTTTAAATCAAAAATAAATTAATAAAAACTGTGTAATGCTAAATAAGTAGCTAAAATGTGCTTGTGTGTTGTTTCCAGTTTCACTTTTGGTTTTCACCAGTGGCACACAGCACAAGTCTAAAAAATGTGTGTGTGTGTGTGTGTGTGTGTGTGTGTGTGTGTGTGTGTGTGTGTGTGTGTGTGTGTGTGTGTGTGTGTGTGTTTGTGTGTGTGTGTGTGTGTGTGTGTGTGTGTGTGTGTGTTTGTGTGTGTGTGTGTGTGTGTGTGTGTGTGTGTGTGTGTGTGTGTGTGTGTTTGTGTGTGTAAACCGGTTGACAGTGTAGGACTACATAATGTTTGAACAGAGACGAAATGCTCACTGATTCCTGCTTGTTGTTTAACCCATTGTTTTCTCTTTTTCTGTTTCCTTTATTCTCCAAAAAAGCCTACATTAACTTTTACCTAGAAATGTGTACATAATGTACAAAATTAATATTATACATGTATTTTCGTTTTGTATTTTACTATACAGTATGTTAAAGTCTCATTAAACACACACACACACACACACACACCTCAGCAACAAAAGTTCCAATGTCTTACTTTCTTAATCATGAGAGTCAATAGATGAATTATAAATTAACTACACCATTATTTTGTTTAAGATGTCATTTGTATTTTATGCACAACTCTTACATAGACACATTAGACCGTCAGCGTCATGTGACTGCCAAATGCTTTGAACGTAAATATAATGTAAATGTGGCTCCTGACTGACGTGCCTGGACATTCCTATCTACAGTACAGAATCATTTCTCTACAGGCAGAGACTCTGGCTCACAGTGTAAACTGCAGGCACTGTGATAAATACTCGCCGTAAACGAGCTTTACAAACATTCCAGGTCCACCACACCTCTACAGATAAATACTTGGTTGAAGCTTCATGACGTCTCAGTGAGATTAATTATGATTTTATAGTCTCCGTTCTGGTGCCTGGATCACACCACTGAGCTCTGACCCTGCTTATCTGCCTCGGTGTGGGCTGTGGAGAAATACGAGAGCATGCGAAATGAAAGCCACGCCTCTTCTTCATTTCACCTCATTTCCACGGCGACCTGGTGACATCTGTAAAAGCTCAAGTGTATAAAGTGTCGTACTGTATGTTGATGTTGATTGTTCATTACTTGTGCCAGGTTTTGATAGACCTTATCACTCTGCCCTCAGGAGATAAAACCCGAACGTTGTGTTAATCCTGATGTTGACTTTTTGCTTCACGCATCAGCGTCAGCTATAAACTGACAGTCGGTGAGTTTCAAAAACATCACAGGAATTTATTAAACATATATATTTAACCTCTAGCTTACAGTCTGTCTGTCTGCGTGTGTGTGTGTGTGTGTGCGCGCGCATGTTCAAGCAAAGCTCTTTATTAATTTATAATGTTGTCCTTTAGATGTAAGAGCAGATTTCAAGTCTGTACACTAACCCACAACTACACTGGTATACATTTACTGTAACATTTTAAACCACATGATTATTTAAACATAATAACATTTAGAATAATTAGCCTTATAGCATTAACTAAATGGTTGCCTGTGCTTTATGTTTTAACTCTGGGACATAATGAACTTTAAAATGAATGTTGTTTGTACAGTGAGATGAATAGTTATACTCTGTCTATTCATGTAGCTCAGCCCCGCCCCGCCCCGCCCCGCCCCGCCCTCATTATATTCAGCCTTAACAACTAAGCAGAAAAGCTGTTCTGGCTCATTGTGTGTGTGCGGGTGTGTGTCACACCTATAAATATAGGATTTTTTTTTAGGTTAACTAAAATATCTGGTCATAATTTAGTGTAACAAAAATATTATTTAAAAAAATTATAATCACCAGGAAATCACTGCACAGATCATCCTAATGTTTAATTATCACACTAATTAGTACACAGTTCATTCAAATTCAAATTTGATTTGTCGCATACACGGCTATACACAGTATGACATGCAGTGAAATGTAGCTATGTAGCGAGAAAAATAGCCCACCGCTACGAGCTTTTCGTTGAGATAAAGGGGAGGTTTGATATCAGCCTGTAGTTGGAGAGGTGATATGGGTCAATGTTCGGTTTTCTCAATTAGTGGTGTAATATCTGCTAATTTAGAAGATTCTACTCTAGGTGCTGATCTGATATACTTAGTTTATCATCTCCATCAATGTTTATTAAATTGCCTGGCTTCAAAACCTTATTTTTTGCCTAATGGTTCCAGTTTGGTCCTGGAAAAGTTCATGACGTCTTCAATACTGCATGTTATTGATGTAAAGATTTCTGTAGTGTTCTTACAGAAGCATGTAGAGGATCTCACTCTGGAGCCACATGGATCAGGAGAGGGGGACAGAAGAACTTCCACAACATTAGCTCTACCAGGGTGCACACTGTAAAGGCCATGACGTTGGAGCACCACAGTGACATTACAGTGGATTGGAGGTCCCACCAAAATTGATGAAGGAACAAGAAGAAAACGTCTTGAGGTTCCTACAGCAACATTAAGGTAGGAGGAGGACCCACACCATGCACATGGTCAAGGTTGAGCTATGTGGCAGGATGTAAGCACAGATGTATAGGTTTATTAAACATGTTCACATGAAACAAATAAATAAATAAATAAATAAATAAATATACTGTATATATGTTCTCAACTGCAAGAACATGGCCAGGAGCTACCTCCTTTAACCTGGAATAAAAGAAAATGTCAAACTAACCGCAGTACAAAGCAAGTAACCGAAGAGCAAAGGTACTTTACATAGTGACACTATTGAGGACCAGGAGAAAATACCTAAATCCAATGAAAAGAAAGGATATGAACACAGAAACACATGGATACATTGAGTTCAAAATAAGAGTCTGTGATAAAGCAAAGGTCCAGGAAACACAGTTTAGCTAATGACGCCCCTGAATACTACACCGAGGTAACACTGTAGTGTTCTCCTCTAAAGGGGCAATGACGCTACCATCTTCTTTAATGCAAAAAGATCACTATGAAGTGTAAAGAGAAAGTACAATTAGTTAATTAATTGTTTGAGGATTTAGCTCCTAGATTGCTAGTTAATTGCTTTGTTAATCAATTATAATAATGAATAGAGTCGAAAGTTTGTGTTTAATATTGGCCTACAATTAGCTGTATAGTTTTATTGGTATTAGGTGTGCCTGATTTAAAACAAAATAAAATATAAATTATTATTATTATTATTATTATTACTGTCATAAATGATTCATAGACTAACAGCTGTGACCTGTGGTGTTTTAGAATGGGGTTCCTGGGAGGAGAAATAACTGTGGACAATCACACAGCCTACAACTGGACCTGCTGCATCGAGATCCAGACACCATGGCTGTTTTCTGACCGATACAAAACAGTAATGTGAACACAACCATTACTTTATATTTAAGGATCTAAAATTGTTTTACCAACAAATATGCTAATTGTATTTCTTTAAAAACACAAAAAGAAAAGAAAAGTCACAGCTTGTCATGTTTGAGGATAGTAAAAACTCCGCTGTCCTGATAGCTAAGCCTCTGACTGAAACAAACGACAGACACGGAAGACTCCTTCCATTCCAACTGTTACATTAGATGAAAGCGATTACACAGTGCTTATGGTGATGTGCATCATGTGATGTTCTAAAACATCATGGTTTCCACGGTAACATCTCATGTACAAGAGCGTTAATATAGACCTGCCAGCGCTGCCGTTATAGAGAATTGATCAATACTTTCTAACCAAACAGTGCTGCAGTCTAATAATGCTGTACATACACAAAGTCACTGATGATTTTTATATTGTCCTTTCATAGCGGAGGCGCTGATATAATAATTAATAATGAATTTTCAGCAACTTCAATTAAGCAATTGTGTAATACAATGAACTTGATTTTACATTGAACCTGTATTCATATTTGAACAGATTCATTACTTATTAAACTGTACATGACTGAACATGTGTCTCTATATATTTAGTTTGCTGCTGACCCTTACAAAAAGACACAGCAAAGCCAAACTCTTTTAATCAATTGGGGCCAAACCATCTACTTACGAGTGAAATATGGATGGTGTTCAGAGACTGAGTGCTGCAAAGATCCAGATCTGTGGTACATATTTGACCCAAGAGATGACCCCTGTTTCACAATTCGTGAGAGTGGAGACCACTTGGAGATTCATATGGACTGCAACTTTAATTATGAGAAGAAGAAACCAACTTGCCCCAATTATGGTATCACTTCTTTACTAAAAGAATATGTCTTCATCTGACTTGTGAAAATTTGCTTCCATCTTATTTGCTATGTGTGGAGCAGCCCATCAGTGTAATTCACATTGATTAATTATTATTTATAGAAGTAATTGATATACAGTACAGCTATAACACATTTAATTTAAAACACATTCACAGGTTAGGTCAAAGTACAAATCATGACTTTAATATATTTATCTAAACACACAAAATCAAAAACAAATCATGAACAGAAGAATCAAGAACAGATTAGTAACACTCATTCACTGTATCCTGGAGACCTGGAGTCTATCTCAGGAGACTTCGGGAGCGAGGCAGGGTCACCCTGGACAGGGTGCCAAACCACTGCAGGGCACACACACACTCACATACTCATTTACACACTATGGTCAATTTGGGAATGCCAGTTAGCCTAATCTACATGTCTTTCGACTGTGGGATTAATCCGGCATACCTGAAGGAAACCCACCGAGAATTGTGAGAACATGCAAACTCCATGAACCTAGAGGGAATCGAATCCGGGCCCTGGAGGTGCAAGGTGACAGTACTAACCACTAAGTCATCACGCTGCCCAGATCAGTAACTTAAACACTTTTTTTTTTTTTTTTAAACAGAACAACACAACCATGAATCAAAAGACAGTGAACAACAGTATCAAAACAAAAAAGCAAAAACACAAAATGCCAAAAACGCATAAAGTGGATCGGGTGGCTGCATCTGGATGCTGCTAGATTTCAAACGTGACTCAGAAGATAACACAGGGGAAGAGATTCTGCAATACTGCATGCAGAAATGGTTATCGGTCGCATAGTTCATCATAACTAGCACAAGGTAATGCCCTCATAAAGTGTGAGCTAATGGTGCAAGGACTAATCACTACCTCAACTCAACCTCCCCTGGTTTGAATGGTGATGGGAACTCGTGAATATTTGTGCATATTGCTATAAACTCACATCGCTTACACCATATTGCACATTGCTGAGGGTATTCCTTAAATCAGGCTTTCATGAACTGAGGTTTAATTACACCCTGAATTCCCCATGGTCTAGATTTATATCTCCTTGAGCACTCATGGTACTGTCACATGGTACATTCCTCCACAAATTGAGACTTCCTTCAAATGTCATCTTGCAGAAGTGCTTCTGCTTTCCTTTGGGGGTAAGGGTTACCCACTGCATGATTGGATTCAACAGATTAGAGTATAATTGTAGCAGGAGGCAGGCTGCACATTGGGTTTTGAGCCAGCCCAGTACTGCCAGATCAAACTCCAAGTAGACTTGGGTTTGTTGTTTGGCCCATTCTTGGCCACCATGGTGTTGGTTGTGTCCCTACCTGGTGCATCCCTGGACTGCAGCTGCAGGAGAATCTGCAGTAACTGTTGGTCCTTCTCCTGTGAGCAAAGCAGGGCTTTGAGTGCACACGCATGCATACAGACACATTCTTGCATTTCTGTGTTGCACAGCCTGGGTCTTTCTCTCTCCCCTGCCAGCATAAATTACACCTGTTAGCATAAACTAATACCTGTTGACTCCATGGGCCTCTCTCCACATGCAGGTGACACTCAACCATGCCTAACAGGGCTTATACATGGCTAACATGGATTGCAGGACATAACTTAAGACGAAGCTAGACGACAGGTCTTAGTTCGGCAAAAAAAGTAAATAATAATAATTTTAAAAAACAGGACTTTAAAAATATTTACAGGGTACAAGCTAAGCCAAAATCTGGTCTTGCATTCTGTTATGAAGTGGAAGTCACAAGCACAGTGCAGATAATGTATTAATATGTTTACACAACCACAAAAAAAAATATGAACAGAAAATTCATGGTAAACAAATAAAAGCCAAATAAAGACAAAATAGTTTTGAAAACAGATGGAGGACGAGCGACAGTAAAGGCATAGAGCTGAAATAATATAACTAATCTTGACAAAACTGAATCCACCTGTCAAAATGAAATGTGAATCATGAAACATGGAGTCAATATAAGTCTCAAAAAGACATGTGTTGCTATGGGACAACCCGGACAATTGCTTATTCAGCATGTTAAATATATTCTTATGATGACCCAACTGATGTCTGTTTAATATATTTTATAATAATTTCTCTTTAACCAGCGAGAATTGAAGATGATGCTCGGGAGAAAGAGGAAAATCGCAGGCGCAATGAAGAGCAGCGGCGTCAGGCCCAGGCCGAACGTGAAAGGAGAATTGAAGAACGGATTAAAAGGGAAAGTGAGCTCGCTGCTAAGAAGCTCTCACAAGCCACAGAGACACTGAAGCAGAATCAGAAGCTGAGAGGCCATGAGTTTCATCACCAAACTCATATAATGCAACAGCCACTAGAAGCTGGCAGTGCCAAAGATGAGGTAACATCTTTCAATTTTATTGTAATATTATTCAGTCTTGCTTGAAGATAAATATTATCTACAGTTTAACATGTGCTTCAGATGAGGACTGTTATGTGATATTGTTTTATTTCATACAGGTTCCAGACATAAAGAAGAGGTTCATGGAACTTGTGTTAGAATATCAGATCACTGATGATGACGACTCAGAAGAGACATTAGCAGACAGAATGAAAACTCTGCAAAATGGCCTAATGGTGGAGTTCTGCAAGAAACACAACCTGTCCAGTAGCTGTGTGTTTTCCTTTGACACTGCAGTTGGTTATGAGTCTCTGCCTCTACATGATAGACTGACTCTACTTGAGGCTGTAATGTGTTTAGTTTTTGAGAAGAATGAGGATGACCACACATATAAACATGAACGGGACGTCCTCTTGGATCTGCTCGAACTGTTGCAACATGATCATCCATCACTTGCTTTTAATCTTTTACAGAGCGTCCTTCAAACTGATCTGCACCTGTCTACAGAAAGTAAAGAAACTCTGTGTCAGATTGCATTTAATAACACATGGAAACTGGCAGAAATAACTGATTTCATGAGGAAGGTTTTTGGCAAAGACAAAGAACAAGTGCAGTCAGTACTTCACATTGCACAGACCTACAAACTGGAGTATGGAAATGTCTTCCCTGCTTTGGATTCACCCGATCCCCTCAGATGGCTAAAAAGTTATGTTGACAAAGAGAAAGCGAAAAATGCTGATACTATTATTAGTGAAATGCGCAAAGAAAACTACCCTGAGAATGTCCTGACAATACTAGAGGATGTTCTGAGATATCTAGAAATAGAGCTTCCTAAACACAACACAGCTGTTCTCAGTCCAAACAAAATTCAGGAGATAAAGAAAATGGCAAAAGAACTGGACTTTAACAATCCAGACCGACAAGTTCTCAAAAGTGTAGTAATGGGAATGTCGGTAGCTGTAAAAATGTGCTCCGTAGTCACAGTTCAAAAGGGTAAAAATGAAATAGAAATTGAAGGATATCTTCCCAGATTAACTCAACTTGCAACTTTGATTGTTTTCCTACTCCCGAAGTCACAAACCCATACAGGTTGTCTCCTTGAAATTGGGACAGGTGAAGGGAAATCCTGTATCTTAGCCATGCTTGCTGTAATCCATGCCATACGTGGTGTAAAGGTGGACATTGTAACAAGCTCCCCGGTCCTCGCCTATCGTGATTCAGAGGAATGGAACAGACTGTACAACATGTTCGGCATTACATCGTCTGCTGTTCCTCCAATGCTGAATGATGTCTCACCTGAAGAACTAGAGGAACTGTCTCAGGAAGCATACAGACAACAAATTATTTACAGTACTGTTGGGAATTTTGCAGCAGATACACTGAAACAAGAGTTTGAAAAGAAAACAACTCGAGGTGACAGAAGGTTTGAACTGGTCCTTGTGGATGAGGTGGACTACATGACCTTGGATAATGGAGTTCAAATAACGTTTCTGTCCCATGAGTGCAGTGGCCTCCAGCATTTGGAGCAGGTCCTTGCAGCCATCTGGGCCAAGGTATCTGCATGTCGACCAATTGAGGTGGGAGAAACAGGAGATATCATGTGGACAACAAGAGTTCAGAATTTTCACACAGCTGCTCTGATATCAATGATTGGTTCAGATACAAGTGAGACATTTTCACCCCTGGAAATTTTGTTGCCAGGAATTGAATTAGGCTTTTACTCAGAAGAAGATTTTGAAAACTTGAAGGTCTCTATTAATGATGAAGGAGGAAAGGGAACCATGGAAAATGAGGCATGGAAAATTATCATGGCCAAAACAGGGATAGAACAACAGTATGACCTGCTCAGTATTCTTGAGATGGGAATGGAGCACAAGGTGGCATTTAACTGTTATACATATCAGTCAGAAACTAGGAATGCCGTTCAGTTTGGAAAGCAAAAGAGTAAAACTGACCAAAATCTCAACATGCTGTTATTGGAAAATGGAAAAGCTTGTGAGATCTTGTCTGAAGATTTGTTTGTTGAAGCCACCATTAGCGAGTTGAGATCCAAGATTAAATATTCTAAACAATGCAGTTCAGAAAAAGAAAAAGACACTCTTGTAATCCCTTCCTTTTTAGAGACATACCTGGAAAATCAGCTGCCAGTGTTTGTTGACAATGCACTGAAGGCCATTCAGATGACCAAAGGTAGAGAATACATGATCGAGAGATCTCTTAGTGCTCAGGGAATAGATGTTAATGAAGAAGATCAACACCTGTACCATGCAATAATCCCAGTGGATTTTCAGGCCAGTGGAATGTTGGAGAAAAGGAAACGGTGGGGTGAGGGACTGCAACAATTTCTGGAGTTGAAGCATCAGTTATCTTTATCAGCGTTATCAAATGTGACAAACTACATGTCAAATTCACATTTCTTTAAAAGATACCTCAGTGGGAAAGGGATACTTGGTGTTTCTGGAACACTGGGGGGAGATGCAGACAAGGGTTTCCTGGCAAGGCATTACAAAACTGACAGCTACGTCATACCAGCTCATCAGCGGCAGAAGGTTACTGAGCTCCCTGCAGTTCAGGTAAGGGGAAGTACAGAACAATGGATGCGAACTCTTTGTGCCACCGTCTCAAAAGTCTGTAACAGGGGACAGGTGGTATTAGTCGTGTGTGAGGACGTCAACACAGCAAATGAGCTCAATGACAAAATGGCAGCAGAAACCAAACATTCAGTCACCATGTACACGATGAGCGAGAGTCACAGCATAGAGAACGAGGAGTTCAACAAGGGTCATATCATCATCACCACCAACCTTGGAGGACGAGGGACAGACATTAAGGTTACAGAGGATGTTAACGATGCCGGTGGTCTCTTTGTGTTACTCACCTACTTCCCCAATAATCGCAGAGTTGAGAAACAGGTCTTTGGACGAACAGGTCGAAAAGGCACACCGGGAATGGTCCAGTTAATCCTGAACCATGATCGTCTACCCATGGCCTACAGAGGTCATTCTATTGAAGTCATGAGGGAACTCAGAGAAGAGTTTGAGCTTAATCGAATAAAAGATATGGAGAAGGACAAATTAGCTGAAATTGAAATGAAGGAAGAGCTGTTCTCCACATTTTGCCAGTTCCTAAGTGACTTTGACAAGCATTACAGTACAGAAGAGAAGACAGACCTCTTTGAAGCAAAAGTAAAAGATGTCCCTCTTTACTTCGAGTCCTTTCAAAGTAAGATGGACTATCACCCAGCACTGAACGCTTTGAAGGAGTCATGGGGTATGTGGCTGATTCTTCACACAGAACAGATGAACATACAGAACAACATCACTGAACTGAAAAAAGACCTCATGCAGCATTTGCAGGATACAAGTAACAAACTTCTACAAGGTCAGAGTGAAAACTTTTATGATCACATCCAGCAGGCTTTAGGACGCATTGCCCTGCATATTCAAAACAAAAACAAGTGTGACTATGGAGCAAATTTTTATTGGGAAAGAGCCTCTGAGGCAGACAGCTACTACAGAGCTGTTGCACTGTACAATCAGGCCTACATTACCATTAACATGGCTAGAAAGGGCTACAAAAGTGAGGCATGTTCCTTACTTGAGGAGGCAGAGAAGGCCATAGATGTTTACGTATTAGAAATGACCAACACACTAAGCTTCTATTACTTGTCTGTGTCTCGAGATTTTGAACCACACCACAGTGGCAGCTGTAACTTTCAATTACAAATGCAGGCAAGGATGAGCATATTTAACTCATGGAAGCAAAATATTAGAAAAATACTTGACCTGCTTGGATCAGACAAAGGAGACTTCATAACTGTGGACTTGACTCTTTACAGTTTATCAGCTAAGGAGGATTTTGTGTCTTCTAATGAACTTGGTCTCTTTCGTAATTATGGCCTTGCAGTCATGTTTGAACTGAAGGAAAAGCCCAAGTTCTCATTTGATGCCCTGATTTGTTGTTTTCTCGGTGTGGTTCAGGTTGTAGTGGGAGTTCTGATGTGTGCCCTGACATCTGGTTCCATATCTTCATTTGCTCTCCCTTTGATCTCTGATGGTGTGTCTGACATGATCAGGGGAGTCATGGGTATGATAAATGGTGATTTTAATTGGGCATCATGGGCAATATCTAAAGCATTAAGTATAGGAACATCTTTGGCTTGTGGAGGATTCAGTGTTTTCAAAAGATCTTTCTCATCTGTGACAAGTGCAGGAAATGGTATCTTAGGTGGCACTAAATCATTACAAAATATAGCACGGAGTGCCCTGCGTTCAGGAAGAAACCTGTTCATGTCTGGTTGTACGACAGTTAAAGCTTCAGCATCATTAGTTCTCCTGAAGAACATCACATCCAACATGGCTAAAATGAACTTACAAAAAGCAAGTGTGTATGCTCTACAGGAATTGGCTATTCACGGGGTTAACACAGCCTTGAACAAAACTGATGCGACAGTTAAAAAAACTTTCAAGCAAGGATTTCGACTTACTTTCAAGAATTCTATATGTTCAGCTCTGCGACAGAATAAACAATTTGTTCAAGCACTCTTAGATTTCATCAGCTCAGGAATCCCAAAGGCTGCCTTAAATAAAGAGTCTAGCTACAGGATTAGCAAAAACTTGGAGAAGCAAATTATGGAGTATGTTGACTGTAATACTAAAAATATCATTAGCACCCTGATAATAAACTGTAACCATGTCCAAAAAAACATTCAAACACTGTCACAACTGTGGGACATGGCAGCAGTGTTTGTTGCACACAAACCTTATACTTGTATAAAGACACTTTTGAGTACTGCTAGCTTGTCCACCTCCATTTACGAAATGAATTCCGCCATTCCTACCAAACAGACCATTGACGGGAACTTTGTTCCTGCATTTTTAAAGTCTATTAAAGAGGATCCAATATTTGAGACATATGATAATGATGGAAGGGACAAACTTGAAGATGTGGAACGTCTTAAAGATGAACTGATTGACTTAGTTTCAGAAATCATTTCCCAAACCATGGTGGAGAGTTTTTCTGGTTTTGCCACATCCATGTTTACAAAAACATTTATGAAAAGATTAAACACTGTTACTGTAAAAGTGGTTACTAATTTGCTGGGAAGGAATGAAACCCAAAGTTTCTTTGACAATCAGCAGCATTATTATAATCTGAAATCAATCATTGAATGTGAGGAAAGGTCTTTGACTGAAGAAGAACTAAATGAGGTAAGGCGTTATGCTAATAATGGAACCGATGAAGAAAAGCCAGCAACAGCTTTAGAAGTCCATGTCCTTACAAAGAGTGACTTGCTGCAAGGAAAAGGAATTTGTATAACTGTAGTAGATGATCGAGGAAAACCTCTCACAGAGGAGACTTACCTAGGAACTGACCCAACAGCTGGCATTATCAAACTCATGCTGACAAAAGCAACTCAGACTTCTCCAGGGTGGGCCTACAAAACTTCATTTACTTTTATTTACCTTATATTTATACATTTGGTTGATGATATCACTTGCAGACATTAAGTTTTTCAAAAAAATATATTCTCCTTGATTTTTTGCATTTTACAGGAATCAAGGAATACTGACTAAGTTGAAATATAGCCTTAAGGCAGAAGATGTTCCACACAGTGGCCACATTGATATCATACACCCTGATGGCTCACGAGAAACTGTGAAGTCCTTAAATCAGAACTGTCTTTTTCATGCCGTCATCCAAGCAACAACTAACAACCCAAAAGATGATGTGCTAGAGAAAGCTAAAGAGCTCCGCAGGAAAGTCAGTGAGGAGGTAAGTAAGAACATGGTGTATAGTTGCTAGACATTAGCTGATTAGCTTCTTTAGTGCTTAGGAGCTCATGCAATGCATGTGTATCACTCATACGTCCATGCATGGAGTCACCTATTTAAAGCCGTTAGCTGCCATTGTTAGTTGCCTTTTAAGGAAATTGAGCGACATCAGCTCAAGAGCTCAACAGCTGCTGTACAATATGGCCCTTCTTACAGTAGCTACAGGATGCATGCAATAAAAGAAGATAATTGTATACCATGGTTATGATATTCTTGGTTTGATGTGTGCAAAATGTTATGGAGGGTGGTATGAGGGAGATTATTACATACAATATGTGCAACAGTTATGAATAGTGGCAGCACTGTCGCCTTGCACCGCCAGGGTCCGAGTTTGAGTCCCACCTCTGTGTGCATGAAGTTTGCATGTTGTGCCTGGTGGGTTTCCTCTGGGTGCGCCCCTGGTCTGCAGTGGTCAGGGCCTACCAAAACTGATCCAAGGAAGGAGGACCAGTGAACCGGTATCAGGGTCAAGGGAGGCCAAGGCTTACTGGTTCACATGGTGAGCGAAGGCTGGCCTGTGTAGTCCAATCCAGTATAAGCACTAGTGTACAGTAGATCATTTTGCTGAAAATTATAGGACAAAAGATTTGAAATGAAAACATAGTGTAGCTGTGAAAACCTGCCACCACATCGGCCCTTTCGAGATAAGATTTCACCTTTGACTGTCTGTGAAAACTGTAGAAATCCTTTAACAAGGACATAAATTGTAGATATTTTTTCTGTTACAGATTCTTTTGAAACCATATAAGTATGTAGATGCTGTGAAGATCCAGAAGATGTTCAACATGACCAATAGCTTGAATAAATTTACAATCCAAACTGCACCGAGAGATTTTAATATGGAACAGTACACCAAGTACACTAAAGACAAGACAGCGGAGAGAATTATTGAGGAATACAAGCTGGGAAAAGTGGGCGACCACAAGGGGTAATTTTATACCTGTATAAAATTGTATTATTACCATGTTAGTAATTTTATTCTTGTATAAAATAAAATAGTTTGAAAATACAAGACAAAGCTTATTCATAAATATGTTTTCATGTAGTCACAACAAGAGTCAAATCCAACTAACTGTTAATGAGAATATTAAATCCTCATCTTGTGTGTGATCCTCTGAAGGCTTTTAGACCTTGAGAAGCCCACAGCAGGAGTGGTGGAGCCGCAGCACATCCCACCACAAAGCACATGGACTACAATCCTTCACCTCATCAAAACAAACCCTGAGATTTCCTCTTCATTAGAGAAAAACCACAACGAAATGTTCTACCTCATGTTGAAAATGAAACACGACCCAAGTGAAAAGATGCAGCTTTGTATGAACACACTATACTCTGATCACCGCCGTGCACTAAGCAGCGGAAACAGCACCGAGTCCAGAGCATGCAGGTCTCGTCATCTCAACATCTGGGTTTGTCTCTAATGCTGCACTCGGTTGCATTTATTCTTTTAATACTGATCCATGTACTTGTTTCATTTTCACGTTCCTTAGACGTTTCCTGACGAGCACCTTCACAAGCGGAGATACAGAAAAGGCTTTGAAGCTCTCCTTAATGATGGCCCATCCTCAATGCTCGGAAAACATCTGGAGTAATCTCGGTACACCCAGTTTCTGTCTTTTAAATATTTTGAAATAAAGTGTATTATAGTGGCTGAAATAATCTGAATTATCACTTTATGCCTTTCTCAGGTATACATCATCATTACAGGACATGTGAGCCTGGACTTAAAGTAAAGGACAGAAATGATTACTACAAGAGAGGATTTAAAGGCATAGTGAAAAAATACAGCAAATCCGATCTGATCAACCACGCCCAAAGCATTCGACTGATAAACTGGGTGCAAAAAGATATGTTTCTGGACACGTCTACAGTGGAGTACAAAGAAATCATTCACGTTATAAAACAGACGCAGAAAAGAACTGAAACAAAAAAAATCTGAATTTTAATGTCTTTAGTTAACACATTCATTCAACATTCAAAATGGTAGTGGAAAAATTAAGTGAACCCTTGGAATTAATAACTGGTTGACCCCGCCCCCTTTGCAACCAAAAAATGTTCTCAAGTAAGAGTAGATGTACTTCAAAATAATATTACTCAAGTAAGAGTAAAAAAGTATTTGGTGAGACGATACTCAAGTACTGAGTAACTGTTTCAATCGTAATGTCTGTTTTTTTTTTTTTTTTAGAATTATAATAATTATTTATTAGTGTATATAATCACACAAACAAAAAAGCATTCTATACTCACCGCAAAATTGTACACTGACCGCAAGATCCCACTAGTACCAGCATGGATTTATGGGCGAAAGATGCACAGGGAGCGTGTATAGGACGGATTCACAAAAAGGATGAATTTATAGAACACCGCCTGAAGACCTGATTGGTCATGTGATTCATGTCATGTGATTATTGTTGCTGCATCTGATTGATGAAACTGTTGCTGAATGTAGCGGAGTAAGAGTAGCGTTTCTTCTTCACAAATCTACTCAAGTAAAAATATGGTTCAGTAAAACTACTCATAGAAGTCTTTTTTTTTCCGCAAAGTTACTCTAAATGTAACGGGTGAAAAGGTAACTCGTTACTTCACACCACTGAGCCTCAACCTGTTCCTGTAGCTGTGGATCAGACCTGCACATCCTTCAGAAGAAACTTTAGTACATTCTTCCTGGCAGAACTGCTTTATCTCCATCATCTCTGGACATCTCATGTCTCATTTCCAGTCATTTCGTATCATCCGTATTGGGTTGAGGTCTGGGCTCTGACTCGGCCGCTCCAAAAGGCGGATTTTGTTTTTCTGAAGCCGTTCTGTTGTAGACTTGCTCCAGGGTTTTGGGTCATTGTCCTGTTGCATCATCCAACTTCTACACAGTTTCAGCTGACGTACAGACACTCGCATTTTCCTGAAGAATTTTTTGATACACTTGGGAATTCATCTTCGCCTCTATGATTGCAGGCCGGCCACGCCCTGATGCAGCAAATCAGGCCCAAATCACGATGTTTCCTCCACCATACTTAACGGTTGGGATGATGTTTTTATGATGATATGCCGTGCCCTTTTTACATCCGATGTAGAGCTGCGTCTTCTTTTCAAACAGTTCAATCTTAATTTCATCAGTGCACAAAACTTTTTTTTCCAAAACTGCTGTGGAGTGTCAGTGTGCTCTTTTGCAAACTTCAGACATGCAGCAATGTTCTCTTTAGTAAGCAGTGGCATCCTTTGTGGTGTCCTGCCATGGACACCCTACATGTTCAATGCTTTTCGTACTGTAGACTCATGAATACAGTTGTTTTGCCAGTTCCAATGATGCCTTCAAATCTTTGTCTGTCACTCGGGGTTGTTTCTTTACCTCACTGATGAGTCCTCAATGTGCTCTTTGGGTCATTTTAACTGGGTGCTTTTTATGGTAGTCGCCACAGTCATAATGGTTTTCTTCCATGCGGCTTGTCATTTACAGCAATATATTGTAATTTGTACAGTCAGAACTACTATTAACAACATCATTAAATGCTTAATAAATGTCAAAATGATATGACATATAACATGACATTATATAACAATGTATACAATATCCGTATTACCTACTGCCCCTTCTGTACGTAAGACATTCTCACCGCTGTACAGATAGCATCATTTACGGCATTTGTTATTTATTGTAAACAATCCACTTATGCACTAATGGTTAAATACTAATTGCATTTCATTTGGCTTTCACTGACTTTTGTACTTTGCAAAATGATGGACTTTAATCTAGTCTAATCTAGATTCATTCTTATGTTGATTTTACTAAAAGTAACACACTTTTATCTTTACTACACGTCAGCTACATTGCAATGGCCTTGGGATCTGTACTGAGAGCACAATCTTCACAATGGACGCTGCTCAACCTTCAAGTACTATGAAGAAACTGTGAAGCCAGGATTTCAGGCATTGATCATGATCATTTGGATTTTCCTGGATGGATGGGTTTTCTCTGTATTAATTTAGTAATAATTTTAAGATCATTAAGTTAATATCAAGGTGTAATGATTTCCTCTTGTGAAGTTTTATCCAGTTTATTTCATAATTTTTTGTCTTTGTGTTAGCACACGTAGCATGTAAGCCGAAGGACAGGCGAATAGTGCCTCTCTGTTTCCTGTATGAAAGCGGTGTTAATGTCATAATGGAAGGAAAATGTAAATGATCACATGAGCAAAAGTGTGTTTACGATAGATAGATAGATGGGTTTTATAGAAAAAGGCAAAAGGAAGTGTTCACACACATGATCTTGATCACATGATCTAAAAGTAACAGTGTCATTACTCTCACTGTAAAACATTAAATGTTAAACTAATGCTAATAATATTTTCCTTTTTCTGTATTCCTGTCTTTTAGCACAGATTAAGTAGATATTAGAGAGCTGGATGACGAGCGCAGACCATGAGGCCTACTAGTGAAGGCGCAAATAAGACTTTTTTTTTTTTTTTTACTGTCTGGTTGTTCAACTAGGTGTATAAACAAGCTTCAGTTAGTACAGAATGCAGCAGCGAGAGTCCTCACTAAAACCAGAAGATACGAGCACATCACCCCTATCTTATCTACACTGCATTGGCTCCCTGTGAAATTTCGCATCGATTTTAAGATACTACTTTTGACATTTAAAGCACTAAATGGTCTCGCGCCACAGTATTTGAGTGAACTGTTAGTGTCTTACGATCCGCCACGCCTACTTCGATCAAAGAATGCAGGCTGCCTGTCAGTACCACGTATTATTAAAACTACAGCAGGGGGCGGAGCTTTTTCTTACAAAGCCCCAAAGTTATGGAATAGTCTTCCTATTAATGTTCGGGACTCAGACACAGTCTCAGTGTTTAAGTCTAGGCTAAAAACCTATTTATTTAGCCAAGCATTTTTGTAAATAGATTAACCTTAGGTAAAGGAGCAGATCTGGGGGACTCATGGACGTAGAGTATTCTGGTGAACTGGTATGTTTAGATGCTGTCCTCCCCACTCTCATTGTTCACTCAGGTTTGTTGACGGTGAGGTGATTGGTTGCTTTACATCTCAGTTCCCCCTCATGTCTGTGTTTCCTTCTGGCTCTCCCTTTTAGTTATGCTGTTATAGTTAGTCCTGCCGGAGTCCCTGCTTGCACTTTGCACTAAATATACATTCACCTTATACATGTTGACTGTGACCAGACCTAACTGCCATCTCTCCTTATTTTCTGTTCTCTCCTTTTCTGCTCTCTCTCTCTCTCTCTCTCTCTCTCTACTTTCCCTCTCTCTGTCTCTCTGTCGAGCTATACATGTTTCGCTCCTGAGTTGCCAGTGATCCAGACCCCTCTGCCCTCTGGAGCCGTCTAACCCGTCCTGGAGTCCTGCTTCTGGTTGGAGATCTCCTCACATGGATGCCCCGTGTGGTCTGCCTGGATTCGTGTGGACTGTCCTGTCATCGATTGATGCTCTGGGGACCTGTGACTTCAGTTGTTCAATAGCTCAGGACTGGAATCTCCTACAGTCTACCTGAGCCTCCAGGAACAAACTGGACTCCTTTTCATTTTAATTTTAACACATCTCCTGTTACACTGAACTTCCAGTACACAGTATTATGCTGATCAATCCCTGCTCTCCGTTATCACCCAGATGAGGATGGGTTCCCTGTTGAGTCTGGTTCCTCTCAAGGTTTCTTCCTATTACCATCTCAGGGAGTTTTTCCTTGCCACCGTCGCCCTTGGCTTGCTCATCAGGGACAATCTTATCATTTTTATTTCTTACACATTGCATACAAACTTACTTCTTTTTATTGTGTAAAGCTGCTTTGCGACAATGTCAATTGTTAAACGCGCTATATAAATAAAATTGACTTGACTTGACATGGTGAGCGCAGACGGTGAGACTTATGATCTGTTCAGAGGTGTCATTCACATCTGGTCAGTCCACAATAGTTACAAGCAGATAACCGTACAAACAGATGTGATCGAGATGGACAATGAGAGCAGAGCATTAACCCTACCACCTCACGAAACAAGACCGACAATGAGCACAAAACACGATTCTTTTGACTGGACAGAAAAAAGAGGGACAAATAGCATGGAAGGCAATGCCTGGACCAGATGCGAGTGAGGCTGACATTGAGCTTTAAACATGATGTCTACAACCAGACACGAGTGAGCCAGAAGACAAGCACGAAATGAGATGGGCGACAAGCACGGACCTTGACCTGGACTATGAGTGGAGGCAAGGACACAAGGCTGACAATTCAATTCAATTATATTTATATAGCGCATTTAACAATGGTCATTGTCTTAAAGCAGCTTCACAAAATAAAAAGAAAAATCTCGACAGATTTTTGAAGCTTTGTGTTTCATGCTCATAGTTGATCTCACTCATGACAAACAATGCACATGGACTGCAAACCAAACAGATTAAAAGCGCAGACCACAAAGCCTACAAAAGAAAATGAGACAGACGACGAGCACAAAATGCGAGGCCATCAGCCAGACATGAACGAGACCGATGACGAGCACGGAATGCGCCGCCTCTGACTGGATGCGAAAGAGATGAATGATGGGGATTAAACATGATGCCTCCAACTGTATGCGCATGAGGCAAAAGATGAGCACGAAATGTGAATTATCTGACCGGTTGTAAATGAAACACATGACGAGCACAGACCGTTGGAGTTGTTGTAGTTCATGCTCATCAGTTTGTTTTTTTCGGATCTGGTTGTACCACAAGGCCTACAAGTGGAAACCAGATCACGATGGGCGATGAATGCAGACACCCAGGTTTATTAGCAGATGCACCTACGAGCAGACATCAATACGTGGGACAACGAGCACAAAGCATGATGCCTCCAAATGGAATGAACAAGGCGGATGACAAACACAGACAACTGACAAGCGCAGACTGTGAGGATTACAAGTGAAGGTGTGAAGGAGATGGACGCCAAGCACGCCATCAATATCTTTCATTTCTGCTTGGAGGAACCGCAGTTCATGCCTCAAGTCTCAGGGTTCCCCTAAAAGGAGGGGGTGTATGGAGTGGCCTTGATGGGCGTGAGACTTCTGGTCTGAATGTTACAACACATTGTACTTCCTCCATCATCATCATCATCATCATCATCAAAGGCTTCTTAATCCAGTACTCCAGGGAAAACCTCTGTGTTGGACTGGTTTGGAAGGTCCCAGGTTCAAACCCCACGATCACCAAGTTGGTGGATAAGAGCGTCTGCCAAATGCTGTAATGTAACTCTAGTAATACTACTGAATCTCTGAATTAGTTAATCTACTGAACTCAGCAGTGGCTAAAATCAAAGTCAGCACTGACCTCTACTGGCCAAACTGTGGCATTACACTCTTCCCATCAACTCCAAGCTACTTTATCGCTTGTTTGTGTATCCTGTATAACTTCTATTTCTCTATAATACTGTATTTTAACTTATATTTCTGTACGATCATAGATCATCAAATAATTAAAACAGACAAAACATTTTTTCTGAATGGAAATAATTTAATTCTCCTCAGGCACAGTTCATCGTTAACACAAATTAAAACTGTTATTTAGGTTTTTTTTGTTGTTTTTTTTTTTTTAAACACCAAAAACATTTCCCTGAAGCATGGAGTTAAAATAAAAAAATAAAAAGGCACGGCGACATCATGATGTTCATCGACAATGAGCGTTAAACAAATCTGTGTTAAAAGAAAAAATATTTATATATTTAAACTCCTCCCACTGGGAGAACTTAACCATCTGACACACTTGGATGATGTGCAGCTTTAGCGTTAAAGTTAAAAACTAAAAGCTGTAGCTGAGGTTCATGAGAAAAGAAACGTGCAGTTCAGTTTACGAAGGGAGTTGCGGGTGTTTACTGTAAACAGACGGCACCACGGCATTGTGGGTAATAACCTCCTGAATGTCTGATGAGGTTCGTTTCAGTTAAAAATCACTACATTTAAAAAAAAAAAAAAAAAAGATAAACCTGTAGTCGAGACACGACGGCAAACATAAATCCTGGCACCCTCGGGTCACAAGAACACGTCACACTTCACAGAGTTTCCAGTTACGTTACAAACTCTAGGGTTAAAAATGTGCAGGAGTAAAAGTGATGTCATTAACGGTGTGTTAATCAGAAACGCGATTAACCACAGTGTTTACGGGTTACACACACCACACACACACACACACACACACACACTGTTAACGTGGAATACATCATCACATATTAACTGATTAACTGATGTGTGTGTTGATATGAAATACGTCCAGTTAAAACCTGACACAGCTTAAACCAAATAAAATGTGTGTGCGCACATGTGTGTGTGTTCAGCGCGGTGTGTGTGTGGCTCTCATCAGCACGGCGGTGCATTTGAGAGGACCTTCACCCGCAGTCAGCCGCACGTCCACCACGGAGAACAGGGACATCTCCTACACACACACACACACACACACACACACACAACATTTTATTACAGTAGCAATAGAACTCATTACTCTGAACAGGTTTTAGAGTGCTGTGCGCAAGTATGTGCCTCCCGTTGCGCTTCCTCCGCATGGCGCGTTGCTCAATTCTGGAAAATTTTAACTTTTTATTATGAATCTATGCTAAAACATCCCATAATATAATATAATATAAATATAAAACACACACACAGCTGTGAGGACAACACACACTAAACCTCTGTGGGTTAGACACACCAAAGAGAACGAGGAGAACTCCGAACGTGATGCTGCTACCGCCACCGTGCTTCACTGTGAAGGCTGGTGATGTCATCATTCAGAAAGAGCCCTGAGGGTGATGATGTCATACCTGTGTAACCGAGTCGTCCTCCGGTTCATTAGGGGTCCATACCAGGGTCATCTCAGGACGCTTACCCACTTTACGGAAATTAAACGACTGCAGACCCTCGATAGCCTGAAAAACACACACACACACACACACACACACACACACACACACACACACACACAGAGTGCTGAGTTGAAGTTTTAAAACCTCATCCTTTGTCATATTGTTTATTTGTATTTGTGTACTGACGTTGCAGTAGATTCTCTTCTGAACTCCGTAGTCCAGCACCAACACGTCAAACGATTTATCCAGCATCCCCATCACCATCGCCTTCGAGTCCAGGGGACCGCACTCCTACGCAAACACACACACAGAGAAGAAGCAGCTATGAGGAACAGTCCGTATGACACACACACACACACACACACACACACACACACAGAACAGTACATTGTGCTTTGTTACCCTGACGAAGATGCTGAAGAACAGCTCGGTGCTCATCTCCTGAACCCTCTTGGATGCCGTCTTCTTATCGTTACAATGAGAGGCCTGCTTCTGCACATCATCCTGGGTGAGATGCACACGAGGTCCACACTCTGTCCCACACACACACACACACACATAGTATATATATGACGCTCTTTATGTTGGCTAACACAGAGGAAGCAAATTAAAGCAGTAAAATCAAAGTGAATCACTTCATGAGACAGAAATGAATGAAAGTGAAGGTAAAATATTATAAAACACACAGTATATGTGAATATCAGATGAGTGTGTGTGTCTGTGTGTGTGTATCTCACTGAGTGAGGAGGCCAGCAGGCGGTGGACGACGATGTCGGCGTAGCGGCGGATGGGAGAGGTGAAGTGTGTGTAGAGCGGCACGTTCAGAGCGTAGTGATGGAACAACTTCTCTTCTTGCAGAACGCCCGTACAGAAATATACTGCCATCTACACTCTCACACACACACACACACACACACACACACACACACCTTGAAGTAAAACTTGACCAATAATTCCCGGCATCATAGTTCAAGTGAGTTGACACAGTGTAGAGTAAAATGTGGATTGGGACACGCCCACACCGGAGCGGTGAGCACACACACACCTGCATGGGTCGGGCGCACAGGTGTGTGAGTACGGCCTTCCTGGCTGCGCTGTACTCATCATCTCCGATCGCCTCCTCCAGACTCCTCTGTGTTGGAAAGGGTGGAAACAATAATCAGTACCATTAATAATAATGCGCTGTGTCAGTGCGGACTCTCTGAGGGAACTCCCCTCTCTGAGTGAGTGAGTGCGGCTCACATGCAGCGCTCCGGCCGAGCTCATGTCGATGTTGAGGCCGATGTGATCGCACAGCTCCTGCAGCGCATCCATCAGGCGGCTCTGAGGGGGCGCGTGACGCCGCAGCAGCGCCAGCTCGTGGCTGGAGCCGTAAATCTGGTGAGCGACGGCCATGTTAGCCAGCAGCATGAACTCCTCCACCAACCTGTCTCACACACACACACACACACACACACACACACACACACAGAGTGGTCAATACAGACATATTAACCAATAACGATACGGTCGTCCTCACCGCCGCCGTCCTGCCCACACACTCACTTGTTGCTGTCTCTGTACTGGTAGACATAGCAGCCCTGGGGCATTCCCGTCCCCGAGTCCAGAGTGAACGCCAGCTTCATCTAAAACAGGAAGCACGTCTGGTAAAGACCAAGTACTAGTGACGTCACACAGATCACAGACCACAGACTATGTACAATAAGTCCCCTACATACGGACGGGTTTTGATCCGAGATCGGAGAGCTCGTTCATAAGTCGGACTTGTTTGTAAGTCTAACAAACATTGTTACTAGGACACTAACATACTTGGCTATATACAGTATAAAACTAACAATGTCCTCCTTCTTTATAATCATTGCAATGGTTGTTAAAAGAACAAGCGATGTCTGCCATCTTTTCACCCGCCAAATATTTTCACTTTTATCTCCTTCGTTATTGCTCGCGCTTCTTAGAAGTACCAGCTTCTTCACCGCTGATTTTACGCTTGCTTCTGGACATCCCGGGACGCACGCTACACGCATGTGACTATGTACGCCGGACATGTGATCTAAGTTTTAAGATTTAAGATGCGCGAACACATGTTCGCATCCTCGAAAGTTCATATGTAGAGGACTAGGTATATAATACTCGAGACAAACTCATTCATTCACAGGGAAGACTGATAAACTCCCAGATGTCCACATGATCCTCCCATTCCTGATCGCTCAGATTCCTGACTCCTTCATTACTGAATCCCACATATGCCAAATCCTTCAGCTTTGGAACTTTCAGACTTCTTCCAGAAGCTATACACAAGAGAAGCTCCACATTGCCTAAGATTAAAGCATCCTGATGATGCCAACACCTAGTAATTCCTAAATCCTAATCCGGAACTCCCACACAGAAATGTTCCTGAATTTCCAGTGTTGTTACTCATGGTGATCCCTCAAGTCTCCATGCTGCCACAACCAAGTACTCCTAGAATCTTAACATTTTACAAACCTCAGATTGATTAACCAAAACTCCACCCCCTGGTGTTCAAATTTCCTGAAAAAACTCCTGAAATCCCTTTATCTCCTTCTCAAGTCTCCTCAGGTTCCTGATTCCCAACAAACCGAACCGTCTTACGTTTGGAACGTAGCACGCGGACCCCGCGGCATCGCCGGTTTACCTGGTCGAGGCGTAAGGCTCCGCTCCTGAAGCGCTGTGCCCGCAGGTGAGCGGCGATGGTGTGCAGGTGCAGGACGGCCTGGAGGATGCTCTGCACCGAGTGCTCGGGTGAGATTTGGGGGAGTTCGTCGGCACCGAACTCTTTATGCGGCGAGTGGATCATGCTCTGAGCGTGATCGTAACTCAGCTTCACACACGAGCGGATCACCGAGCGGCCCATCCACTCCTTCAGGATCTACACACACATAGATGAAGGCATTTTAACCATTATCCGGTACATTCCAGTCGACGTTATTTGTAGTGCATGTGTGTGTGTGTGTGTGTGTGTGTGTGCTACCTTCCCCTCGGGTGATAAGGTCCAGATGACGGAGAACGTTAAACGATCATTCTGAGGGTTTAAACTGCACAACTCTTCACACAGGAGACGCGGCAACATGGGAATCACCTACACACACGCAATCAAATAATAAAGCACCGTATACACTCTCATTAGAAGTGAGTGAGCCACCACGGAGTCCCATCACACACCTTCTGGACGAGGTACACACTGGTGGCTCTCCTGCTGGCGATGTAATCCAGAACACTCCCCTCCTCTATGAAATAACTCACGTCTGCTATGTGCACGCCCACCTCGAAGTTACCTGCACGCAGTTTGACACGGATGCTCATTAAACACTTTTTTTGTAACAGCGCGCACACACTTTTACAGGAACACACACAATGACCTCTGTGCATGCTGACTTTAGTTTGCGAATTGAACACACACACACACACACACACACACACACACACACACACACACACACACACACTTACCATCAGGAAGTAGTTTACAGGACAGGGCGTCGTCCAGGTCTCGGGCTGTGGCCGGATCGATCGTAAATATGCACTCCTTCCTGTGAAGTCACATTAATTACAAGAATAAATGACTAGAGCATGGTGTGATGTGATCTGCCTCTGCTCCTCATGCTCCTGATGATACCTGAGGTCTCGCCTCCTCTTCAGCTCCTCAGGGGGAATGGTCCAGGGTCGACCCTGAGGCAGACATGCCAACACTTCGTCCGTGAACTCTGAATAATCCACGTCGTACTCCATCAGCATGGCCTCCGTCTCTGGCTCGATGACCCCCGCCTGACCTAACGACTTCATCAGCTGCCTACAGAGAGAGACGGGAGGAGGACCGGAACAGCAGAACAACGACACACTCAAGGCCACGCTCAGAGAAGATCAGATGAAGGACCATCGTTAGATCCTGAATACTTTGTGTCAAGTTGAAACTTTTATGGTAGGAGTTTGGACACCATGAAAGGGTGCTCCTTAACAGGTTATCAGATCACAGCAAGAAGGTTGGACTGGTCTACTGGTTACTTTTGTCATTATATGAGCTGGACACTCGTGTGTTAAGGCACATAATAGATATCAGCACCTCAAACACTGTGGCCATGGATTCATACTGGGAAAAATGGTCTCATGTCTTTTTAGGTAAGGATCTTGAGATCTTGTTCACGAGTACTGCTGGGATTACAGTCCCTGACATGGGGAGAGGAGATCAACATTCCTGGAGAGCACTGGAGAATAGCTGCTGCTCCTACAGCTCTAATGGAACCAGTTGAGGAGGTTTGGGCATCTGACAAAGCAATGTCTCACAAGAGAGACAGCAGAGACTACATCTTTGCAACATCTAAGGATTCTCCTGTCAGAGACGGATGTAGTCTCATCTAGTCCGATATAATATTTACTAACCGATATTATATTTACCAACCCGTTTCCTCCACCCTAACGAGTGGACATGCCCACAGTGGCAACTATAGACTCATTTCTTTTATCTTTTAATGCAGCAGTCTCAAACTCAGTTCCTGGAGGGCCGCAGCCCCACAGAGTTTTGTTCCAACCATAATTAAAAACACCTGATCCAACTAATTAAAAAATTAAAAACACCTGATCCAACTAAACAAGTCATTAAGGCTTATTTGAAAACTACATGGTATGTATGTTGGAGCAGGGTTGGAACAAAACTCTGTGGGGCTGCGGCCCTCCAGGAACTGAGTTTGAGACCCCTGTTTTAATGCGTGTGTGTGTGCATACCCTTGGGCGAAGGGGCTGTCTGGGGGCCAGTGTGTGATCCTGCAGATGAAGAGTGTGTTGGAGTAGTCATTAGGGCGCGAGGGGAAGTCTGCAGGACAGCCCGAGAGTGGGACGTTCACTCGGGGGACTCTGTGATCCGAGGGCGAGAACAGGGCGAAGGGCTTGTCGGGGATGAGCTTAATAAACCCTGACACCGCCCTCGAATGTTTCTGCTCCACGATATACACCACCTGTTTAATAAAACACAAACACACACACCACATGATTACATCAAACCCCAGGGTTAATTCAGTGTCAAGTGTTTGGAGAATTATGTACCTTCGCTGTGCGCTGAGTGTTTCTCCCTGAGGTGCTGGGTGTATCTGCAGTGGGCGGAGCTGAGAGAAAAACAGTAGGGTTTAAAACTGAAGGAGTAAACTGAAGCTCATCATCATAATCAGAACATCTTGAGTCACAACGAAAGAATCACCAGGATCGAAGACCCTCTGGGGCGTCCCTGCTCCGACACACCTCCTGTACTTTAAATCTGATCAGTATTAGATCAGGTATGCTGTGATGGATGTGGACTACACCGGTATTAAAGCTCTCCAGACCGAGAGAGAGAGAGAGAGAGAGATGGACAGAAAATCCACCTGACCTTTGTCTGTTTACATCATTGACCAAATGAGCAAAACAAGCAGCAGCCATTAAGCCATAAAGCCATGTTGGTAAATGACGGTTCTGACCTTCAGCACATTCGATACAGTTCCTGATGGAAAAGACATAAACCTTTGCTCAGGTGAGTCAGAACGCTGATGTGCTCATCAATGAATTCACTGCGCTGTCCTATCTTTATCTAAAGAGAAAGAGCAAGTCCCATTGCTGGGGAAAGGGTGAACAACGGCTACACAGGAGACAACGCTGTCCCTCTGGGGAGGAAGGGGGCTGCATGTCCGGTTAGAAAGAGGGAATGCTGCCCATCCCAGAAGAACGGTGGAAGGGGGGTAGCGCCGCTCGACCCGGTGGAAGGGGGGTAGCGCCGCTCGACCCGGCGCTACTGAAGCTCCTCATCATAATCAGAACATCTTGAGCCACAACGAAAGAATCACCAGGATCGAAGACCCTCTGGGGCATCCCTGCTCCGACACACCTCCTGTACTTTAACTCTGATCAGTATTAGATCAGGTATGCTGTGATGGATGCGGTAGCGCCGCTCGACCCGGTGGAGGGGGGGGGGTAGCGCCGCTCGACCCGGTGGAAGGGGGGGGGGGTAGCGCCGCTCGACCCGGTGGAAGGGGGGGGGGTAGCGCCGCTCGACCCGGTGGAAGGGGGGGGGGGGGGTAGCGCCGCTCGACCCGGTGGAGGGGGGGGGGGTAGCGCCGCTCGACCCGGTGGAAGGGGGGGGTAGCGCCGCTCGACCCGGTGGAAGGGGGGGGGGTAGCGCCGCTCGACCCGGTGGAAGGGGGGGGGTAGCGCCGCTCGACCCGGTGGAAGGGGGGGGTAGCGCCGCTCGACCCGGTGGAAGGGGGGGGTAGCGCCGCTCGACCCGGTGGAAGGGGGGGGGTAGCGCCGCTCGACCCGGTGGAAGGGGGGGGTAGCGCCGCTCGACCCGGTGGAAGGGGGGGTAAGCGCCGCTCGACCCGGTGGAAGGGGGGGATAGCGCCGCTCGACCCGGTGGAAGGGGGGGTAGCGCCGCTCGACCCGGTGGAAAGTACCAGAACGCTGCCTCTCCATGTGGTAAAAGAACGATATCACAGATTTAGGACTGGAATAGAATACTAAAGAGCATTGCCATTGGTGGGGAAAGGAGGAATAATGCCCATCCAGAGAGAACACAGTCCTCTTGTCCCAGAACAAAGGTGTAAAGCCACCTATTCTGGGGGAGTAATGAAGCACGCATGAATGCTGATTGCCCCAAGGGGGGGGGCAGGATGAGATCAAGACGATGAATATCTGTGTTAAAGGAACACCACCACAAGACAACAGTTCAATGCTTGTATGTAGTAACAACACTACTGGAGTGAGAAAAGATGCAGTTCTTTGTTCAAGAATTCCACTGCACATGGTAAAGGTACAGTGAACAGCATCATGGGAATAACACCTGTCACCTCTGTTCACATTATAACAATCTGCACACTTACACACACACACACACACACACACACCTTTATCCTGTAGAGCGGCCGCCTCCATTCTCTTACAGAGCTCTTCATCCTCCTCCTCCTCCTCACCATACTGAGCCTCCACTATAACATCAGGCACCGTCTCGCTCTGTCGGACTTTCTCCACACCCGCCTGTTCACTTTCATCCCCGTTCAACACCTGCAACACAACACACTGATGTACAAGTGCTAACATGCCCCCTCAAACACACACACACAGACACACACACACACAGACACACAGACACACACACACACACACACACACACAGACACACACAGACACACACAGACACACACACACACACACAGACACACACAGACACACACAGACACACACAGACACACACAGACACACACACACACACACACACACACACACACACACACACACACACACACACACACACACACACAAACACACACACACACACACACACACACACCACCAGCGGTGGTGGTGGTGGTGGTGCGTCTACGTCCCTCACCTTCCACTGATCAGGAGGAAGAAGCTTCACTACTACCACGTCTCCATTCAGAGCTCGGTTCCGTGCCACCATCCCGTCTAGGAAAATGTCTGCCGCCCCATCCTGAACCAGAACACACCAACACGTCAACGCCGCAAGGTGACATCACCGCAACCAGGAATCAACGACAAGCGAGCGAGTACAATACTTACAGGAGAGGGAACGAACGCCTCGTGGTATCGCTTTGGGTTTATCCTCAACGCACCCTGAGAACAATAAATTAATAAATTAAAATTAAAGCAATGTAATGAACAGTTATGTGTGGATTTAATAAACATAATTTAATAATAATAATGGATTTCTGTGATTCACTCTCCGATTACCGAACAGGGAGTGTATTTGTCTGAGCACCAAAGAAGTACAACTTAGTGTAAACAAGGCGTCAGATACTCGACCTTACAGAATGTGATTTCTGTGTATTAATAAGTGAGACAGAGAGACACACAGACATGGACGTGGACTTCAGCCTCAAATAATAATAATCATAATAATATCACTGAGTACATTAAAGATCAGCAGATTATTATAAGTTTTAACCCTTTAACTATTTCTACAAACTTTTTAACCACCAGTGATGCGCACTAATGCTAGTTTTCAAGTTTGTCTTTTTTACTCACAGATGCTGAAAAGAACAGTTTGTCATTGTTATTGGCAGATATCATTGCGTGGAATTCTTTGCTTTGCAAATAAAGTACATTTTGTTAGAATGAAGTATGTTTATTAAGACTATTTAAAACATTTACAATGGAGCAACAGTCACTTTTTTATTTTATATTAAAAAATATATATATATATATTTTTTTTGCAATTTTCACAAAATGCATCTAGTTGTTTTTTTGGTTTTGTTTTATTTTTTGTTTTATTTTCAAAATCACACAATGTGTGCCCCTGTACCTGTATGAGCTCTTCCCTCTTCAGTCCATCAGACACATCTTTAACAGACATGTAGTCCTCGTACAGAAGTCTCTTCCTCCCTCTGTTCCTCCGACTGTTCTCTCTGTCCGTCCTGTTGGTCTGTCCTGCTGGACTCGGGCTCATGTTCACACCTACACACACACACACACACTTATGATCTGTATGTTGCATTAACTACTGTACTATAGTTCTATATGATACACTGCAGCCCTGACACCTTTACCTTGAGCCTTAGTGTTTTTCAGTGGCGTGCCGCACGTCTCCACAGCTCCAGACTCGCACACTTTATCGTCTGCGTTCTCTGTGGGCTTCTTCTGCTGCTTCCTCTTCTTATTCCTCTTCCTCTTCCTCTGCTCCTCTCCTCCTCCTCCGTCACTCAGAGGTGTGGAGTCGTCGATGAGCAGCCCCGCCCCCACCCCCGCGTTTGCGTTCACGTGTTTGGGCTTGTGTTTCTTCTGTACCTGGTTCGGAGCGGTGTGTGTGAGCTGATCAGCGGTCCCCGCCTCCAGCGCTCCTCCAGGTGTCTGCTTGCTCCTGCGGGGTTTACGCCGTCTCGCGGGCTTCAGGCCAGGTCCCGTCTGGTTCTCGTGTCCCGTGTCTGACTCGGACGGGCCGTTCTGCTGAGGAGCTCTCTGGGTTTTAGCAGCTTTCTGAGAAGTTCTGACCCGGTTTTGAGCTCGATTTGTGTCTGCAGCTTCGCTCGATATACAGGACGACTCCATCGTCTCATCCATTTGTCTGAAAAACATAATATATAAAGGTGAAGATCCTCTAACGATAGTGTTTAAGTACTTGGTGACGTGACTAGAGCTCAGTATAATATTCGATTACTTTGTCATGTGACTAGGGCTCATTATAACATGTAAGTACCGAGTCACATGACATACACTCGCTGTTCGGTAATCGGAGAGAGAATCACAGATGAGAAATGGAAAAAGTAGATCAAATAAAGATGAAGTTTTGTCTTAAAACGACGCCAGCGTGTTAAAATTCACTTCTACCACTTCAGCGCTGTTATTTCAGCCAAAGTGAAAATATGAACTACAATTCTTGTGCATAAGAACATTGCTTTCGAACCAGAATCAGTGATCTCAGATTCATATGGTCGTTATGTGATTGTGTCTGGTATTTTACAAACAGTTCCCATTGTTTTAGCATGTGTATACGGCCCAAATTGGGATAATGATAAGTTTTTTGCTGATTTTTTCTCTGTACTCCCTAACCTTGATAGTCACTACATAATTATAGGGGGGGGGATTTTAATTTGGTGCAAAATACCATATTGGACAGGTCTTCCTCAAAACAGTCAACACTGACTAACTCTGCCAAACTTTTAGAATCTTAATACCAAACAGATTGGTCTGTCCGATCCCTGGAGATCAAGATTTGTGATTTTTTTTTTTCACATGTTCACCATTCCTATTCACGGATCGATTTGTTTTCTTTTGGACAACAGAATGATGCACTCTATCAGCTCTTGTGATTATCATAGTGTAGTCATTTCTGATCATGCCCCCACCTCTTTGGATTTAATGTTCCCTCAAGCTAGGACGTATTTTAAGCAGTGGAGATTTAGTTCACATTTACTCTCTGACAACGATTTCAAGGATTTTCTTGCAACTCATATAAACCTATATTTTGAAACGAATGACAACAATCAGTTAGCAGTAGCATGTTATGGGAAGCATTTAAGTGTTATATCCGAGGACAGATCATTTCATATGTCTGTCAGCTGAGGAAATCCGAGAACTCCAGATTGGCCGAAATATCGGATCAACTTTCTATATTGGACCGCCAGTATTCTTTGACCCCGTCACCCGCAATTTATAAAAAGCGACTTCAACTCCATTCAGAGTATAATTTACTTTTAACCAATAAAATTGAAAAGCAAATGTTGAGTACCAAGCAAACTTTTTTTGAATTTGGTGAAAAGGCTGGTAAATTACTTTCATTTCAATCTCGAATTGCCCGCACAGCTAAACTGATCCCCAAAATTCAAACTCCTAAAGGTGATATAATTTTTCGATCCAGAGGAAATTAATTAAAATTTTTTTCAATATTACACAGACCTTTATACCTCAGAGTGCGATGCAGAAATACTGAATGACCAGAACCCTCTTGACCAACTACCATTCCCCTGTGTAAATGAAGACCCTACAAATGATCTGGGCAGATCGGTGTCTACCAAGGAAGTGCAAGAGGCAATTGATTTACTTCAAAATGGCAAATCGCCTGGTCCTGATGGTTTTACCATCGAATTATTTAAAACCTTCTCTTCTGTCTTAGCCCCAATACTGCAGAGAGTATACAATGAGGCTTTTTCTTCGGGTCGGCTTCCAACAACCATGTCTGAGGCGTCCATATCGCTCTTGCTAAAGAAGGATAAAGATCCACTGCTCTGTAGCAGTTACAGGCCAATTTCTTTGTTGAATGTGGATTTTAAAATCTTATCTAAGATCCTTGCGCTTCGTCTTCAACAAGTGCTGCCTGCTGTTATTTCCCCAGATCAGACAGGCTTCATGACTGGTAGACACTCTTTTTATAAGACCAGGAGACTTTTTAATACTATCCTCTCGTCGAGCTCTGACAATGCAGAGGTTCTGTTATCCCTAGATGCAGAGAAGGCGTTTGACAGGGTTGAATGGGGGTATCTTTTTTTCATTCTGCGCAAATCTGGTTTCAGCTCAAACTTTATAGCTTATATTCAGTTATTGTATGCCGCCCCGGTTGCATCAGTGCATACCAACGCGACACAATCTAAAACTTTTCCCTTGCTCCGAGGTACACGACAGGGCTGCCTGACACTTCTAGAGTCTCTGAACATCCTATTTGGGCCCAAATGGATTTGTCATCTTCTAAATTTTCCCTTTACTCACTGATCTGTTCTCAGCTTCCTGTAAGCATTAAAAATGTCTCAGACAGCTTAGTGGTGACCAATACTCTTAGAATATGGGTTAGTTTTAGAAAACATTTTGAGTCAATCACTCCATCGGTTCTTTCGCCCGTAGCAAAAAATATATCTTTTCTACCATCATGTAGGGATGCAGTTTTTCTTGACTGGTCCTTCAAGGGTCTTATAGCTATCAGGGATTTGTATGATAAAGGTAAATTCAGGTCATTTTCGGAGTTGTCAGGAAAGTTTAATCTTCCCAAGACACATCTTTTCCGTTTCTTTCAGATTAGACATTTTGTACAAAATCAGTTTCCTAACCTTCCTCCTGATTCAAAAATGGACACCATTCTTGCTCTTAATCCACATAGTAAAAGGTTAATCTCTATCATTTACGATTCAATCGGCACGTTAAATTCTGACTCCACTGAATCAATGAAGAATGTATGGGAGCAGGAACTTTTGATTTATGAGCGAAGCAGAATGGAATAACGCACCCGATCTAATAAACTCTTCCTCAGTATGTGCACGACACAGACTGATACAGTGCAAGATTCTTCACAGAGCAGACTATACTAACGCCAGATTAGCCAAAATATACCAGGACAGAAATGATACTTGCAATAGGTGCAGACAGTCTCCGGCAAATCAGACGCATATGTTCTGGTCCTGTCCAAGCTTGACAGAGTTCTGGTCTAAAATATTTTATACTTTCGAAAAGTCATTCGGATTGTCAATCACCCCAAATCCTTTACCAGCTCTATTCGGAATTCCTCTTGATTCAAACTTTTCCTCGACAACCCAAGCTGTTGTTGCTTTCACCACACTATTGGCCAGGAGGCTTATTCTCCTCCAGTGGAAACACGCTTCCCCACCTTCTTATGGGAGATGGATAAAAGAAATTATTTCATGTTTAAAACTAGAAAAAATTCGCTTTTCTTTAAACGGGTCTTTAAAAACCTTTTTATAAAACATGGGAACCAGTGTTACATTATATTGATACTATTGATCTGTTACATGAAGATGCAGTAGAGGATAAAAAAAAATTTCTCTCTCTAGCTTCTTTTTCCTTCCCCCTTTTTTTTCTTCTCTTTTTCTTCTGTTTGTTTGTTTTTGTTCGGTTTTGTAGTTAGGGTGGGAGAAGGGAGGGGCTCGGATGGGTTGGAAAGTAGAAATTTGAAATGCATGTTTTTGTATATTTACTATGTTGTATCTTTGTTAAATGCCAATAAATATATTTGGGGGGGGAAAAAAAAGAAAATATGAACTAATCCCAGTCAAAATATTCACTTTATCTTTTCTCATTAATATCTATTGGTGCAGGTGTTTGTTTACATTGAGACAGAAGCGCATTAGTAGATTATTGTAAAGTAGATTATTAAATCCCACACATAACTGTTCATAACGTCACTTTTACTCAACATTTAGATTTGACTGATGGTGCAGATTAAACTGGCAGGCGGACCGACGGACAGACTGGTGGAGAGACAGACAGATAGAGACATTTTTCTGAGACTGGTTTCTGGTCCTCTGATGTATGAAACAAAGATATCTGAAAGAGCGAGTTCTGACCAGATCTACACACGAAACCTCTCTTTTATTTTTATAGATATAAACTAAATAAAGACACATTTCCACAAATTACAAACAGTTAGTATTTCTTAAGGGTTTGTCTATAGATTATAAACAGCTGTGAGAATATAATTATCAGTTAAATGTAATTAAATGTTGATACAGATTGTTATTGTGTGTGTGTGTGTGTGTGTGTGTGTGAGAGAGAGAGAGAGACTGTTGTTCAGCTGTGATGATGATGTTGTTTATCTTTTCCTCAGAGCTACACTCACAATGACTCGTGTGTGTGTGTGTGTGTGTGTGTGTGTGTGTGTGTGTGTGTGTGAATAAATAGAAGTGTATCATTCTGTTCATAACATTATATTAAACCCCCTGATATTAAAGTTAACACACACACACACACAGGGCTATTACGCAGTTAGCATCACTGACCTTCCCTGGTTTAACTCTTCCTCTTCGGAGTAAAGGGACACAGAGAGAGACACAGAGAGACAGAGAGACAGAGACAGAGAGAGACAGAGACAGCGGGTCAGTGTTTATTCATCGGTGTTAATAATCTCACACTCACCCGGTAATGTTTGTCCCAAAGCACGAGCTGTTCTCCAAACCAAGCTGTTCCAAACAGGACAGTTTACACTTCCGGGGTCAAAAGTCAACTCGCACCGGTGCATTCTGGGAGTTGAAGTTCCGACTCCGACACACACGCGCTCGTGGTTACCACGGAAACGGTACTTTAGCTGTGGGTTTTGTTTAACGGTTCCACATCAAAGCAGATTTTATACAGACTTTACACACACACATATTATTATTATTATTATTATTATTATTATAAAAAAAAATAAACAGGCAATTTGGGAACGCCAATTAGCTCTAATCTTCCAAATAGCCCTAATCTGATTGCCATTTCCTCACTACTCCTAACCAGTTATGCACCTTCAGAGCTCTCCTACATTTTGGTGGAGATAGGAGTTTCCTTTTTTAAGAATAAGAGTAGAATAAGAATAAGAGCGATTTATCAATACATCCTATTTAGAAGATATCTGAGGAGGATCTGAAAGCCAGTGGCAGCTTCTGAGCCTGATCAAGGAACTTTATATCTATATATTTTTTTTTTGTGAAGCTGAACAAAGTGATTGATGCCTGTTCCTCCTTCACAGCGAATAATATATCCACCCTGCCATCTTTTGCAACAGCCTAAGGAATATGGAAAGAAGTGTCCAACAGTTCCAACTAAACTGGGTCATGAGACAGAGAAGATAGTGTAGATGTCACTTCTATGAAATCTGTGCCTTGCTTCAGTAGATCCTTGAACTGTAACACAAGTCCAGTCCAGGGGACCACGCAAGTGTGGTCCAGGGAAAGTGGGGATGCTTGCAAGTGCAACTAGGGTCCCAACCTCACCAAACCACCCTGATGGTGTCTTCGGGGGTTCTTGGCTTTCAAAAAATATTTTACCTACAACCCATTTATTACAAGAACATTCTACTACAGGTTCTGAACTCCTGTGGTAGATTCATGTGTTTTCATTAATTCAGCTTATTCCAGTATGTTTGTAAACATACAAAATGTACTATTTCCCACCATATTCCTGGTCCATTTACAGTTAAGGAGTCATGGTTTTGTGAACTCCATACCACGGTCAGATCGAGGTCTACAGGCCGTAAAATAATCAGTACCTAAACCAAAACTGGCATGCTTCCTAGGTGTCACATGATCATCAGCAGATAAGGAGAACGTCCAGGAGACTGGTGGTGACATCATGGTTATAATTGGGTTATAAATCAGAGTCTGCAGACCAGGCGGTTTAGTCCAGATGTTCTGAGGTCTGTGTGTGAGGTCTGAGGAGGTCATGGCTATCATGTACTACACCCTGGTGTACGGAGTCCTAGTGATCAGCGGGTTTCTGAAGTCCGGCGCTAAACCGCTAACATCACTCCAGCTCATGGTTAGTATACAGTACATATCTGCTCAGATGGAAGAGTGTGTTTACGTCTGTTCTGTGTGTTTACTTGATCGTGAAGTAACGAGAGCGTTAGATTATGGTTTTATGCAACATAAAATGATCTCAACACTTTGCAACGTTAGCACATCTGAGTCAACGTTCTTAAAGGTAAATTGGATTTGAAAATGCCCCGATTCCGACAGGAGTGCAGCGACAGCACATCATAAAGTGTTTAAAGGGTCTAAAGGTTTCAAATCCAGCCTTAAGGATTAGTATGTGTGTGCAGTGATGAGGAGGTGCTTGATGTTCCACTGCAATATACAAGGTCTGATCCTTAATATGGTCAATCAGGGCAGACTGGAGCAGCTGGGCGGTGGATTCAGAAACCAATCAGATTCTAATAAGCTCCACCACACCCACACACATATTTATATCTCTGTATTAATACAAAATAAAAAAAATTACTAAAACTCTAAACACACTAACACAAACACATATTCTAAACCACATGAAAACAACAACAACAACAACAACAAAAGTTGTTGTCTTCACTTGCCCAAGATGATGTTTTATTTCAGGAAGGAGGTACAAATTTCACGCAAAAAAATCCTGTGTATGAGTGGGCGGGGCCTCAGGTAAGACCACAGGGGATTCACAAATCACAGTTATTATCTGTGTATAATGTATTTGTACAATTTCATGCATTGCGTTTTCTTAGTGCTTCTTAGAAATAATTTTAAACGTTTCCCAGCAAAAACTTAAATTTCAATTCTTAAGGCAGAATTTTTTTTGTATTACATGAAGAACAAGCTGCTTTTATTTTTGTTTTAAAAATACTGTATATGCAAATTGTTTACAAATGCCTGAAATGAGCAGAAATATCTCATGTCATGAGTCAAAGTCCATTATTAAAGTCCAAATACATAAAGGCCCTGATTTTAGACATTTTTATTGTATTATTTTTTAACATACATTTACACAGAATTACTTTAAAAAGGTAATTCATAAAAGTAAAACAAACATCTTATCCGCATATATTTTTAAAATGATTTTACAAATATGTTATTTTTATTGTACAGCTACAATGATATTCAGTGTGATGTTCATAGTAAAAAGTAAATAATAAAAAAAAAACAATGATACGTTTATGAGGAATATCTTAATACAATACAATAAAGTAATAAGATAGTTATAATTATTTAAAAATATATATATTTGATGCAGTTGTACTTGTTTTCTCGGGTTTATTGTAATAATTTTACAACACAGTAATAAAATAAATAATATTTAATTCTCAAAAAAATTGACAATGTGTAATTTAGAGAGCTCCATCTGGTGGATCTACAGTGCAGAGCAGAACGTGCATAAAAGTGTTCATAGTTTATATTACAGCATAATATTACAGTTTTATTGCTCTATAATTTGTATGATATTTTGGCACTCTACTAGACAAATCTAATACCGTACTTACGCTGTGTTTGTGTTTAGGAGGTGAGGAATAAGACTGCAGCGGGGAACGTGTCAGAGCTCCTGATGGTGAACAGAACAGACTCGGATGTGAGCTCAAAGAAAAAGCAGTGGTCCCTGCTGTGGAGGAGAAGAGCGTCGAGTAAGAGAGAGACTCGTAAAAACTGCTTTGGCTTTAAACTGGACCGAATCAGTGACCTGAGCGGGATGGGCTGCTAGCATGAACATGTGTACTATTCATCACGCTAAAATACATCAAGTGTAAGTGATGTTCTGGAGAGGACAGGAGACAATGAAGGACAGTGTTCTGGACAATCTGATGAATAAATGTTATTTATTATGAAACTGGTGTAATCGTACCGAGTCTCCAAAACAGCTTGCTGTAATAAAATCATCAACCATCTCACTTTTAACGCTTGTTCAGTTTTTCTAAACCCACTGGAAATAGATGAAAATAGATGTTTTAACTGCACTGAGGAAACAGGACATGAGTCGAAGCATTCATGGAGATCCAAAGAGACGCTGAAGAACCAGACCATGTTTATTAATGATCCAGAAATGTATTTGTAGGCCTACTTATTTTTAAATACTGTGTGTCAGTATATTACTAAGATAAATACTGTTACAAAACATGCTGTGATGGAAATAAAAGGAAATAGTTGCTTGTGTGTAAATTTGTGTTTTATGTATTGTAGCATTTCTCCTGTTAAAGAAAAGTGTCGGTCATTCTGAAGTGAACCCTATTATATTGTATGTTGTATAATTATAGTGTATTGTGGTTTGTTTAATAAACACTGAGATACCTGACTGTCTCTTTATACATGAGATCTGGTCTATAAGGTGTATATCATTATTTGCTTTACATTTTTTATTTATTATTATTTACTTTTTTTTACCTCAGTTAGACAGCCCTTCAGCTGCGCATGTACAAATGTACATTTAGGAACTGTCGGAATGTTCTAGTAGTTCCAATCAGACTGCTCGATCGGAACTGACATGTATGATAATGTGTTTTACTCATATCTTGTCGTGCTGTAAGAATGTAGAAAATGTTTGTCTTATAAAATATGACTTCAGCTGATCATTTTGACATTTTTGTTTATTTCAAATACTAAAAATACAAAGGTAATTCGACCTGGAGGTGAGTTCTTCAGGCAAAAATATGTATTACGATGCTATATATACACACGTGGACAAAATTATTGGTACCCTTCGGTCAATGAAAGAAAAACTCACAATGGTCACATAAATAACTTTAATCTGACAAAAGTAATAATTAAAAAAAATTCTATGAATGTTAACCAATGAACGTCAGACATTGCTTTTCAACCATGCTTCAACAGAATTATTTTAAAAAATAAACTCATGGAACAGGCCTGGACAAAAATGATGGTACCCCTAGAAAATACTGAAAATAATGTGACCAAAGGGACATGTTAATTCAAGGTGTGTCTACTAATTAGCATCACAGGTGTCTACAATCTTGTAATCAGTCAGTGGGCCTATATATAGGGCTCCAGGTAGTCACTGTGTTGTTCGGTGACATGGTATGTACCACACTCAACATGGACCAGAGGAAGCGAAGGAAAGAGTTGTCTCAGGAGATTCGAAAGACAAGCATGTTAAAGGTAAAGGCTATAAGACCATTTCCAAGCAGCTAGATGTTCCTGTGACTACAGTTGCACATATTATTCAGAAATTTAAGATCCATGGGACTGTAGCCGACCTCCCTGGACGTGGCCGCAGGAGGAAAATTGATGACAAATCAAAGAGACGGATAATCCGAATGGTAACAAAAGAGCCCAGAAAGACTTCTAAAGAGATCCAAGGTGAACTTCATGCTCAAGGAACATCAGTGTCAGATCGCACCATCCGTCGTTGTTTGAGCCAAAGTGGACTACATGGGAGACGACCAAGGAAGACACCATTGTTGAAAACAAATCATAAAAAATCCAGACTGGAATATGCCAAACTACATGTTGACAAGCCACAAAGCTTCTGGGAGAATGTCCTATGGACAGATGAGACAAAAATGGAACTTTTTGCCAAGGCACATCAGCTCTATGTTCACAGACGGGAAAAATGAAGCATATGAAGAAAAGAACACTGTCCCTACTGTGAAACATGGAGGAGGCTCTGTTATGTTCTGGGGCTGCTTTGCTGCATCTGGCACAGGGTGTCTTGAATCTGTGCAGGGTACAATGAAATCTCAAGACTATCAAGGGATTCTAGAGAGAAATGTGCTGGCCAGTGTCAGAAAGCTGGGTCTCAGTCGCAGGTCATGGGTCTTGCAACAGGACAATGACCCAAAACACACAGCTAAAAACACCCAAGAATGGCTAAGAGGAAAACATTGGACTATTCTAAAGTGGCCTTCTATGAGCCCTGACCTCAATCCTATTGAGCATCTTTGGAAGGAGCTGAAACATGCCGTCTGGAAAAGGCTCCCTTCAAACCGGAAACAACTGGAGCAGCTTGCTCATGAGGAGTGGGCCAAAATACCTGCAGAGAGGTGCAGAAGTCTCATTGACAGTTACAGGAATAGTTTGAATGCAGTGATTGCCTCAAAAGGTTGTGCAACAAACTATTAAGTTAGGGGTACCATCATTTTTGTCCAGGCCTGTTCCATGAGTTAATTTTTTTTTATAATTCTGTTGAAGCATGGTTGAAAAGCAATGTGTGACTTTCATTGGCTAACATTCATAGAATTCTTATTTATTATTAATTTTGTCAAATTAAAGTTATTTATGTGACCATTGTGAGTTTTTCTTTCATTGACCGAAGGGTACCAACAATTTTGTCCACGTGTGTATATATTTTATTAATAAACAGAAACCAAAAATTTTCCCCACTTTTTTTTTTTTACTTTTTTTTTTTTTTTTACCTCAGTGTGACAGAGCTTCTGCTGAACATTTTCATTTTATTGAATAATGTGATGTAAAATACTTTAATATATAATGCATTCTGGTGTTCTTAAGGCAAAAATATATATTATGTCATAATAAATAGTGTAAATGCTCCCGGACTTACGTGCAACTAAACAGGCATTCAGTTGACTTGTCGAAACAAATTTCTTGCAAAATTACAATTTTTGATGCGAATAAAATATGAGAAATAAATAAATAAATCATTTATAATTAATTTGCAAACAAACAAACAATAAAAGATTTTTTTTTTTAAATAGTTATACAATTTGTAGATTTTAAACTTTTTTTACAGATAGATATGATTTAACCTTTACTCCTCACTTTGATTACTTACAAAAAAGATTAATTTTTATTAATAAACTGTTTGTTCTATTTTGTGAAACAAACAATTGACGCTTTTTTTCAAGCTTTTTTTTTTTTTTTTTTGTACCTCAGTGAGACGGAGTTTGTGCTGCGCATGCGCAGATGTACATCCGGGACCTGCCGGGAACTCTTCATTAGATCCAATATGGCGGAGGTAAGGGAAAATTCTAAATGATTTTTTTTTTCCTTTTAAAAAACAAAAAACAAACAAATTGAGGTCGCGTTTTTAATTTTAATAGGCTGTGCGTAATGGAATTAAATTTTACTAAAATATAACCCGTGTATTTTCCTCCTGGCGGCGCTGTGTAGACCTGAGCGATTTGTAGTTATTAAAACTTGTTGGATTTACACTGTTTTCATCCTAAGGTAAAGTTACTAGCCCGCTCGCGCTGTTAGCCCCGGTGCCGTGTGCAGTTACCCCGGGGGTGGGGGCAGGTTCACATCCCGGGCTGGGGGGGTCACTGAGACACGGAGCCGGGGGTTTTATTCAGGAGAAGCGGTGTCTGTGTCTCTGTGTGTGTGTGTGTGTGTGTGGAGTGATGCTGTTGGATATTGAGTGTTAGCAGGGTTAGCTAAGCCAAGCTAACTCTCCCTCTCTCTCCCTCTGTGTGTGTGTGTGTGTGTGTGTGTTGGAGGAAGTTTACACGGTCACGTACACACTCCTCGGCAAATCCAGACCCATAAAGGATTGTAATAGGCTGCATTATTGTTACTTTAAATTGACTTTTACAACTTATTCACATTGTTTTAATGTATTTTCTGCCCCAGTGGGGGTACATTGAGGGGGGGGTGATACAGGAGGGACAGGATGTCCCTCTTAAAGCCCTTTATGACTGTGTGTATGTGTGTGAGAGAGAGAGAAGGTTTGAGATGTCTTTGGTGTTAGTCTTGAGATGTTGAATATATCCGCATCATGTGATCTCCTCCGGGTCGGGACAGTCCGATCCGGTGTAAAGGAATAATCAGGGGTTCTGTTATACCGTTCCCCCGACACAACCCGTGTCCCGTTTTGAAACATAGCGAAACGGGACACGGGTTGTGTCGGGGAACGGTATGACAGAGTACCAGATTATTTCAGATTGCCAGATCATACCGATAAAACCCCACCAGGGCGGCGATGAAGACGTGTCCAATCCTTACAAATCAACCCCTGATCGCAGCACCACCGGACATCTGCTCTAATAACTGGATTTAATTTTATACGATCTTCTTTGGATACTTAGAAATATCCAATCTGGCAACACAAAGTTATCTAAAGTTGGAGGGAACCGTTACAGCTCTTCTTCTTCTTCTAATACAGCTTATGAGCACATGGACGTTGAGCCGCGGTGTGTGTGTGTTTTTGGAGCTTACTGTTTTGTTCATGCGTTCTGGTTGCAGACATGATGATGTCATCTTTTGAGTTGGTAATGTAATATGTGCGCCACCGTGTCAGCAGGTGGCTCCTCACTCGCACCAGAACCGGTTTAGGACGGGCTGTATGATTAGCGGCACTAGCTCGGGTGTGGGCGGAGCTAGACAGAGTCTGGGCTAAGACCCCGCGCGTCTGATAATCTCCTTAAATGTTCTCCCTTCTTCAGTGGTTTGTGACAATATTCTGTATGTGTGTGTGTGTGTGTGTGTTCTTTTACAGTCCTCCTTGGGGAACTCAAGCCCAGGTAAGAGTCTCTCTCTCTCTCTCTCTCACACACACACACACACACACACACACACACAATAGTCTGACTGATATACTGTACCGTGGGAGCACTGTAAAGTATTAAACACACGGTTACACGCTCTGTGTGTGTGTGTGCGTGCGTGTGCAGGAGTGTCCGTGGGATCAGACAGTGTGGATCTGGAGCAGTCAGGAGAGAGGGTGAATGAGTTTGAGGACGAGCGCACAGGTGAGGACGAGGAGCTGACCAGAGACACCGCCTTCACCACCGAGATCGAGGAGCTCACGCGGGTAAAATACACACACACACTGTACACACTCTGTGTATACACACACACTGTAAGGTGAAGTGTGTTGCGTGTTCTTGTGATCAGGAGGGCGAGATGCCGATTCAGGAGCTGCGCAGTCTGTATGGCTACGAGGCCTCTGGCTCACCCGAGGAAGAGGACGAGGAGGAGGAAGAGGAGGAGGAGGAGGAAGTGGACGCAGAGGAGGATGAGGATGAAGATGATGAAGTCGAGGAGGTGGATAATGATGAGAGCAGCAGGAGCACTGGGGAACTGAAGAGGAACAAGGTGAAGAGTTCTCACTGCTCACACCTTCAGCTGGATCTCCTTCATTACACTTTAATACACCATTTGGTTTATATAATTTATTACAGTTTTATTTGTGTGTGTTTTCCAGGATGAGTGTGTAAAGAGTGTGTCTCAGGGTGTGGACAGTCAGAGTGGTGGTGAGGGTCGTTCTCTCTCTGCTAAAGAACTCCTCCGCTCTCCAAACTGCAGATACTTCAACAGTTCGTACTCCTCTCTTACATCTACACCAATAATGCTCACCGCTACACCAATAATGCTCACCGCTACACCAATAATGCTCACCGCTACACCAATAATGCTCACCGCTACACCAATAATGCTCACCGCTACACCAATAATGCTCACCGCTACACCAATAACTGACCTCCACACCAATAATACTCACCACTACGCCAAAAATACCCGCCTCTTCGCCAGTAATACTCGCCTCTATGCCATTAATACCCACCTCTACGCCGCTACACTAATACTCACTTTACACTACACTAATACCTCTATGCTCCTCTGTACACTAATAATACTCTCCTCTGTACACTGCGCTACACTAATGCTCCCGTTACGCTACACTAATGCTCCCGTTACGCTACACTAATGCTCCCGTTACGCTACACTAATGCTCCCATTACGCTACACTAATGCTCCCGTTACGCTACACTAATGCTCCCGTTACGCTACACTAATACTCACCTCTACGCTCCTCTGTACACTAAGAACACTCCTCTGTACACTACACTACACTACACCGATACTCACTTTACACTACACTGATATAATAATAATAATCACCTCTACACTAATAATACTCTTTTGTACACTAATAATACTCTACACGGCATTACACTAATGCTCACTAATACTCACTTTACACTACACTGATACTCAGTTTACACTACACTTACAGTCTTATGCAAAGGTCTGGGCACCCCATGATGAATAACAGGTTTTGGTGATTTTTTTAAAAGATGGTGATTGAATAGATGTTAACATAGTTTCTTTTGGAAATGGAAAAAATGCACAATATTTTCAGCAAACATTGATGCATAGTTACTTCTTAAGCCATGAGCATAACAAAAATAAAAACATTATTATGGCACTGTGCAAAAGTTTGGGCACCCTAAGAGTTCCAGAGTCTCAGAGCCGTTTTACAAGGTTTCAGACCTTAATCAGCTCATTAGATCTGATGCAAGGCAACAGCGGTCATTAGTAAATGCCAATTTTAAAGCTTTACAAATACTTTGACTGTACAAACCTTGCGCACACACTTGCAGACACTCAGACACCATGGGTTGTGTAAGAAAATTAAAGTTATTGATGCCCACAATGTAGGAGAAGCTACAAGAAGATAGCGAAGCGTTGTCAGCTTGCAGTTTCCACAGTGAGAAATGTAATTAAGAGATGGCAGTTCAGGGGACCTGTGGAGGTCAAGATGAGATCTGGAAGACCAAGAAAACTCATGGAGAGAACTGCTCGTATGCTGGTCAGAAAGACAAATCAAAACCCCCATTTGACTGCAAAAAACCTGCAGGAAGATTCAGCAGACTCAGGAGTGGTGGTGCACCGTTCCACAAGACCTTCATGGAAGAGTCAGCAGAAGAAAACCTTACGTCAACGTCAGAAGTATGCAACAGAACATCAACAGAAGCCTGATGCGTTTTGGCCATAATCAGCAAAGACATGTTTGGAGAAAAAAAGGAGCAGCATTTCATGAAAAGAACACCTTGTCATCTATTAAGCATGGGGGCGAATCTATCATGCTTTGGGGTTGTGTTGCAGCCAGTGGCACAAGAAACATTGCACAGGTGGAGGGAAGAATGGATTCCACTAAATACCAGCAAATTCTGGAAGCAAACATCAGACCATCTGTAAAAAAAAAAAAAAAAGCTCAAGCTGAACAGAGGAGCTTCTACAACAGGACAATGATCCTAAACATTCCTCGAAATCCACTATGGAAAACCTCAAGAGACGCAAGCTTTCTTGACGAAGAGACAACGTTGAAAATTTGTGTGTAGATCTTAAAAGAGCTGTGCATGCAAGACGACAAAAGAATAGTACAGAACTAGAAGCCTTTTGCAAGGAAGAATGGGAGAAAATCCCAACTACAAGAACTGAAAGACTTTTAGCTGCTATAAAAAGTGTTTGCAAGCTGTAATATCTGCAAGAGGAGGCGTTACTAAGTACTGATTATGTAGGGTGCCCAAACGTTTGCACAGTGCCGTAATAATGTTTTTATTTTTTATTTATGGCCTAAGAAGTAACTATGCATCGATGTTTGCTGAAAATATTGTGCATTTTATCCATTTCCAAGAACGGCTGTGTTAACATCTTTTCAATTAAAAATCACCAAAATCTGTTATTTATCAAGGGGTGCCTAAACTTTTGCATAAGACTGTATATTCACCTTTACACTAATACTTACTTCTACACTTGTACAAATTTGTACACAAAGCTAACACTCACCTGTACGCTAATACTTAGCTGGACATTAATACTCACTACCTAATAATACAGTTTGCCTTTATTCTGTATACCTGGAGTGTGTCATCAGTCGGTCATGTGAATTGAAACTCCACCTCTTTCCAGATAATGAAGTGGACGAGGAGTCTGAGGAGGATGAGGACTATGTTCCCTCAGAAGACTGGAAAAAAGTAAACACTCTTCTGTTTTCAATATTCTTGCCTACTCCCTTCTGAGGTGTGAGTCATGACTGGTGTGATGTCATCTGTATGTGTGTTTTTGTAACAGGAGATCATGGTGGGGTCGATGTATCAAGCTGAAACTCCTTCAGGACTCTGTAAATATAAGGAGAATGAACGAGGTACACCACACACACCACACACAAACACACACCTCTCTCGACTCTCCTAACGTTCTCCTGTTGATGTTCAGTGTATGAGAACGACGACCAGCTGTTGTGGAACCCCGAGTTCCTGTCCGAGCGCACGGTGGTGGAGTTCCTGACGGAGGCGTGTAAACGCACCGGGGACGAGACCGGGGTCGACGCCATACCCGAGGGCTCGCACATCAAAGACAACGAACAGGTACTCTCGCGTCAGAGATGACTGACATGTTTGATTAGCATTTTGAAGCTTGGGTCAGTAATTGTGTGTGTGTGTGTGTTCAGGCATTGTATGAACTAGTGAAGTGTGACTTTGACACAGAAGAAGCTCTGCGAAGACTGAGGTTTAACGTTAAAGCAGCCCGAGGTAAGTCCTCGCTATGCTAGCGAGTGTGGCTGTGTGTGTTAGCGTTGCTGTCCTGACGGTGTCTCCTCTGCAGAAGAACTCTCGGTATGGACGGAGGAAGAGTGTCGACACTTCGAGCAGGGCTTGAAGGCGTACGGGAAAGATTTCCACCTCATCCAGGCCAACAAGGTAAGACGCCGCGTCAGGTACGTCGTGTCGCTGCGGTACATGGTACACGGTGATGCTAACACCGCGGCGGTTTGTGTTCCAGGTCAGGACGCGGTCCGTGGGCGAGTGCGTGGCCTTTTACTACATGTGGAAGAAATCTGAGCGGTACGACTTCTTTGCTCAGCAAACGCGCCTTGGCAAGAGGAAGTACAACCTGCACCCGGGCGTCACGTATGTGCCTCGTTATTGTTGCCGTGGTTACAGGTGTGTCATAAAACCCTCTATAATGATATAAGTAGACGTGTCTGTTTTTATTTTAGGGATTATATGGATCGCCTGTTGGATGAAACCGAGAGCGCGGCGTCGAGTCGAGCGGCCACGCCTCCGACCTCTATTAACCAATCAGACAGAAATGATGGCTCCGCCCACAATGGTGAGCATAAACATTAATTTACTTAATGGCCGCGTTAATGAAATGTTGAGGCTGATTAACACACAGGCCACTCCCGCTGCAGGTCTAGGTATACATGGCTCCGCCCTGAGCACAGACACGGACAGCAGACATGAGAACCCGCAGTCAGACGGAACAGATTCCAACGGGTGTGAGCGGAACGGGACGATGAAACGTCCTCAGGACAGCCAGAGCACGGAGCGGCCGGGTAAATAGTGCAGGACTGAGTCGGACCCTCCCGTCCACGCGGAAACGGACTTGTCCGAGGTGAAGGAGAACTGACGCCCTGCGAACCCGACCCCTCAGCGGTTCTGCTGAAGCAGGATGGGACTCGGACTGGCGCGTCCACCAAGCCGAGACGGACTCGGGCTCCCTCCGTCCTTTTCCTAGACTACAGAACACTTGTAAACCCAAAAACCCGCCCCTCACCCATCCCCCGCCGTCTGAGCTGAAACGCACTGAGCCGCTGATGGAGCGGAAACCAAAGGCCATACCAAATCCATATGAGAGGGGGCGGAACTATTTAACAGATCCTGACTGTAGGGTTTGGTTACGATCCAAAGCTGTCGTGGACGAGGCGTCCGCTAGCGAAGCGAAGCGTAGTCTGGTTTTACACAGGACACTTCTAATTCTATTTGTACCGGAGTTTGCGTGATTATTTTTTTACCGCTGAGATATATTTATATTTTGTAAGTGAAACACTCTGCAGGTGAGCGACCGGACGGTGAGAGACGGGTGCTCATGTGTGTGTCTCTTTCTCTCTCTCTCTGTTTGTCCACATGAGGTCGCTCCACTAGGGTTTGTACAGATTTGTACAGAATCACACTTTTGATAATGGCTCTGTACGTGTTCCTGTTTCTGTTCTTTTACGTCCTTTAAACACAAAATCTGTGATTTTTTTTTATTTTTTATTTTTTTAGTTTTTTTTGTTAGTTTTTTTTTTTTGAGATGCACACAAACAACCTTGAGATGAAAAATGAAAACGATCTAAGTCTCCCGACAAATCTGTCCTGTCTCATTTTATTTTTTTTTCATTTCTTATTGTGTTTTTCACCTCTCCTTTCTGGTTTTTGACTTTTTGTTGTGTGTGTGTCTGAAACAGAAACTGGTACGCTTGTTTTTATTTTCTGTTCACTCCTGTGTGTTTAGACATTCTATCATTTTATTTTACGCGAACATAAAAGCAATGTAATCATGAAACGTACTTGATCCATGAACACACCTGCCTTTGATGTCGGAGTACGCTGCTACACAAAAATACACCAAAACTTCTGCCTTCTTGTCTTCACCGATGTTAATAAAACGCCAGATGAGCCGACTCGGGATGTGAATGTGGAGCGATCGCCACCCCTGCGCGGGCGGTTACTCACACACTGTACTAATGTCAGATTCACACGGCATTTTTTGTCAGCACAGAACCGCCATACACAATAATTCATATTACTATTTCTGCACTGATATCATGAGTCATGGTAAACGTTTTCTAACTTTTCTCTTAAATCTCAGGTAAAAAAAAAATCATCTTCACAAACCAAACTAGACTATTCAAGAGGTAAGTTCCTGCTTGTTTAAATAATTACAGGTAGTCTCCGTCTTACGAACATCCGAGTTACGAATGTTCCACAGCTAGGAATGGACCATAGTTTTACTTTTGGTTCAGTTGCTGTTCACGTTATTGTACAAAAAAAACACTCTGCACTGCACCAGATAGTCAAGTAGCTTGGTATTGTATATTCATGTGAAAGGTGTATAAGACTCACTTTGTTGGACTTGAGAACAAACCGGACTTACCTTTAATAACTCCAATGGACCATAACAGGCTGCAGGTAGTGTGTGTGAGAGAGACTGTAGGTAAGTAAAAACGGTGTCGTCTACTGTCATTAATGTTCCCCGAGTGATGATGTGCTTCATTACTGGAGCCTCTGAGGGATAGAACAAAGTTCATCCTAGTGTGGAGATAACTAGTCTCAAGTACACACAACAGGAATGCTTGGCCAGGTTCTGGAAGGTGGTGATGGCCGTGTCCTCAAGTGCAGGATGTCCAAGCTTACCAAGCTTAATCAGGAGAGATGGCGCACCTCCCCCGTTAAAAAATGACAAAAACCACCATCCCGTATACCATCCCTTTTAGATTAATAATGCTTTGTATTATGGGATATTAGTCGTGAAGATGAAATATTAAAACTCTACGTATGATCATCTACGAACTATAACTAGCCAATATCCAGATCAGCCAATCAGAGTTCAATATTGTAGCGCGCTGCTCACAAGCTTGCGCAAGTTTGTGTCACTTTTCGCGCTAAGGTATGATGCACACGCACAAATCCTCTCAGCTGAGACGTGATGAAAACGAAGGATTCAGTTTAACACGGGAACAAAAGGGTCAAAAATAGATTGTTAAATGCCATAATAGTGATTTGATTATTTGTGTGTGTGTGTGTTTGTGAGAGAGAGAGAGAAAGAGAGAGAGTCTGGTGCATAGTCATACAGTACTATTAATTTAAATGATTTCATTACTAATGTTTATGTAAATTTTTATTCTACTCTTATAATCTTCCCCAGGTGAAAACCATGGAAATTATCAAATGATAGTTTTGACCGTTGCACGTTTAAATGCAGGTTTTCAATTGATGGCTTCGCGTTGATTTAATTTAGCTTATATTTTGTCAAGTACAGTATTATGCAAAAGTTTGGGCACCCCTTTTTGGTGATTTTTTTTTAATCGAAAAGATGTTAACACAGTCTCTCGCAGAAATGAAAAAAGAAAATGGATGGCAGTTCAGGGGAACTGTGGAGGTCAGTATGAGATCTGGAAGAACAAGAAAACTCTGGGAGAGAACTGCTCGTATGCTGGTCAGAAAGACAAATCAAAACCCCCATTTGACTGCAAAAAACCTGCAGGAAGATTCAGCAGCCTCAGGAGTGGTGGTGCAGCGTTCCACAAGACCTTCATGGAAGAGTCAGCAGAAGAAAACCTCACCTGCGTTCTCATCATAAAATCCAACGTCAGAAGTCTGTAACAGAACATCTACAGGAGCCTGATGCGTTTTGGAAACAAGTGCTGTGGACTGATGAAGTTATAATAGAACTCTTTGTCCACAATCGGCAAAAAGAGGAGCAGCATTTCATGGACAGAACATCTCGCCAACTATTAATCATGGCGGTGGATCTATCACGCTTTGGGGTTGTGTTGCAGCCAGTGGCACAGGAAACACTGCACGGGTGGAGGGAAGAATGGATTCCACTAAATACCAGCAAATTCTGGAAGCAAACATCACAGCATCTGTAAAAAAGCTGAAGCTGAAAAGAGGAGCTTCTACAACAGGACAATGATCCTAAACACACCTCGAAATCCACTATGGAAAACCTCAAGAGACTAAGCTGAAGTTTTTGGAACGGCCATCACAGTCCCCTGATTTAAACATCACTGAACATTTGTGTGTAGATCTTAAAAGAGCCGTGCATGCAAGACCACCAAAGAATAGTACAGAACTAGAAGCCTTTAGCAAGGAAGAATGGGAGAAAATCTCAAGTACAAGAACTGAAAGACTTTTAGCTGCTATAAAAAGCGTTTGCAGGCTGTGATATCTGCCAGAGGAGGCGTTACTGAGTACTGATTATGTAGGGTGCCCAAACTTTTGCACAGTGCCATAATAATGTTTTTATTTTTTATTTTTGTTCAATTTATGACATAAGAAGTAACTATGCATCAACGTTTGCTGAAAATATTATGCATTTCCAAGAGAGACTGTGTTAACATCTTTTCAATTAATAAAATCACCAAAATATGTTATTTATTAAGGGGTGGCTAAACTTTTGCATAAGACTGTGTGTATATATATATATATATATATATATATTTGAATGGGCCCGATGCCACTGACAGAGTTAAAAGTAAAGCTAAATGGTAAAATTACAATGGGAAATGGCTTACATGGTCATGTAGTAGGAAGCCTGAGTTTGCTTGGGGCCTCATGGTGGTCAGGTCTGGCTCTGGCTACTGCAATTATTTAATAAGACTGAATAAACCTCCTGTTCCAGATACCATTCATCCACCTCTGAACCATCATACGTCATACGCTGAGGACAGTAGGCTAAGTATTAGGTACTTAATGGTGTATTGGTAAGTCATCAGATGAGTTTTGTGGTTTCACTGCAGTCACAGCCCGTCTGGGTGGTCCAGGTTTGACGGCCTACATCTAGCAGCGCCCTTGAGTATACTCAGTAGAATTTAAGAGGCAGGGATGGCTCAGTGGTTAAGGTAGGACTGCTAATAAAAAGGGTCCAGGTACACTGCCAAGTTGTGGCTGTTGGGCCCTTGAGCAAGGCCCTTAACCCTCAACTGCTCAGGTGTATAATGAGAATAAAATATCGCTCTGGATAATATGAATCTATTTATCTGGATCAATGAATAAGATACTTTATTGACATATTGACAGAATACGTTTGAGTTAGAAACCATAGTTTTGTCTATTCCAATAATCTGTGGCACCAGGTAGTGTTACAATTTTGTTCAAGAAGAGGGACTGGATTTTCTTGCGGGTGGAGGTAGAGGAGGCAGCACGGTGGCGTAGCAGTTGTCGCCTTGCACATCCAGGATCCCGGTTTGATTCTTGCCTCTGGAATTTCTCTGTGTGTGGAATTTGCACGTTCTCCGGATTTCCTTGTGTGTCTGTAAAGCACTATTCGGACGGGACTAGTTTTACTGGGGGACGTTTGAGTTTGATTTTTTTTCAGCCAACGTCTGTCATTTCATGTATGGATTCGGACGGGACTAACATCTCCGTGTTTATTACGGAGGTGGGCGTGTCTGTGTTTTTCATGTGGGCGTTGCGCAAGACCACGCGTTGAGGATGAGGATTTCTACTGGAGCGTAGAAGCAGAAACTCGAATACCGGCGCGCTAGAGATTGTACGCTAGTTCACGTTGACCAAAACTCATAAGAAAACGCGTTTCGGAAAAAAACATTTTCGGCAAACACAGACATTTGCATTCGGACGGGATTAGATTTTTCAGAGGACCGCCGAGTTTGCTGAAAAACAGTAGGTAATTTGCTCTGGAATTTTCACAGAGGTCGTGTGAGAAAAAGACAGACATGGCAGATTCGGACGGGATTAAAATCACAAAGTACCTCTGTGGAACAGAAATGTCTCTAACGTCCCCCAGTAAAACTAGTCCCGTCCCAACAGTGCTTAAGAGTGCCCTGTGATGGATTGGCACCCGATCTAGTGTGTACCCCACTTCACCCAAGTCTCCTGGGATAGGTCTGTATACAGTACAGGATAAAGTGGTATAGAGGCTGAGTAAGGGGTAAAGGAAAAGCATATCTTAGCAGCTGAGTAGGCGATTAACCTATAAGATGATAAGTCTTGATTTATGAATCACTTCATGATCATCATAAAGCCTGAAGGAATGGAATCAAAGATGATTGCAAACTTTTAATTTAACTGGAAATCTTTTGTGAAGTAAAAACTCACTGTAAGTAAAGATTCAGTTGTTAAAATATATAGTCTAACAAAAAAATTAATAATTCCCAATTATCATAATAAATAAACTTCTTTTAATGCAGGATATCGTGAATGTGACCGATAATGTAATTGTGTAGAGAATAATTGGACAATAAGGACAATAAGCACTGTTCATGAGTTAATTTATTAATTAATTTATCTATTTATTTATTTTTATCTTCCAGTTTTTCATAGGTCTTATTCCTAATTTTTATTTGCCAGATTTATTTTAGGTTTTATTCCTAATATTTATGTTTTATTTAATATATTTTTATTTATCTATTTATTGACTCTTTTTTTGTATTTTATTTATTTATTAATTAATGAATTCGTTCATTCATCTATATATTTATTTGTATCTGTCAGTTTTATTACAGGTTTAATTCCTAATATATATTTATTTATTTGTTTGTTTGTTTTTATATTTACCCATTTTTATCTTTTTTTTGTTTGTTTTTGATTTATCTAGTTCAAAGTGAAAGTGATCGTTCCACATTACTCCATCGCTATCTTGAAAATACGGCTGCAAATACGGTCTCATTCAGACGTGTTAGCGATGGTTTCATTATGTAAATACAGTCACGTTCAGTAACAGGATGGGATTTATTTAACAACAGAAACAACTACCATGCTGTTAACACTCGAGTGAGAGTGTGTGTACATGTCTGCGTGTGTCACTAAGTTTACAAATGCACAGAAAATGTTCATCTTAAATATTTGTGTGTTTCACTAAGTTTACAAATGCAGTGAAACTTTTAAGTATTTTAGTGTTCTTGGCGCAGGGATAAACATGCATGGTTCGCTGTACCATCTACACTGTTCTCTTTTTATTTGCTGTATATACTACAGTGAAGTAAAAGTACAGATGTTTGATGTAGGATGTAGTGAAGTAAAAATGAAAAGTATCCTCTAATAAACCTACTCAAGTAAAATACATATCTATGAAAACTACTTAAGTTCAGAAAAGAAGTGGATTTTCTTTACCTTACATATCTGCATGTGTTTACATTGCATTTAATCAGGATATACAGGAGTTGGACAATGAAACTGAAACACTGGCCAATTTAGTGTTGGAAGTTTCATGGCTAAATTTAACCAGTCTGGTGGCCAATCTTCATTGATTGCACATTCCAGAGTAAGAGCAGAGTTTTCCTTAAAATATTGCAATGCACACAACATAATGGCTGTCTGAAAGGGATGCCAACCCGCATTGTATCATCAAAAATCATAAAACCACAGCTGCCCAATTCACTTCAGAATTAAATGTGCACCTCAACTCTCCTGTTTCCACCAAAACCATTCATCAGGAGCTCCACAGGGTCGATGTACACGGCCGGGCTGCTATAGCCAGACCTTTGGTTACTCATGCCGATGCCAAATGTCGGTTTCAATGGTGCCAGCAGTGAAAATCTTGGTCTGTGGACAATGTGAGACATGTATTGTTCTCTGATTAGTCCACCTTCACTGTCTTTCCCACATCCGGGAGAGTTACGGTGTGGAGAAGCTCAAAGATGCGACTGTACCACCCCAGAGTGCTGCAGGCCCAGAGTGAAGCATGGGGGTGGATCAGTGAGGGTTTGCGATGGGCTGCGATATCATGCCATTCCCTAGGCCCAGTACTTGTGCTAGATGGGCGCGTCACTGCCAAGGACTACTGAACCATTATGGAGGACCCGATGGTTCAAACATTGTATCCTAAAGGCTGTGCCATGTATCAGGATGATAATACACCAATACACACAGCAGGACTGGTGACAGAGTGGTTTGATGAACATGAAAGTGAAGTTGAACATCTCCCATGGCCTGTACAGTCACCAGATCGAAATATTATTGAGAGACTTTAGGGTGTATTTGGAGAAGCGAGTCAGGAAACGTTTTCCTCCACCAGCATCACGCAGTGACCTGGACACTATTCTGTAAGAAGAACGGCTCAAAATCAGTCTGGTCACCGTGCAGGACTTTCCGTCGTTCCCAAGACGAATTGATGGTGTATTGGCTGCAAAAGGAGGCCCGACACCATACTAATGAATTACTGTGGTCTAAAACCAGGTGTTTCAGTTTCATTGTACAACCCAAATCAAACTGGATTGGGCCACACAGAGGTGTTTCAAAAGAACTTAATGTACTAAATATACTCAGAAAGTCTTTACTTGCCAAACCTCTTGGCTACCGAGTCAATCTTGGAGTACATGTCTGGATGATTTAAATCTTTGTGTTTTTATTGTATTTGTTTTATTATTATTATATTTGACAGTTATTAATATGTTATACAGAGACATAGTTATTAATGTATTAACCACAGAAAGTTATTAATCATATCTTGACCATCAATAATTAACGATAATGAGTTTTTCTAAGTTCAAGTTTTATTTAAAGATTTTAAGCTGCACAATCTCACGAATTAGTTGTGAGAAGACCAATGAGTTGAAACAAACAATAAAATACAAAACAATATTGTTGTATGTTAAAATCCTGCAATTTTATCTCATTTAAAAAAAGGATGATGATAATACACCATGCACGATACTGGCCCCTGCCAGAATGGCAAGTGCGCCCTCTTGTGGTAAACAAGTTTATAAACCTCATGCTATAGTGAAATATGATGCAAAACCTGCATTACCTGTAAATGCGTCTTCATCCATAATGCATTTCATCATACCAGGCAAGAAGGAAAAAAAGGTTTTGGGGTAGATCTGCATATTCCTTCCCATGGCTCAAGTTCTTGTTTCCTGCATTGTGACTGGCTAGAAAAACACACCTCCACAAAGGGACACAGGCTGGAAGGGGGTTAGTAGCTCATTTGCATTTAAAGCTACAGACGATGATATAGTTTGAAATAGAAGCGAAATGATTTTCAGGAAGACCAGAACGCAGGATCTGATCTACTATTTCAGCTGGAACGTTAACAGAGCAGGAACCACATGTTCCTGACCAGGTTCTCCCCCCAGCACCCAGGAACCCGGTTCCTGGTTGCTTTTACATTACTTTAGGTGATTATAATGAGCTCATGTTAGAACAAACACTGACCATCACTCGGGATCTCAGGATCTCGGTTTATCTCAAAGGCATCAGTTCTTCCACTGATAAATCAACAAACTGTTTTTTCACACTGGAACACCACTGGCCCTCTCCAAACTTTTACCACAATCCCCAGTGATCTCATCAGGGCCATGCTACAGCGTTAAGGTTCTCTTTGCTGGGATGTCAGTGATCACGCCACCGGCTGTAATGCTATGACTGTGTTACAGAATGGCATGTTTGGGAAGCATGGGACCATTACAGGGTGTACACGAGGTACCATATCAAGGTTTTACAAAAAACATCTTAGAATATTCCAATAATCAAATAAATCAATAGTTATTCAGCAAAGCAAGACACACATTTCTCTCAGTTTAAGTTTTATTTAAACATACAGAATTATTAATTATAATAATAATGTTGAAAATACCAGGATGTTTAAGAATCAGTTTAAAAACCAGGATGCACCCCCTTGAAATTCTTAACTCTGTGAAGTACTGAGAAATATGATGCAAAACCAACATTACTGACTATTAGAGTTTTAATCAGTTACATTATTAATAGTAATTCATCGATTCTTGATTCATTATTTAGATCTCTCGAGTGCATTTTTGGTGATTCGGATACTGTAAAGATTTAAACTCCTGAGTGTTAATCAGTCATGGACGTGTGCTTTAGCACTGGACCCCTGAGCACAGAGAAGGCGTGTGTGTGTGTGTGTGTTTTCCTGCACTTAGACTACTAGTCTTGTTCTTCATTAACGAAGTGTGTTAACGAGTTACTCGAGTCCCCTGTGAAGGAGGAGGGTTGCAGAGGAGGTTTGTTTCACTTTAGGGCCAGTGTTCCTGTACAGCTCTCAGTGAAGTTTATAAACGACCGATATCAGCTGAAGAACGTTTTAGAGCTGTAGAGATGTTCTGGTTCTGGTCCATCTAATAGTGTTCGTCCTGTAGGGTGTGAGATAAACCCTAAAACACCACATGAAGAAGTGTATGGATCCAGACTTTTGGGCCACGCTGTGTGTCTGAGCTGGTCCTCCTGTGTGCGTGTGTGTGTGTGTGTGTGTGTGTGTGTGTGTGTGTGAGAACAGTTACACACAGTAATGATCATGGTGTCTGATACTGGCATGTATGTGTCACTGTGTAATAAAAGGCACTGTGGTCTATACGGCTGTCAATCAAACTACTCATTAGCATATTAAACCACACCCATGAAGAACAGCCCTCAGGTGTCCGGTAGAGTTCAAGTGCTCGACTGTATGACTGCATGATTCACGCAATAATTACAGAAACTAATTATAAAAATAATACTGATAAGAAAAGTAATCTTATGATCAGCGTTGTAACCGGGTTTACATTTCACTTTTTTAAAAAGTTTGACAGAATTAAGACAAATCAAAGTTAAACCCGCACACAGGGAGCAGGTCCGTGGTTCTCACACTCCTCGGTGCTCTTCATCAGGAACTCACTGAGAGAGAGAGAGAGAGAGAGAGAGAGAGAGAGAGAGAGAGTTGTGTTGTGTTTTTTTGGCTTATTATGAGTTAATCCAAGCTTATACACTTTTGTACTTTTACTCAAGTATAAATGTAAAGGCGTATACTTGAACTTTTACAGCATTTGACAGACAGACGCCCTTATCCACAGCGACTTACATTTTGATTCCATTACACATCTTAAGGGCCTTGCCCAGGGGCCCAACACTCGTCTCTAGCTACGGAGACCAAAACTGTGATCTTGTCCCAGACTGTAAACTCTATAGGGATCGACTCACCAGTGGAACCAGAACCTCTGCGGCCATTCGAGGAGAAACCTATTTACTTAAAAACCTTTTAGCATTATTTTTTTTTCCAACTGGAGGTCAGGTTGGGAAAAAAAAAAATTCGGATTTCCCTGCTCTAGTCCATCTGGAAACCGAGTGTTTGTGTGTGTGTGTGTGTGTTTTAGGGGGGAAGGGGGTGGAG